>OY101448.1:14453004-14933004 GCA_956483635.1 Panzeria rudis | reverse complement strand
TTTACAGCAAAAATACTTTTTGGGTGTTTTTGAGCATTTTTTGCGGAATGGAAAAGTTTGTTGGTGATTATCACCCCATAGTTTTATTTTTTACCCAAAAAACTGTAAGCAGTTTGTTTTCTATTTGTCTATGCTTGATTTTGGCTTTTGGTCTAATCTTGCACAAGAATGATTTTAGATTTTACAGCAAAAATACTTTTTGGGTGTTTTTGAGCATTTTTTGTGGAATGGAAAAGTTAGTTGGTGATTATCACCCCATAGTTTTATTTTTTACCAAAAAAACTGTACGCAGTTTGTTTTCTATTGGTCTAAGCTTGATTTTGGTTTTTGATTTAATCTTACACAAGAATTATTTTAGATTTTACAGCAAAAATACTTTTTGGGTGTTTTTGAGCATTTTTTGCGGAATGGAAAAGTTTGTTGGTGATTATCACCCCATAGTTTTATTTTTTACCAAAAAAACTGTACGGAGTTTGTTTTCTATTGGTCTAAGCTTGACTCTGGCTTTTGACTTAATCTTGCACAAGAATTAGTTTAGATTTTACAGCAAAAATACTTTTTGGGTGTTTTTGAGCATTTTTTGTGGAATGGAAAAGTTTGTTGGTGATTATCAACCCATAGTTTTATTTTTTTCCCAAAAAAATGTACGCAGTTTGTTTTCTATTGCTCTAAGCTTGATTTTGGCTTTTGATTTAATCTTGCACAAGAATTATTTTAGATTTTACAGCAAAAATACTTTTTGGGTGTTTTTGAGCATTTTTTGCGGAATGGAAAAGTTTGTTGGTGATTATCACCCCATACTTTTATTTTTTACCCAAAAAACTGTACGCAGTTTGTTTTTTATTGGTCTAAGCTTGATTTTGGCTTTTGATTTAATCTTGCACAAGAATTATTTTAGATTTTACAGCAAAAATACTTTTTGGGTGTTTTTGAGCATTTTTTGCGGAATAGAAAAGTTTGTTGGTGATTATCACCCCATAGTTTTATTTTTTACCAAAAAAACTGTACGCAGTTTGTTTTTTATTGGTCTAAGCTTAATTTTGGCTTTTGATTTAATCTTGCACAAGAATTATTTTAGATTTTACAGCAAAAATACTTTTTGGGTGTTTTTGAGCATTTTTTGCGGAATAGAAAAGTTTGTTGGTGATTATCACCCCATAGTTTTATTTTTTACCAAAAAAACTGTACGCAGTTTGTTTTTTATTGGTCTAAGCTTGATTTTGGCTTTTGATTTAATCTTGCACAAGAATTATTTTAGATTTTACAGCAAAAATACTTTTTGGGTGTTTTTGAGCATTTTTTGCGGAATGGAAAAGTTTGTTGGTGATTATCATCCCATAGTTATATTTTTTACCAAAAAAACTGTACGCAGTTTGTTTTCTATTGGTCTAAGCTTGATTTTGGCTTTTGAGTTAATCTTGCACAAGAATTATTTTAGATTTTACAGCAAATATACTTTTTGGGTGTTTTTGAGCATTTTTTGTGGAATGGAAAAGTTTGTTGGTGATTATCACCCCATAGTTTTATTTTTTACCCAAAAAACTGTACGCAGTTTGTTTTCTATTGGTCTAAGCTTGATTTTGGCTTTGATTTAATCTTGCACAAGAATTATTTTAGATTTTACAGCAAAAATACTTTTTGGGTGTTTTTGAGCATTTTTTGCGGAATGGAAAAGTTTGTCGGTGATTATCATCCCATACTTTTATTTTTTACCCAAAAAACTGTACGCAGTTTGATTTTTATTGGTCTAAGCTTGATTTTGGCTTTTGATTTAATCTTGCACAAGAATTATTTTAGATTTTACAGCAAAAATACTTTTTGGGTGTAACGCAGTTCGTTTTGTAAGGAGTTTAACTGTATACTGGTATTTCTTTGTTTTGTGCACAGTCATTATTTTATATACTTTGATTGTAACGAAATTAATCAATAGCAAGTAAGTATTAAAATATCGGCGTGTTTATTATAGCCGAGCTTTAATGTACAATTGTACTTTACGTTTCTTAAGTCTTTGCATGATTTTGTTTTGTTTTTAAAACTCACCACAGCAAATAAAAGAAAACAATGGAAAAATGTAAACACAAACAGCTGTTACGGTTTGTTGGAGTTTGATTTGTTCACATAAGTCAAAATTTGTATACGTTAACATAGAGGCTGAGATGTCAAATGTTATTGTAATGTTGTAGTTGTTTTAGAATCAACACCACCTGATAAAATTAATTCACCTTGGAAAGAAATATGGCGCACATTTTTTTTCGAAGAAGAATGTAAACAAAACCAAAGCGAATTAATATCAAGTGGCCTTATCATTAAAATAACACACATACAAAGTAGGTGTAAGACTATTTTTATTTGTGCTTTGACAGTTCGGGTTAAAGTTTTTCTCTTTTCTTATATAGAGTTTGACTGATGGGGTGTAATCAGCTGATGATCATCTGTGATGAAAAGGCTACCTGGTACTGAATTCGCCTTGAACAAAACAATAAAAAACGTGAGTGAAGAAAACAAGTTTTGATAATGCAGAAACTTGGCAAGTTTTTTTAGGATAATGCAGAGCATTTGTCTTATTTCAGCAAGTTTTTCAACAGTTTTGTATACGTGTGAGCACGTGTTATCTATGGGAATGTATGTGTGACAAGTTTTTCCAATGTTTACAAGCAAATGGTGTGTAGGTGTGAGCAAGTTTTATGTTTGGGTAACATGTGCTTTCTATATTTTTATAGTAAATTTTAGTTTTCATTTATAACTCGAAAACTAGATCGCGTGCCGCTATGGCACTACCCTCAATCGATAGGTATTAAAAATACACATTGTTTGCTACGGTTGTCAATCTTGGGGAGACTTGCTGAAAAAAGTTATAGCGCCGCGAATTTTGAAAATTGCAAGATATGTAACATCAGTTGTCAGCCTATAACTCCTAAACTAGATTGCGTGCCACCATGGCACTACACTCAATCGATAGGTATTAAAAATACACATTGTTTGCCACGGTTGTCAATCTTGGCGAGACTTGCTGAAAAAAGTTATAGCGCCGCGAAGTTTGAAAAAGCGCAAAATATGTAACATCAGTTGTCAGCCTATAACTCCTAAACTAGACGGCGTGCCACCATGGCACTACCCTCAGTCGATAGGTATTAAAATACACATTGTTTGCTACGGTTGTCAATCTTAGCGAGACTTGCTGAAAAAATTTATAGCGCCGCGAAGTTTGAAAAAGCGCAAAATATGTAACTTCAGTTGTCAGCCTATAACTCCTAAACTAGACGGCGTGCCACCATTGCACTACCCTCAATCAATAGGTATTAAAAATACACATTGTTTGCTACGGTTGTCAATCTTGACGAGACTTGCTGAAAAAAGTTATAGCGCCGCGAATTTAGAAAATTGAAAAATATGTAACATCAGTTGTCAGCCTATAACTCCTAAACTAGATAGGCGTGCCACCATGGCACTACCCTCAGTCGATAGGTATTCAAAATACACGTTGTTTGCTATGGTTGTCAATCTTAAGGAGACTTTCTAAAAAAAGTTATAGCGCCGCGAAGTTTGAAAAAGCTCAAAATATGTAACATCAGTTGTCAGACTATAACTCCTAAACTAGATTGCGTGCCACCATGACACTACCCTCAATCGATAGATATTAAAAATACACATTGTTTGCTACGGTTGTCAATCTTGGCGAGACTTGCTGAAAAAAGTTATAGCGCCGCGAAGTTTGAACAAGCGCAAAATATGTAACATCAGTTGTCACCCTATAACTCCTAAACTAGATTGCGTGCCACCATGGCACTACCCTCAATCGATAGGTATTAAAAATACACATTGTTTGCTATGGTTGTCAATCTCGACGAGACTTGCCGAAAAAAGTTATAGCGCCGCGAAGTTTAAAAAAGCGCAAAATATGTAACTTCAGTTGTCAGCCTATAACTCATAAACTAGATTGCGTGCCACCATGGCACTACCCTCAATCGATAGGTATTAAAAATACACATTGTTTGCAACAGTTGTCAATCTTGGCGAGACTTGCTGAAAAAAGTTATAGCGCCGCGAAGTTTGAAAAAGCGCAAAATATGTAACATCAGTTGTCAGCCTATAACTCCTAAACTAGATTGCGTGCCACCATGGCACTGACCTCAATCGATAGGTATTAAAAATACACATTGTTTGCTACGGTTGTCAATCGTGGCGAGACATGCTTAAAAAAGTTATAGCGCCGCGAAGTTTGAAAAAGCGCAAAATATGTAACATCAGTTGTCAGCCTATAACTCCTAAACTAAATTGCGTGCCACCATGTATTTACCCTCAATCGATAGGTATTAAAAATACACATTGTTTGCTACGATTGTCAGTCTTGGCGAGACTTGCTGGAAAAAGTTATAGCGCCGCGAAGTTTAAAATGTGCAAAATATGTAACTTCAGTTGTCAGCCTATAACTCCGAAACTAGATCGCGTGCCGCTATGGCACCACCCGCAATCGATAGGTATTAAAAATACACATTGTTTGCTATGGTCGTCAATCTTGGCGAGACTTGCTAGAAAATGTTATAGCGCCGCGAAGTTTGAAAAAGCGCAAAATATGTTACTTCAGTTGTCAGCCTATAACTCCTAAACTAGATGGCGTGCCGCCATGGCACTACCCTTACTCGATAGGTATTCAAAATACACGTTGTTTGCTATGGTTGTCAATCTTGGGGAGACTTGCTGAAAAAAGTTATAGCTTGGAAAAATTTTAAATTATGGGCAAAAAAACGCATAAATTGAAGAGTTAGAGGGATAATATATTTTACAAAAAGATTTCTAAGGGAATTCTAACGAGTGATTTTTTTGCTATTATCTTTTTGGCAACACTAGTTTTGACAGCTCACGCACGTTTTGTATCTTGTGTCACTGTCAAACATCTTCAGTTTGGTCTATAATTTAATCATGAATCGTCTTACAAACGAACAACGCTTGCAAATTATTGAATTTTATTACCAAAATGCGTGCTCTGTTAAGTTAGATGAAGATCCACTTTTTTATCGAAGAATTGTGTTCAGCGACGAGGCTCATTTCTGGTTGAATGGATACGTGAACAAGCAAAACTGCCGTATTTGGAGTGAAGAGCAGCCAGAAGCATTGCAAGAGCTACCAATGCATCCACAAAAAACAACCGTTTGGTGCGGATTATGGGCTGGCGGCATCATTGGGCCGTATTTCTTCAAAGATGATGCGAATCACAACGTTACTGTGAATGGTGAGCGCTACCGTGCGATGATAACAAACTTTTTTCTGCCCAAAATGGAAGAGCTTGACTTGCATGACATGTGGTTTCAACAAGACGGTGCCACATGCCACACAGCACGCGAAACAATGGACCAATTGAGAGGCGAGTTCGGTGAACAGTTTATTTCACGCTTGGGACCAGTCAATTGGCCGCCCAGATCGTGCGATTTAACGCCTCTAGACTATTTTTTGTGGGGCTATGTTAAGGCTAATGTCTATAGCGACAAGCCCGCTTCGATTGACGCACTGGAAGCCAACATTGCCAACATTATTCGTGAGATACCGGCCGAAATGTTGGAAAGAGTATGCCAAAATTGGACTAAGCGGATGGACCATTTGAGGCGCAGCCGCGGCCAACATTTGCATGAAATACTCTTCAAACATTAAATTATATCGACCCAACTATCGATCCAAATAAATATTTCATGCATTTTTCTGAATTTTATGTGTTTTTTTCTTTTTTACTTTCCGATAGTTCTTATAAAATCACCCATTACTATAGGTCTCTGAACACATGGAAGCTAAAAATATAGCTTGAAGGCCAGAATTATGTCGAATCCAAATTTATTATTACGCTTTTTCAAACTTCGCGGCGCTATAACTTTTTTCAGCAAGTCTCGCCAAGATTGACAACCGTAGCAAACAATGTATATTTTTAATACCTATTGATTGAGGGTAGTGCCATGGTGGCACGCCATCTAGTTTAGGAGTTATAGGCTGACAACTGATGTTACATATTTTGCGCTTTTTCAAACTTCGCGGTGCTATAACTTTTTTCAGCAAGTCTCGCCAAGATTGACAACCGTGGCAAACAATGTGTATTTTTAATACCTATCGATTGAGGGTAGTGCCATGGTGGCACGCAATCTAGTTTATGAGTTATAGGCTGACAACTGATGTTACATATTTTGCGCTTTTTCAAACTTCGCGGCGCTATAACTTTTTTCAGCAAGTCTCGCCAAGATTGACAACCGTGGCAAACAGTGTGTATTTTTAATACCTATCGATTGAGGGTAGTGCCATGGTGGCACGCAATCTAGTTTATGAGTTATAGGCTGACAACTGATGTTACATATTTTGCAATTTTCAAAATTCGCGGCGCTATAAGTTTTTTCAGCAAGTCTCGCCAAGATTGACAACCGTTGCAAACAATGTGTTTTTTTAATACCTATCGATTGAGGGTAGTGCCATGGTGGCGCGCAATCTAGTTTATGAGTTATAGGCTGACAACTGATGTTACATATTTTGCGCTTTTTCAAACTTCGCGGCGCTATAACTTTTTTCAGCAAGTCTCGCCAAGATTGACAACCGTGGCAAACAATGTGTATTTTTAATACCTATCGATTGAGGGTAGTGCCATGATGGCACGCAATTTAGTTTAGGAGTTATAGGCTGACAACTGATGTTACTCTAAAAATATAGAAAGCACATGTTACCCATACATAAAACTTGCTCACACCTACACACCATTTGCTTGTAAGCATTGGAAAAACTTGTCACACATACATTCCCATATATAACACGTGCTCACACGTATACAAAACTGTTGAAAAACTTGCTGAAATAAGACAAATGCTCTGCATTCTCCTAGAAAAAACTTGCCATTTCCTGCATTATCAAAACTTGTTTTCTTCACTCACGTCCCATATTGACCAAAAAGTAAAAAGGGGCTAAAAGGGCCAAAAAATAATAGTTAAAAGTGCTAAATTTGCGCGTTATTTTGTTAGGGGGTAGAAATTTTTTCGCGTTTTGAGTAACTAATAACGGGCTAAATCTAGCCCGAAAAGGGCTAAGTTGGCATCCCTGTTAACAAGGCATAGTCATTACAGCTACCGCCATAACTAAAACAAATACAACACCAAAAAACACATGTATTTTGTTAGTAGAAATACCCCAGAATATGTCAAATTCATTATCTGTGAGTCGCAATAGTTCATAACCTCTCTCAAATTTACTAACACATGCCCGTTGTTGATAGAAAAATTCCAGACAAGTGTCAAAATGTATTGTCTGTGAGACGCACACAGTCTCAAATTTTCGAAAACAGCTGTTCTTGTAGTGGTACCTGTTCAATCTACCCAAGGTGGATTTATACAGGTGATATCATAAGAACAGCTGTTCTACTTTATTCCTGCAAATTAGATGCTCGGATGTCAAAATTTGTATACGTTGACATAGGGGCTGAGATGTCAAATGTTATTGTAATGTTCTAGTTGTTTTAGAATCAACACCACCTAATAAAATTAATTCACCTTGAATCTACCTTGGTAATTAATAATAATAGCGAGATTTATACGGATTTTCTATGAGACCATAGCTATTTCTAATTTTAGCTAGGTACCTTTATAAGCTATTTGATTAGCAGTAATATAATCCCATTTAGATAGTGAATATTTTATATTATTTGTATGTGTTCTATTCCTGTTATAGTTTTTAAACATTTTATTCTCCTTATTTTTAAGTCGTGCAAGATGTTTTGTATTCCAGGGAAGACCGTTTAATTTGGTAGGTATTACTTTCGGTGTAGTTGTTGAGAAGCATTCATAAAGTATTTGTTAAAATTTATCAAGACACAAATCCAAATTGTTATTGCAACTGGAGAATTCACTGATAAAATCAATTTGAGAAAGTCGAAGTTGTAGCACATTATAGTTTGTCAGATTAAAGCGAAAGAGCACGTTCGCGAGTAGTATTGATAGTCTGAGGAGAATACGAATAGAAATAAGTAAATTCAACGTATCTTCAGGGTGAGAAATCGGTGAATGACGTTCGATGGAAAATGATGTTAGTTCACTGACAAATATTAGATCCAACATTCTCCCCAATATATTTTGGATATGATTGACTTGAAGTGCGCAATTTTGAGAAAGAGCATTAAGAAATAACTCGGAGGGTTCTGAAGAATAAGGTGGAATTAAATGAGATATCAGGAGCAGCATTCTAGGAAACAAAAGGGATGTTAAAATCTCCAATAACAAGAACTAAATAGGATGGATTTAATGTATTTAATATTGCTTCAATGGCCTTTGACTGGTCAGCGTAACTGTAGAAGGAGATTTGGGAGGAATATATAAGCAGATAATGTGAAAAGATTTATTATTAATTTTGGTGACAACACATATATCTCGAGATGTTGAAAATTACTAAGGCTGAAACCACACTGAATAAGACAAAACTGTGTTTTGTGACTTACACACACACCAAATATTTTTTGATCTGCGTTATAATCATACGAGTGTTTTTGACTTATAAGACAAAAACGTTTTGTCGTATTTGGTGTGTTTTCAGGCTAAGGATAATTTTTTCCGACGATTATTGATTTAAAAAATTGATATCTTTGTTTTATTTGATTTTTGTTATAGAAAGCTGCAAAAAAGGAAGTTTTCAATTTAAGTATATAAATTGAAGTACATTTACTAGCTAAATACTAACTTGCTACAAGATTTACCTTAAGACAAACTATTTTCATGGTACTTGCGTATAAGATAGATTTTATTCCGTAAGTGGTTGCACACTAAACTGTTGCTTCATCATCAAACTAGACATACGTTTGTTACGGTCCACGTAGTAATGAATGAACTCTTCATATTCACTTAAATTTTTATGATGTACCTGTTTTAAATGTTTTGTGCATCTGTAAAAAAGTAACACCAGAATTTGTTTTTTTTTATATTCATATGAATTAAAAAATTACTTGGATCTAGCAAAGAAGTTTTTATCACAAATTTTACATTTCACTTGTGGTTGGTCTAGATGGGCAGCGATATGTTCCTTCAATTTATCTGTCAAAACAGATTTATTGCAATATTGACATTCTACTGTGTATTTTTTCTGAGATCAAAATTGGCATTAATATATGTACATATTTCTTTATTTTTATAATCATGATGAAAAAATTTACCTTCCCAACATTTTTTTCGAGAGGAGATGCGGAATGTTTTAGCAAATGTTTGTCCAAATCAACTTGACGAAAAAATTCCTTGGAACACATCTGACATTTTACCATTAGGCCAAGATGTATACGCCTGTGAACATTTAGCGCTCCTTTATTAAAGAAAGCTTTTTCACAGAATTCACATTTGTGATTTTTTTGACGATTCTTATCATGGATTTTCATATGCTCAGTTAACGCCAGTTTTGTATATAGTTTGACTCCGCATTGAGGACAAGCTTCAGTCCGTTTTCTGTTCTCATTGTGCGTAGCTTCATGTTTTTCAAGCTTGCGGGCTCCTTCAACTTTTAAAGCTTAAAATTAAATCAAAATACTTATCAATAATATTGAAATTTTTACAAGGATAGTTTTCTCAAAAAGGAATACATGCTAACTTGGTTATTACTATACTATGCAATAATGTGAAATAGTTTCACTAAAGATATAACCCAGATTTTTAGAAAAGCTAGAAATATATTGGGCTATATGCATAAGAAAATCTGGAAACTGGATCTTAACGAGCTTTTCTATAAAATTTTACATTAAATATCACCGTAGAATATAGTCCACGACTACAATCTAGTGATTTTTAATCAAAAATTTTATGGAAAAAACCCACTAAGAGCAACTCTAATTGAAAATCAATCAAAGTATGTTAGTGCACATCTGAGCAAAATCTGGCAGATTTCATTTGAAATATTTATCAAAATTTATACCGTTTACAACAATCTTTTTTCTACATTTTTCACGGAGTTCGTATCCAGGACAAACCCAATTGACCGAATTTTTTTAAACTAATCCAACATATGCAAATTATCTAATTCAAATAGCTTTTATAGCAAAACCTTGTACAGAGTAGTAAAAAATAAATAAAGGCGAGTGGTGTCTTTGGGACAGCCGGTTATAGCTATGCTCCGTGTCTATATAAAAATAAAAAGATGATTATAAATTACCTTAAAACTAACAAATTCAAATAATGTTTTCCTACTATCAAATAAAATATAAAGAATGATCCCTAAGGTGTGTTTTCGAATTTCTTTTAATTAGGAACGAATAAATTTGTGCTAAAAAAAGGAACTCCCTAGAGTATACTTCGAAAATTTATGCACCCAAAATATTAAACGCTAAGGGCGAGTCTTTTACATAGAGATTAGCGATTAAATTAAATACAATCTTTGAAT
This sequence comes from Panzeria rudis, assembly GCA_956483635.1. Lineage (NCBI taxonomy): Eukaryota > Metazoa > Arthropoda > Insecta > Diptera > Tachinidae > Panzeria > Panzeria rudis. The sequence continues at coordinate 14,922,633 of OY101448.1, read as the reverse complement.
GTTCTCTTTCACTAGTCGATTATCTTAGCTTGTTTGCTAGTTTAAACTACCATAATTGGCGGTTTAATTCTACTGAAATTTTTCTTAGATTCTGATGTAATTTTCTTTATAAATTTTAATATTTTTTATTTTTATTTTACAATTTCTCTTGATAAATTTAATTGAAAATAGCAAATAAATAATTTTTTCTTGACTATAATTTCGCACACACAACAAAAAAACGCGCTTGTTTCTTCTTCTTGTTAATGATTTAGTTTGATGACATTTTGTGAAATTTACGCGAACGGAAAAATAGTAAAGATATATTCCAAACAACGCCTAGCACTAGCCAGCAAAATAGAGATGCTGAACCCAATCGCCAATGGAAATCGAAAACCCATTAAACAAGTATTCACGGATTCTCCTTATCGGAGGGTCCTATAGAAGGAATATTTGATAATAGCTCCCTACTATATATTTCTTTTATTTATTGCCGATATAGCCAAAAATATATTTCAGTCAAATTTATACGCCACCCAGCGAGTTTTACGCTTTTTTAGGCATAAACTTTCTTATGGGTTATCACAAACTTCCCATTTGGAAAAACTATTCGAGCACAAGTGATTTTTGTCTGCCTATAATTGGAAAAACAATGAGCCGGAATAGATTCGACGAAATATTGAGCAAATTGCACATTAATAATGATTCCAAAATTCCACAAGACAATAAAGACCGTCTCTTTAAACATCGACCTATGATTGATCATTTGAATGATATATTTCAACAGTTTTACAATGGCACAAGACAACTTTCCGTTGATGAATCGATGATACTGTTCAAAGGTCGAAATGTAATGAATCAGTACTGTCCAATGAAGCCAATAAAAAGAGGATATAAGGTGTGGTGTTTAGCCGACCAGAACGGCTACATAAAATAGTTTTCTGTATATCAAAAAAAGTATTCTGAATTTGGGCTTAGAGAACGAGTTGTTTTGTCAATGACTGAGAAACAGTGGGGGAAAATCATTTTTTTTTTTTGATAATTACTTTACATCATAAAACAGAAGGAACATTAACATGTGGAACAATTCGCTACAATAGAAAAGGAACTCCTAAAAATTTAAATATTGAAAAAAAATAAAAGGGTTGATGGGGAATCTAGTCATGTACCGGCATAAACTTTTTAAGTGGATGGACAACAAACCAATATTTTTGGGTGTTGTGTTTTTCTTCCGACGGGGGTTTTTTTTAATTTGGAACGATTTTCCGTCATCCCACGTCAAATTTGGTTTGCAAACATACCGGTTTCGGCCATGTGCCATCTTCATCAGTGTTCTATTGAATACTAAATTTAGTATTCAATAGAACACTGAAGATGGCACCAACATTATCATGGGACTGAGCAAACAACCGTTTCTAGGAGAGAACGAATTGGTAATTTGAATGACATAAACTGTCCAACTAGGAACACATTGGCCAACTTTTGTCGAAACACGGGGACATGCGAACTTTTCAGTATAAGCAAAATTCAATCGAAGCCCCATTTTAAATGTTCTCACTGTGGTGTTTATTTATGTTGCAATAATAAAAAAAAATTGTTTCTTTAAATACTATGGAATAAATTTATAAAACAAAGTTATAAAATTTACTTAACTACTCGCTAAACTATTGAAAATATTAATAAAATTTTAGCAATAATTGTTGAGATTTTTTTTATCTATTGGCTCATGCTGACCCGACGGTACTTAAAAGTACCAATCCCCCCCGGAGCCTTGCAGGTCCACCACAAATTTGAAATTTTGTAAATAACTTTCTGAAGCCCTTATTTTCAATATTTCTTAAAAAAATACTTTTTCTACGATTTCAAGCCTTGGTCCACAAGGGGTTAAAACTGGTAAAAATGCATATATTCAATATCACTACTTACAACAATATGCACACATTAATAGATACTTTTCTCTTGATTTCTTAGCAGGCTTAGTCGTTTCGCAACTTTCATTAAGATTCTGCGCCAATGAGATTTTGTCAAGTTGCTGATCTAATGATACCTCGGGTAAAGGTTTGCATTTCTTTCTACTTATACCTGTCTTCTTGCCAGTTCTTGCTTTTGGTAGTTTGGTATTATATGCTTCGCTTAGATGTTGTTCAAATAAGGCAGCGGCGCGCATTGATTCGTATTTTTTTCTTTTATTACGAGTCTTATTAGTAACTGAAGACTTTGGTAGGTCACTACCGGCGGATGGTTTAAAATTTTTTATGTCAATAAAATGTGGATGTTCTACAGTTACATCTTTCATTGACATTTCTTTACAATTATTTATTGCATTTTCAGCTTTTGGTATTCTTTCGCTGTCATATAAAGATGATGAAGATATTTCGTCGCCTGTACCTATCATTATCTTATCATCAATTGGGCAATCAACGTCAGCTTCACATTTCATCGTAGGCAAACTATTACAAATGTCCATATCGGAATACTTGGTTTCAAGTTGTTTAGTTTTGAGAAGAGCTTGAAGAATATCAAACGATTCTAGAGCTTTTTCAAATAGCATATGAGCATTTTTGAGCTCATTTCCACACATTTCGCATAAGTTTGTTGGATAGCAATCTGAATCTAGAAAATTGAATGTATTACTAGCACTGAGTATTATCTACATTTTCTTACCGGTTTCCTCTAACTTTGTGTATTTGTAATAACAGTGTTTATAGCTTATTCCACTAAACTCAATAATTTCATCAGTCCAGTTTAATATTACATTGTGTTTCAAACAAATACGGCAAATATTTTCACTTAATTTCACTGAATCCATTTTTCGTCCATCAAACAAAACAAAAATAGTCTTGCTCTTCTTTAAGTTTGCCAATCATATAGATTGAGAACGTGATTTCAATTAGAGGGCTGCAAAGTGTACACAAATGTATTCGTAGAATGTACTCGTATGAATTTCGTGTATCCATAGATTTATGTTCTTATGTGTATACTTATGTATACATGCATGTATATGTGTGTACATACATAGCCACGACCAAATATACATATGTACACACATGTATACAAAAAAACATACATGCATACACACAAACATACATACGAGTACTTTCGAATATATTCGTGCAACCCTCTAATTTCAATAACATGGGCAGGGGTGGTAACTTTCCTTTTTGACAACCGATCACAGAGAGCACTATCGATAGCTAGTTTTTGTGACTATGTTTTTATCCGCAATCGTTTATTATTTGAAAATAGTCGATAATTTTTGGCGCTATCTATAGCAAATGAGCCACCACTATTTAGTTGCCAGATGAAATAGTAATGAATTCGTCAAATTTCGAACGAAAAATCGTCAAAATAATTATCTTAAATCGTCAAAAGTAAAAAACACTTCGCGGTTAGAAAACACATTTTGTATACAAATCTGTTTTATAAATAGAATAGTAGTTTATTATGAATAAGAAAAAATAAGTTCACAGTTTTACATAAAATAAATGAAGTTCTTATCAATAAAGAAATCTACTGTTGCTTTCACTGAACAAACAGTATAATCACTGTTTAAGGTATCTTTACATGGTAATACATGCATTATAACATCTCAAAAAGGATGTAGAATGAAAAAATATTTTCCTGTAAAAGTAAAATGTATTGAGTAGGAGAGAATACGGATACAAAATTTGACAAGCGTTTGGTAAATGTTTATTTTCTAAGCCATTTTAGAAACTTACGTACTCTGTTTAATATCTGTGCTTTGATTTTACCTATGCTACAGACTTTGTTCTATTTTCGTAAACACGAAGAGAATTTCATAATATTTGCAATGTACAGTCTTAATACTTTGTTCTACCATGTAAAGATACCTTTAAGGTACGGTCACACTTGGCAAATATATGCCAAAAAACATGACCAACAGACAAGCTAAAATTGTATTTCCTTTCATTCCATTTTTTTTAAAATATGTGTTCGCATTTATTAAAAATAATATTGAAATAACTTTTCGCAGCATAATTAACTTTATTTTGTGATATAAAAACCAAGTTAAATCACACTAGCCGCTAGCAAAGGTAGTGGGCACGTTTTTTTTTTTGGCAAATATTTATCAAGAGTGAACGTACCTTAAGTGTAGAATTTCTTCCTATTAGCCAATTAAGTTGAACTTCTTTCAATTTCATTTGGGCCAGCTTTGAATCGATGTAGGTATTCTGAAGCGAGAAAATTCATGTTGTGATACCTATGAAATACTGATGTACCTCGATCTTATTACACTACGCAAAATATCAGATCCTTATATATATATTTCCATCTGTTGAACTAAGAAATTAACATAAACATTTCCAATTAGCTCTAGTTTTAAAAATATAGTGACTTATATTTTCATAAATTACAACAATTGTATTATTTTTTATTTGTGTTACTACTCCATTATATCGCACATGCACTTCAAAAGTGACACAACTCAAGGAATGCGTTTTTGGAGTTGATAGTACATATTGCTTTTCATACTGCATAAAAAATTATACAAATATCTTGTATACTAAACTCTTGAGGAGAGAATACATTTCTTTTTTCTCGTTTTCGGGAAAATCACTATTTTCGAGTTGTGTCACTTTCGCAGTGCATGTGCGATATTACCTTTAATACATCAAAAACTATGTATTTTACTTTGTGAAACGATCAACACATTATTTTTATATAAAATAAAAATTTTTAAATTTAGTGGGATTTTTCAAAATTAAGCGTTTTTTCCCATGTTTCCTTGTGCTTTTTGAAATTAAAAAGTTGACAACGCTGTTAATGGGACCAAGATACAATTAACAGGTAGACGCAGTAGATCAGCTAACCTTATTCGCCTAAACGGAAAACTCAGTTGAGTGATGTAATTAAGTGTGTTCCCGTACTAAATTTGCACGAATAGCGTTCCCGACTCGAAAATTGGGTAAATGAGGGCGCTTTTAAGAATATAACATTCTTCTTGCACGAAACAGCACGGACTTTTTCTTCGGGCAGATTTTGTAAAGTGCAAAGCAATCAGCTGTTTGAAAAATAAACAATAAAATTATAATTTTAAGCAACAAAAATGCTAAAGAAATAGTTGCTTGTTTAACAAAATTCAAACCAAAATGCATTTATATGTATTTATGAAAATACCTAGAACTAAAAAAATGGCATTAAAAATCATTGTGTTGGTTTTTATGTTTATTTTCGCAACACTTTCATGTAATTTTTCGGGATAGAAATTTGGTTTTTTGCGTTCCCGCACTTTTGTACATTTTTGTCTCTCAATGAGAAAAATATGTGTTTGCTCTCATTTTACCAAACTTTACCCATAAAGTACGGGAACAAACTTATTATCATAATATCATCACCGCCATCTAGCTGTCAAATTTTGTTTCTCTACGGTATTTGACATTTCTTTATAGACCTAGTTGTGCTGATAGTTCCACCCGTATAATCTATGGTTCCACCCGTCTCAACGTTTTTTGACATCTAGTGAAGTAGTTTATACAACAAATTTTCTACTGCGTGTACCTGCTAATTGCATCATAAATGGGACAATGATCAATAATCAGGTCAATGCAACTCGACAGCTGTTTATTGTTTACCATCGTAAAGACGTCAGACTTCATATATAAAAAACGTACAAAAAGTTTTTATATATGGAGTTCGTTTGACATAATCACGATTATGGCATTGTTGTTGTAGAGATGCATGCACCTAATTATTGGATTATGAATGGGTCGAGCTAAAACATTTCCCCAAATAAATTTTATACTACTGAGCTAGTTCTCCAACTGCAAAGTTGTGTCATTTATCTTCCAATAAGAGTGTTTCTTTATAAAATAAAATTAAAGGTGAAAATATATACATGTGTTAATAAAATTTATCTAAAATAGCTGAACTAAGGTAAAACGAAACAACTTAACTCAAGGTAAAATTAAATTACATTTGAAAATGTGCTACAAAAGCTAAAATTTTCTGTAAAAGAAATGGTGAAAACTTTTATAATGGATCGATATTTTTTTACAGCCTTCCACCCATTGGAAAAAGAAAAAAAAATCCTACCCTTAAAAGGGAAAGAGAACTGCAGCTTGTGTAAGAAAACAGTAAACAGAGAATATTTTCCAAACAGCTGGTTAGTGTTTTTGTTTATGTGCTAATAAGAGTGCATTCACACATATAGATTTAATTAAGAACAAACAAAAGACACTTCATTCTTGTATCAAAATGTCCTATGTAAGTACCGCAAAAAGACACTTTATGTACATGAAAAACTCAATCTTTAAAATTTTCAGCGTATGAGAGCTACTAAATGTCCCACAGACGAACTGTCATTGACCAACAAGGCTATTGTTAACGTTAATGATTTTCCAGAAGATATAAAGTAAGTATGTAAAATTTTTTACGGCCCCATGCTCCTTATAGCATGATCCAATAATACAGGTCTGTGCAAGAGATCAGCTGCTCCTTTTGTTTTCATGCTGTGTGTGTCAAACTTCATACAAAAAAATATAAATATTTTTTATATATAGTTATTTTGACAATCACAGGAGGAAGGCGTTTTTGTTGTACTGCTGCAGAGACCTGTGTTATTGGATCATGCTTTATAGGAACATCAGGAATTAATATGTACAAATTTCGACAAAATCGTGATGGGTTTATATTAATTCATGCAATGTAAAAACTATTTGTATGTCAGTAAACAAATAAGTACCATGCCTACATACATATTACTAATACAAATTATTGAATATCACGTTAAAAAATATATTTATACAAATATGTACATATGTATGTATATGCATATGTATGTACATACATACATATGTGATTTATGATTAATGCTCTTTATTTTTGTTTGCATAGGTATGCAGATATCTCCCCTGGACCTGGTCAGCATTATATTTTTGCCTTGGAACGCACTTCCGAAGTGCCACGAGGTCATGTTGGTTTTTCTTTAGTACAGCGCAAATGGGCCACTCTATCTATTAATCAAGAAATTGATATACGCCCATATCGTTTCGATGGCAATTCCGATATTATTACTCTAGTCTCATTTGAAACTGACTTTTTGCAGAAGAAAACGTAAGTTGATATATGTACATTCAAATTAATGTTATAAAAATCAAGGCGAACAAAAAACCAACTACATATTAAACAAGGATCAATCTTGATATTACTCTGTTATAATTTTTTATGTTATGTTATGTATGTATAAGTATCTTTGCAAACATTTTTTTAATAGAGACAAAATTTATTTGCATGACGTGTTTTAGTTCATATGTTTTTTAGTACGGGTTTCATTGTGAAGTTTTCTTGTTTCGTTGCATCACGTCTTATATGCTAATTTCTAAATAAATCTTTAAGGAATCACAACTTCAAAAGCATAATTTAATTATTTAAATTTAATATGGCCAAAAATAATATTTCTGCTATTAGAAATAATTACATTTTAATAAGTTTATGCTATTTATAGTACATACTTTTATATATAGTACATATGTATAATGTATGTTTATTTTCATACGAAATATTTTTACAGGAACAAATTTAAAAAGATTAAAAAAACTTTAATTTTTTGATAATTGGCTTGTTTAATATGAAATGTGGTGTACTCAATAGTTATTTTCTAGTCTGTAACAGTTGTATCAAGGTCAATATAACATATGGAGATGTTAAATGCTTCTAACAATACTCAAATTACAGCAACGTACGTTATATAGTTTACATAGCCATGTGCATTCGTTGCATAAATATATGCATATGTACTACTCAAAAATCGATATTAGGGGGCATTAATAATTGCAGGTTAAATAAGAATTTTCTGTTCTTTTGCCAAGAATATCGCACATCGTGATGCATTGTTTAGCCACTTTTCCGTTTTTATCAAACGAGTTTTGCTCGTTATAAGAGAAATATGAAAAGCGATATAAGGATGAATGAGAAATTGAATCATACTGATGTACGTATATACATATGTCAGCGAGCGTACACCAAAATTGTCTGTTGTTTTTGTATTGTATTTGTTGGAGCTGCGATGCCACTTTGTAAAATTAATTCGTCTTGAGCAAGGCCATATATGTAAAAGGCCATATATGTATGTACATCTAATAGACATACTACTCGCGTGGGTAATATTTTTTGACAAAGTTAGTGTGGTCTTGCGTTAGTTGTTGTTCGAATGTTTAAGTGATGAAGGCATAGAACTGGTCACTAAGCAGTACCGGCAGCGATGAAATGGATTTAGAGCTTGCGGAAATTCCAAAATATGTTATGTTGTTATGGTAGTGCATTTGAGCAAATAATCGGAGGACTACCGCCAGTGGTTCCCAAATTAGGAAGCCTTTATTATAGGAAAAATGACAATTTCGAAACTAAAATACAGATAAGTACATACATATTTATCCTTGTGTGTAAACTAAAAAATAAATAAATTGAGGAGCACAAAACGAAATTTCGATTTGGAGTTAACAATACACTGTTTGCCAATTATTGATCTTATGGTCAAAGCAATAATAATGATTATTGCTTTGACCCATAAACATAGGACAAAGCATTAGAAAGCAGCAAACCAATAATAAGGTAACGATTTGCAAACTGTACCACAAAATTTTAAACGTCAAGGTAAATCATACAACTGTGAAAAAATTAAAGTTATTGATGCAATAATTTTTAAAATGCTACGCTGAAGAAGTTCAGATAATTATATTAAATAAAATATTGAGAAGAAACCTTTTTAACTTGCTTAAGGTCTTGTCAGAAATTGAATCTTCGTTCCCCATTCACTTGGACATTGAGAAATTTCTTAAAATAGCGGTTTCTCAACTCAGGTATTTTAAAATAAAACTGCTCGAACTTGAATGTTTTTTACACTGCAATTCGAAAATATTTTTTTTTTGTTTCGATTTTAAAACCTTCATTTTCACAAAAACTTGGGTTTTTGCTAAATCACTGATCACAGGGTTATTAATTATGATAAAGGAACCTATAAACTTTCATCACTTAATAAACAATAACAAAACATGAAAATGTCGGTACAAATTATATTATTAATTTAATCCAATACATTTTAATGTTTGTCAATATTTTAATGACTTAAAATAGAAATGAAACCCTTAAATCCTTAAATCCAACATTTTTACAGAATCGATTACTTTTTTTGTCTTATAAAATTTTTAATTTTCTTAGAATAACTAGACTGGTTTATTTACACATTTTAATTTCCAATGATTTTTTTTCAGAACTTCTCAAGAGCCTTACGATTCTGATTTAATGGCTAAAGAATTTTTAATGCAGTTTGCTGGCATGGCCTTAACTGTAGGCCAAACTTTAGTATTTAGCTTCCAGGATAAGAAACTGTTGGGTTTGGCTGTTAAAACTTTAGAGGGTAAGAAGATTAAATTACATATAAGAAATAAGAAAAAAAATATTTGTTGAGGGTTAAGCAATGTCTATATGCATTTCATTGGTGCTTTACCAAATCGTCAGTAGACTTCAAACATAATTTTGAAAAGCCTCAAACATCTTATATCATGCACAGACTTTCAAAAAGCATTTGAGAATTTACAAATAATAATTTTTTTTTAAATCACATAGCGTCTTCACAAGCCATTGATTTGTCTTGACAAAAGTCAAAGTCGATATGAAAAAATAGCATTAACATTTTTCTGATGTTTTTATGTATGAATTTTGACAAATGTTGGAACAAAATTATGTCTCGTGCAGACGGGGTGTCATATAAGAATAATATAAGCGTAGTAAGTTTAGAAACATACAAAACCCAACAAATAATTTATATTCGATATGAATCTATTTTATTTTTCTACACCTTTATACAATTAGTCGCTTATTGGGTGACAATAAAAGTATTTATAAGGAAAAATGAAAAATAAAATCCAAATTAAAGCATTTATTATTTGAGATATTCTCCCAATTGTATTTAAAACAAAGATTTATTTGAGGGTTAAGCAATGCCTATATACATTTCATTGGGTTTTATATAAGTTTCTATGCCTACTAAGCTTGTTTAAATACTAATTAAAATTGTTTGCTGGTTTAGTGAGTGACATACTAAATTCTCTTTTAGTATGTTACTATAATTTTTATTGTTGAAAGAAATAAATCTATCTTTCTTTATCTAAAAAAACCGGTAGCGGTATTTGAATATTGTTGGCCACTTTACTGCTTTAATTTTCTGTATAATAATTTTACTGCATCTTAAGACGCTAGCCAGTGCATTACGTGCAAATATTACACTACGTGTATAATATAAAAACCTCGAAGTTTCGTAAATAAAATTACAGAGAATTCGTTCTCTTTTTTATTAATATAATAAAAGAAAATATTTGTGTTTTAATAAAAAACCCCCTACCAACGGATATACGCCGAAAGAACGCTTATTTTATTCTTTTGTGATTTTCATAAAAATTATTATTTATAAATTCTCAAATGGTTTTTGAAAGTCTGTGCATAAAACAAGAGGCTTGAGACTTTTCAAAAGTGTGGTTGAAGTCTACTGACGATTTGGTAAAGCACAAATGTAATGCATATAGACATTGCTTAACCCTCAACAAATAAATCTTTGTTTTAACTACAATTGGGAGAATATCTCAAATAATAAATTTAATAAATGCTATAAGAAATAAGAATAGAAAAATATTTTCATACATACATATTTTTAAATATATACATATATCCTTTGATTTCATTTAACCAACTAAAGCTGTTGACCCTAAAGCTATAAGCGAAGGCAAAGAGTCAGCAACTAGAAATGTTAGATTCGGCCGCATCACTGGTAATACTATGGTGCAATTTGAAAAGGCCGAAAATTCGTCATTGAATTTACAAGGCAAATCTAAGGGTAAAATCGTGCGTCAATCGATTATAAATCCTGATTGGGATTTCGGTAAAATGGGCATTGGTGGTTTGGACAAGGAGTTCAATGCCATCTTTAGAAGAGCATTTGCATCTCGGGTCTTTCCACCAGAGTTAGTTGAACAATTGGGTTGCAAGCACGTAAAAGGCATTTTATTATATGGTCCACCCGGTACTGGTAAAACTTTGATGGCCCGACAAATCGGTAACATGTTAAATGCCAGAGAGCCTAAAATTGTTAATGGTCCACAGATTTTGGATAAATATGTGGGTGAATCTGAAGCTAATATCAGACGACTGTTTGCTGAAGCAGAAGAGGAAGAGAAGAGGGTAAGTAGTAAATAAAACTATTTACATATTTTGTAAAGCCCCCCTCCCCCTTTGTAACACTTCTTAAACTTTTTTAGTATAATTTATTAAGTCTGTAAGAAATCTTTAACACTCCCCTCAACCCAATGCATACTTAAATTTTTTTTAGTTGGGTCCTAATAGTGGCCTGCACATAATAATCTTTGACGAAATTGATGCCATTTGCAAACAACGAGGCTCTGTGGCCGGTAACAGTGGTGTCCATGACACGGTGGTAAATCAATTGTTAGCCAAAATCGATGGCGTTGAGCAATTGAATAATATTTTAGTTATTGGCATGACAAATCGTCGTGATATGATTGATGACGCCTTAATGCGTCCAGGACGCTTGGAAGTGCAAATGGAAATTAGCTTGCCCAATGAACAGGGACGTGTGCAAATTTTAAATATTCACACTAAACGCATGCGTGAATTCAATAAAATAGCACCAGATGTTGATAGCAAGGAAATAGCTGCACTAACTAAAAACTTTAGTGGTGCTGAATTGGAAGGTTTGGTACGGGCAGCTCAGTCTACAGCCATGAATCGCCTAATCAAAGCTGATGCTAAAGTAACAGTCGATCCTGAAGCCATGGAGAAATTGAAGGTTACACGTTCTGATTTCTTGCATGCTTTGGAAAACGATATTAAACCAGCTTTTGGCACGGCCCTGGAAATTTTAGAAAACATGCTTTCGAGAGGTATTATCAACTGGGGTCAACCTGTGGCTAATATTCTAGAGGACGGTATGTTGTACGTACAACAAGCAAAAGCTACTGAGAGCTCTGGTCTAGTGTCGGTATTAATTGAAGGTTCGCCAAATTCGGGCAAATCTGCTCTAGCTGCTAAATTGGCAAAACTATCAGATTTTCCATTCGTTAAAGTCTGTTCCCCAGAAGATATGGTAGGATATACTGAATCGGCCAAGTGCTTACACATTCGAAAGGTAAGAAAATGCTGCGCAACGTATTAAATAATTCCTTGTAATCTTTTTTTCTTAATTTTAAGATTTTCGATGATGCTTATCGTTCCATGTTAAGCTGTATTGTTGTTGACAATGTTGAGCGTTTGTTGGATTATGGACCCATTGGTCCACGATATTCCAATTTAACATTACAAGCTTTGTTGGTGCTGCTCAAGAAACAACCTCCAAAGGGTCGTAAATTATTAATTTTGGTTACTTCCAGCAGACGGCAAGTTATTTTTTATTACAATTATTATTCATAGATTTGATTTCACAATTTATATTGTTACATAGTGAGGTTTTGGAAGAAATGGAAATGTTGTCGGCTTTTACATCTGTTCTACATGTTCCCAACCTGTCTCATCCTGAACATGTTTTGGCCGTATTAGAAGATTCTGACATCTTTAGTAAGGGCGAATTACAAGCCATTGGCAAGAAAATGGCGGGAAAACGGTAAGATTTTTATGTATTTTAGATTATAGATTAGCTAATCACAACAAATCTATTAAACTTTTTTGCACATAGATTCTTGAGAATATATCGTATAAATACATTTTTGTAATTAAGAATAGAGAAGGTCTTAAAGCTTATATATATATATATATATATATATATATATATATATATATATATATATATATATATATATATATATATATATATATATATATATATATATATATATATATATATATATATATATATATATATATATATATATATATATATATATATATATATATATATATATATATATATATATATATATATATATATATATATATATATATATATATATATATATATATATATATATATATATATATCACTAAGAGTGGGCTTTTGAATAGGAGATTAGAGATTAAATTAAATTCAAAATAAAATAAACTTCATTTTTTTTAATTTAGTGGCCAATGTTGGTGGTTTAATGCCAGGAGCGAATGCAGCAAAAGCTTTTGGGAGGGGAAGGAACTTTTAAATGAAACGTACCATTTTGTAAAATTTCTTTCAGAAACTCCATTGAAATGAGGGATATTTTATTCGTTTTGAAGGGGAAATATCCGTTTTCCCCTCCCGTGGATCAATCAGCGCCTGTTTAAAATTAACAAAAATTAAAAAAAGTCAACTCAAAGAGTAAATATAGATACATATTAGATTTAATTTAATCTGTAATTTCGTATTCAAAAACCCGCTCTTAGTAGTCCGGGAAAATATATCACTAAATTTTCAATATTTTGCATAGAGCCGAATATCGGTTACTTTTTGTGTTTTCCTAAAAACCAGTCAGTATATTTGTAAATGTTAATTTATAAATTCACCATGGTATAATAAATACAATAGCGGTTTTCACTCTTGATGATAAAGTACCCTTGTAGATCTTTTTAATGTAGTAGATGTAGTTAAAGTACTAGTATTTAGCACAGGTAACAACAAAAAGTACCGAATTTTAGTTTACCGCGCTTTGGTTAAAAAACAACACCAAAAGCTGTAGTAAACACGCGTGTTAAATTTACCAGGACAAAACATTGACGAAAATCCAAACAAAAAACAGCTGACCCATTAATTGTTGATGCAAACGAAAAATAGACTCACGCTTTCTAGTAATAAATCTTAGTAAATATAACAGAGTTATAAACTCAACACAAAAAGTGAAAACCGCTAACAATTTTAATCAGTGTGCAATCAAGTATGCAAACAAACAAAACTTTTCGCAAACGCTCCATGTGAAGATACAAACTTTTAAAATATTTTTAATCATTTCGTACATGAGAAAAACCAAAACAAATACTTTTGCAATGACAAAATGAAACAAACCAATTGGATTTTCATTCATCTGCATGCTTTAATATCCATCCCATTTCAATCGTACAATTGCAAATAAAACAAAAGCAGAAATGTATTTCTTTGAATAGTTCACTGTATTTAGCACAAATACACTAACACATTCTCTACTATGATGAGCAAATCAATCGGAAAACGTTTGCAAATGTTTTTTCTTAAAACTTTCCAATTTTGTTCTTGTTCTTTTCTTTTCTAGCTGTGTATATTTAAAGGTGGGTCTACATCTGTAAATATTTGCGCCGAACGCGTTTGCCGCAAACATTTGCGGCGCATTTTAGTTAGTGTGGACGTGTGCGGCGCACAGAAACGACGCAAGAATTTTCGTCACATTCAACGCGCACGAACCATGGCTTGTTGGTTTCTGACGAACAACGCAAAAATTTGCGCCGCATGCTGTTCTGGTGTGTACGCATTTGTAGAAATAGTGCTAATTTTATTGCTTTATCATTTGCTTGAGCGGGTGGATGTAAAATTTTTCGTGAATAAATATTCGTGGGATATATATTTAAAAGCTCGTCCACATCTACAAGCTAAAATTTGTGCCGCAAATATTTTCGGCGAACACGATCGACGCAAATATTTTTAGATGTGGACCCACCTTAACTTAATGTACATTTTGCGTACACAAGCACAAACAGTACAAAACTAAATGGGACTATCATTCTCGTTGCCTTTGTTTTGTTTTTGTTTTACACATTGAATAACACAAAACAAAACGAAACCAAACGTTTCGTTTAGTTTATTTTCCTACTCTGATTTTAATATAAATCCAAAGAAATTTATTTATTTTGGCTTGAGTTCGGTTTTAATTTAATTTTTCATTTAAATCATCTTTTTTATTTAAAGAAGGGAGGGAGGTATCGAAGCATGTAAGTTCAACCCGCCGTGCAGTCAAAATTTTAAATTTTAAGGAAACTCAAGCGAAAAGAATTAAATTTCTTTGGACTTGAAACATTCAGTTCGACCAAAATTCATAACTTAATTGTTATAACTTTGATATTTAACCATGAATAAATAGCTTACTAGACGTAGGTAGTATTCGTGGGATATTTTCGTTTTCAGCTCTGTCAGTTTTAGGAAAACAATAAAGACTTTATCCTTCCTTTAATTCAACTTTTAGTGCAATAATTATTTTTCTTTTCTTTTCTTTTTTTATCATTATAGCGTTTTCATTGGCATTAAAAAATTATTGGCTCTCATTGATATGGCGCGTCAAACAGAACCTCAACACCGGGCTATAAAATTCCTATCGAAAATGGAGGAAGAAGGTGGTTTAGATATGATGGCCAAACACTAACTACTTCGCAACAGTTTGAACATGTCCATTGTTGAGCTCAACGTGGTTTTCTGAACTTGACAAAAATACATACACTATATAATGGCAATATTTATTGTAAGTGAAAAGACAAAACAAATTATTCCAAACCTTAAGAAATTATTCGAAAAATATGCAACAAAATTAAATATATAAAAGTAAATGCAAAAAGCTTCAAACTGATGAAAACTAACGATATATACTCGGAACAAAAATTAATCAATTAAATTAAGTTGAGCGATAAAACAATATTAAAAAGGGTTATAACGAAGAACAACAATTAAGATGTGCTTCAAATTATCAATCGAAATTAATTTATTTATGCGTTTTGCCAAAAAATACAAAAATAAAGTTTTTAAATTTATTACACATTCGCCTAACTTTGTGTGCGCCAATTTTCAGTCGAATATGGTAAAAAGCAATCCTTAAAATACATTTAAGTAGAAATTAATCGCAAGAAATTCGTTTTTCTACTCAAAGAAAGCTTTCTGAGACATTCCATAGCTACTTTTTTTTTTAAATATTTGGAATAAATTATTGTTGCTACAAGATTTTGTTTATTGTAAAATATGTGTGTTTATGTGAGTGAACGTTCTTCTTGATATATAAGATTTTCAATTATTAGTTTATAAGTTAAACAAATTAAATTTGAAGTACTTAGTTCATTTTCAACGAATAGCAACTTTTTGTTTAATAATTGTAAATGCTATGCTGTCAATGTTTTTGTCCCTACACTTTCCTTTTTGAAAAAAGCACTTGTAGTTCTTAAAAGAAAAAGACACCAACCCGTCACCTGGAATTGTATAGCATTGTTAAAAGTTTTTCAGAATAATAATAAAAGAAATTGTTAAATAGCCAATTAGAATATATTAAACTAAAATGTTCTGCAAAAAAAAAAAAAAAATTATAATTAATTAAATATATTTTAAATGGAATTGTTTTTCTGCAAATGTTATAAGAAAAGTCTATGTGTTTATTTTAAGCCCTTAAACATTTTAAAGAATTATATAAAATATTACTTAATATTAAAAGCATAACAATTAAATGCGAGATATCATCTTATAATACTTAAATAAAATAATAAATCAATGAGAAATTATAATCGGCCATGTTCTGTATTTCATGTGAAATTAAAATGTGCGGAATTATCAAAGCATTGTTGTTGTAAATTAATATTTATAACAACAATGCTTTGACAATTCCGCACATTTTAACTCCACATGAAATACAGAACATACCCGAATAAAATTACTAAAAGAAATGTTAATAAAATATTTAAACAACTTTCAAGTGCTTTTATTGAAACTTTAAAATAGATTTTTTAATTCTTAATACACATTTTATGTTTATAGTTGAAAAGTTTAGTGCACGCAGCACAAATAAATGGCACCCGAAATATGGCGGTCACGCTAATATATTCATCATAACTCGAGAACTGTTTGCTCGATTGAAATAAATAAAGCATCAAACGATGTGAAATAAAATTCTTAAGCCATTCATATACAATTGTTTCCCAGTTATTCAGAAATTAGCGGTGGAAAAATTTTTCTTTCATGCAAAATTACACATATTTTTTGTTTTAAAAAGCTAATAAAAAAATAAGAGGACACAAATTTTACATTTTTGTCATTTACCAAAAATAAGCCATAAATTATTAAAATCGATGGTTAAATATCGATTTTATTCACAATTAAGTGAAGGAACTCAATTGATAAAAATCACGATTTCCATACAACAGAAAATTTTTAATTTGTGTGTGTATGTGTGTGTGTGTGTGTGCGTGCGTGTGAGTGTTTGTGTGTGCATATATGCGTGTTGTATGAAAATCGCAATTTTTGTCAATCAAGTTCCCTACTTAATGTGAAACAAAATCGGCATTTGTCCATCGATTTTAATGATGTATAGCTTATGTCATTCCTAATATATCTAGCTTTCTGATAAATGACAAAAATGTAAAATTAGGACCTGTCCCATGATGTCAAAAAGTCAATGTCGTTCCCTTATTTATATTGAAAACAATAATAAAAAATTTACGTTTTTAAAATTTATAATCGCACTATTTCCCAAAATTAATATTTGACTTATTCAGTAGAATATTAATTGTTTATAAAAACACTTGTTTGACATCACACTATACGAGAATTAAATGTATAGTTGTTGTTGTTATTACATTTATTTTTTCTACATACCGTCTTGCATCTGCAATTAGAGCCTGCCTGTGTAGTATATGGTACAATAAGAAAATAAAAAAAACATCATTGATTACTTTGGTCATGTTTAAGCTTTGATATTGTTTAAGCTTCTTATTGATTTAAATAAAAGTTTGCTACAATATCTTTAGCTTTTCTATGAAATTTTTGGGTAAAGGTTCCCTGATGATCTGCATTTAGCCCCAGTGAAATGCGCATAGGAACTAGCTAATACCCCTTAGTAATCAATGTCAATGTGTTTTTATAAGCAATTAATATTCTACTGGATAAGTAAAATATTAATATTGGGAAATAGTGCGATTATAAATTAACAAAAACATAAATTTTAGCAATTCCCCAAAAAAAAAGAAGAATAATAAAAAATTTTAGTTTCTTTTTGCTTTCAATATAAATAAGAGAACGACATCGAATTGTCGACATCGTGGGACAGGCCCTTAAATTTTTAAGAGTTTTTGAAAACGAAAAGAAGTTTACTTCCTAAATAGTTAGGAATATACAAAAATTATATAGGAATGACTTAAAGGTAATTTTATTCCGCATCTTTTGGTGGTTTATTTGTTCAAGTTTGTTCCATCGGAAGAGGCGTTTTTCAGTTATGGTGAAATATACATACCTAGTGGAAATATTAGTCATGATAGAACAAATATTGAAAACTGATTTGTTTGTTTGTTTGTTGATTTTAAGTTACTCCAGTCGCCGAAATCACCACTGAAGATTTATTTGGCCGCGTGAATACATAAAGCCATAACTAATTCTGGTCCTGTGGACCTAAGGAGCGTCCTCCAAGAAAATCGCGGCGACCTATACCGTTGTATAGGAAAACGGATTCCTCTCCCGTTTCAATTCAATTGAGTTTTGTTTGGTACTCCACCATATATCAAAATATGCCTTATAAAAAGCTAGGTTACAAAAAGTTTTTGCATGCGATTAACAACCGAACGACGCGAAACTGTAACTCGGTACCGTTAACCGACGCCAACCACTAATCACATGCGAGAGAGTGAGACGCAAAACTCTCGAAGGAAAATAAACGAACAGTGGCCTGGTTGCACTTAAAAAATAATTGCCAACGACGCTTGATGTTTACTCGCGCAGAGCTGCTTTACGACTGAAAACTGATTTGAATTTATCGTTTGACACTCTATATACAATCCACATATTTTTATTTAAAGGCGATTTTTTCCAGAGTCAAAGGGTTAGGAAACACCTCAACAGATGTGTATGTAACAGCTGGTTGTCGTAAGGCAAAAAAAACAAATTTTCGGTATGGCCATATTGTTGGCGGCGCTGGCATGCTGGCGTATGCTCCGGCTAGGGATCGCCGTGTTGGGGGTGGTTCTTGACAACCAATCCGGTTACGATAGCTGCTACAAAATGGCGCCCAACGTGGGGCCCATTTTGTAACAGCTGGTTGTCGTAAGACAAAAGAAAAAAATCAAATGTTCGGTGTGGCCAGATGGTTCGTTGGTGGTGTAGGCATGAGACAATCTCGCTAAATACTGACATAGTTAAGAGACGGATAGAGCAATATTCTAAGCTGCTGTCAGGTGCACAGATTGTCCACGGATCACTTATGATACTGCGCATCTGTTCAGCTAGCCTAACATCTGTACGGATTATCGACCTACCGAGGTGGCAAGGTTTCTCCAGTTTCAACCTCCAGCCGATGACACGCTTTATTAGTACTAATTTTTGAAATTCTAATATTTTCAGGAACGAACTTCCGACAACAGCAGACCTGTTACAACAACGACAACAATCTTAAAATGAGATCAGAGCATTAAAGAATTTATGAAAGATATTTATGAGGAATTATTTAATACTAACTTCTCATCACAGAAGTGATCATTTTGAAGTTTAAGAAGTGAAAACGCGCGCCAACGTCATCCTTACATCTAACTTTATTTACTAACCGAAATAGTGAATTGGGCTATAAAGCATTTATTAAATTTATTATTGGAGATTATCTCCCAATTTTATTTAAAACTAGATGTGCCCGCTCGCTTCTCGCGCTTAAAGTTCGCTTTATGACTATAAGGTGTCTATAAAATATAATAATATAGCGTTCTTTATGTATTGTTTAAAGTTCCCGTTATGCAAATTAAACAGTGCTACCAATGCTAAAAAGAAAACAAACAAAAAATCTTTCTAATTTCCAACAACATTTATATGTACATATTAGTAAAATAGGGTACATTTTCGTATTTTTCTTCTATTTTAACTTAGAAATGAGATATTTTATCGCGGTAAAAAGTACTCTATGTTTGAATCAGGACTCGTAAAGTACCTCCATACCAAATTTCATGAAAATCCATTCAGTGGTGTTTTGCATGAAGCGTGTTCGGACATACAGACAGACACAAAAATTAAAAAATTTGGTGTTTTGTTCTCTACATCGATTACTGTTTACGCCACCATAAAAAATTTTAAAAAATATTTCATGTAGAGACACGCCCCTTTTACTGTTTTATTATATGTATAGATAGATTTATTAACATTGCTTAACCCTCAACAAATAAATCTTTATTTTAAATAAAATTGGGAGAATATCTCAAATAATAAATTTAATAAATGCTTTAATTTAAATACTTTTATTGTCACCCAATGTGCGACTAATTGTATAAAGGTGTAGGAAAATAAAATAGATTTATATCGAATATAAATTATTTGTTGCGATTTGTATAAATTTCTAAGTTTACTACGCTTATTTTATTCCCTTGTGATTTTCAAAAACAATTATTTGTAAATTCTCAAATGGTTTTCGAAAGTCTGTGCATAAGACAAGAGGTTTGAAGTTTTTCAAAAGTATGGTTGAAGTCTGCTGATGATTTGGTAAACCATCAATAAAATGCATATAGACATTGCTTAACCCTCAACAAATAAATCTTTATTTTAAATGAAAATAGTAATAATTAATAATTAAAAAAGCGATTAATAAATGGTTAAAATCTTATTTTTTTATTTAATTTAAAAAAATATATTTTTTATTTATTTTTTATGAATATAAATTTAATTAAATATCATATTTTAACGACTGGGATGATTAACAATTTTCTAAAATATTTGAATGATTTAAAATATATATATATATATATATATATATATATATATATATATATATATATATATATATATATATATATATATATATATATATATATATATATATATATATATATATATATATATATATATATATATATATATATATATTTTACAAAATATATAAAAAAGCAACAATGAGACTCCAAATAATCATTTCATTGAATTGTCTGGCTTTCGATATTATATGTCTGTTTGTAATTGTGTATCTTTATTAAATAACAGTTTTGCTGTGATTTAAAGATATTTTGCCACGGAGTACACGCTTTTGTAGGCGCTAAAAATAAAAACGATAAAAAAATAGTTGCAATAGATAATTTCTAAAAAGTTTTTTTTTAATTTAAATTTTAAACTTTATACGACCCTGTTTTGCAAATCAGGTCGATTTAAAATCGTGCGATTTTAGAAAACTAACTCCGCTAATAGGAACACTTCCATTATTTTTTAATTTTTTCTTTTCATTTTCCTTAAATATCATATTTGAAAGAAAATTATCGTACAAGATTTTAAAAACGTCAGCAGGACTACTATTCATTTTGAAAATCTACCGATTTCAAATCGACACAATTTACAGAACACTATCGATTATTTACTTTATTAAACATATCCCTTAAAATACGATTGCTCCGACGATTTTTCTCTAAAATTTCACGTTCTTTTTTGGCTACAACTTCGTATGAGCTGGCAAAACGTTTATTAGTTAGCGATTTCATTTCTTTCGTCTTTAAGATGCGTACTTTTTCTATAGAGGAAAAAAAATAAGATTACAATTATTTCAAAGTAAATATCATACCAAGAAATTTTTGTTGCTCTTGTATTTCTGAATAACTTACGTATGGGTGGTGGTGGTAAACATTGTAAACGTCTATCTAGAGAATTAAAACTTGTATTATCGACGATTTCTCGCATTTGACGATCGCGTTCCTGCCGCATCGCTTGCAATCGCTTAATTATAGCTTTTCGTTCATTTGAATGTTGTAAAAATTTTGGTTTCCTCTTTTCTAAATGTTCCTGTAGTGTTAGTAGTGGCTCAGATGCCTTTACTTGCGTGGTAATGGAATGGTCGGATTTTGCATTTGATTTTTTGAGCATATCGTTTGAGTTTGTGTCAGTAACGGAAGTTGGATTTGATATTGCAAGATTATTTTCACCGAATTCTATAACATATGCGATTCCTTTAGGTTTAACTTGTATACAGGCGGTTGTGCTGAAGGTTGAGGCGGTGAAAGGTAATGATTTTGTGGGTCCATAAATGGGCTTTGAACGCATAATAGAATCAGAAGTTTGTACTGCAACCCCAGCTACGTTAGCTGTTGCCGCTACATCGTCATATTGATGTGTAGTAGTGGGTGTGGAGGAGGTATTCTGTGATCCCATTGGTACAGATATATCAGAGGACATACAAAACATTGAAAATGAAGAGTTTGTTGGGGTAGTATTGGTATTGGCAGAACTGCTATTAATAACTTTATGCCTATTTATTTTTGTGCTTTGTTGTTGGCCCATTGATGTTGCACTACAGACATGCTCAGGTGGGGGATCATATGTCATTGTTCTAGTTTCTACTTGTAATGATGTCAAAGGTATTGGATATTTTCTTGGCATTGTATGAGGCACTGAATAGTGTTCAGAATCTGTAGCAGTTGCTGGTTTATCAACCGATTTTCGTTGTATGTTTAAATACTTAAAATCTTCTTTCTGTTGCTGTTTAAGAGCTTCATAATGGTGCTGCTTTTTCGATTTATAAGCTTCCATAAATTCTCGTTTTCTCTGCTGTACCAAATCCCTCAAACTTTCGGACTCTTCACTTTTATTGGTACTCGGAGTATCAATCTTTTCTCTTTGCTGTCGCTGTTTGTTGTCCATTTCAGCCTTTCTTGCATTTAATAGTTGTTCTTCATGAAAATTTATATTCTCATTTACAATGCGAACTTTCGGTTTTGTTTTCGTTTTACTTTTCTTTAAAGAATCGTTTTCTCTCTCATAAATTAATTGTGTTTCTTTTTTCCTCTCAGTGGTACGTTTTATATTGTCTTTTAGATTGACAACATCTTCATGTGATTCTTCCAATATGATTTCGATCTCTTGTACTAATTGTTCAGCGCTTTTGCTTAAAACCGAAGACTTTTCGGAGTAAACAGTATCATATAACTTATCTGTTTGGGTTGAATCCATAGTCAAATCTTTATGAACAGAATGACTTGAGGCACTAGTTGAACTTTTAGCAGTGATTTCGTCTTTTAAAAGAAGATGTTTTAAGCACTCAAGTCTTTTCATTTCATTTTCAATCCAGTGTAATTGCTGAATGCGGCCACAATCGTGTTTTGATTTTTTAATCAACTTTTGTTGTGCTTCAGTTTTTTTTCTCATTTCAACTTGTTTTTTCTTTTCATATTCAATTTCGGATTGAGTCAACGGATTTAACCATTCTCTCATTGTAGGCTGCTCTGCATCCGTATTAGAGTTATTCAATTCATTATTAGGAGATACTATAAACTTCTGGGTTGTCAAATCTGGTGTAGTTGTTGCCGATGTGGATGTTAAAGATGTTCTTGAAGTTTGTGTGTAACGATTTGTTTTGTTTTCTATAGATTTATTTACGCGTTTTGTCTCTAACGCTTCTCTTGTTAATTTGTAATTTGATGATGTTTGTCTATTATCTTCTTTGCTTCGTTCCATCATAATTAGTTCACTTTGAGCTTCTTTGTTAATTGTAGCTGCAGCTTCATTTGACACTTTTGTGCTATTTTCTTGTTTAGAATTTTCATTTACATTTTTTTGGAGTGGAAATTGTTTATCTTGATGTTGTTGAATATGATGTGATTTGGTATTTGAATTAAAATGATTTCTAGTATGATTAGAAACTAAAAGTATATTTAAATTGTATTACAGGAAAACCTTTAGAACATAAGATTTTAATTATTCTTTTTCATTACAGCACTTGATGTTGATACAATATATTTTTATAAAATAAGAACTCAATAAAAACGAAATTAAAAACAATAGAAGTAAAATTTTTACTGTCCAAAAAAATTTTTGAGAATTTTTGTTTCTTAAAAATAATTCTTGCAAAACCAAAATAAAAATATTAATAATGCGGCCAATTCGGTAGTACGTCATCTCAAAAAATAAAAAAATATAAATTAAATTAGAAATTGGTTTAGTTCTGAGGGAACATACATACATACATACATACATTAAACAAAACAAACAAACAAACGAATTGTTAACTTCTACTTTTTTTAAAATAGTTTAAGAAGAATATTGTCTATGCAATGGTTTGTAACTTACCTAAAATATCACCTAAATTATCAGTTGTGTTGGTGGTAGATATTGCAGATTTTTCTTTTGTGTCGATTTGTTCCGCTTCTGCTGGTGAAACTCGTAATTTTGATGTACACCTCAACTTTACCATACCTTCTTGTTTATATCTATTATATTGATAATGACAATCACTGGAATTGGTAGTTGTGCCTTCACTGCTATTAACTGTAGAAGAGTAGCTAGTTTTATTTTCAGCTTCCAAGGCTGTTATACGCTTAATAATATCACGTATTAATTGCTTTTTCTGCCTGTCATTTATACTTTTAGCATCGATAAGTGAACATATCAACTGTATGCCTAAATCCAACTCAGGTACTTGTTTGCTAAGCGAAAACGATGAGATAGTCGATGAGTCTACTGTAGAATGTGATTGATTTTCTTTGTTTTCATTTAAGGCAGCTTGGAACTTTGTTTGCAGTTCGTGTATACTATGATGATGTGTTTGTTGATTTTTCTCACCTAAACATTTTCTTTTCATTAGCAAATCTGTAATACTTGTAATGAAGGGGTGTTTCAATGGTTGAAACTGATTTTGTGAATTTGTTGTTGCTAGATTATCAGATAATTTCGATGATCTAGATTTTGATGATTTTGAAGAGTAATATTCAAAACTAGATGGGGTGGCAGTACCTTCTATGGCAGAGTTTGAGGAAGAAATGCTACACTGTACTTCTTGCGACCGAAAAGTAGGTGGCTTTATAAGGGAAGTTTGAGCATATTTTTCGAATTTTTCATTTAGTGAGGTTGATGAAGTGTATTGCGATATCATTTTGGGCTTTGTACCGCTTTTTATTGTTGCAACAAAAGTGCTGCATGCTAAGGGAGGACTACTATGAGCCGCCCCAGTTGTTTTTAGTTTTTCTACAATTTCATGCTCATTAGTAATATTTTGTTCTTCTGTAGCTAGTGCAGATGGGCCTGGTTCTGATACAACACTATTTTCTTTGAAGAATTCTTTTAGCAGGGATCTTTCCATAGTACTTATATTACTGGTAGACATGGACTTTTTGTAGCCAACGTCACCTAGAGAGTCCCATTCAAGACGTCTGTGAGTTTTCGCAACTGATTCAGGAGTTTGGGTTTTTGTACTTTTGAAAGTCTTTTTGGGAGTTTTTAAATTTTCAATAGATACGCTGATAATCTAAGAGATTCCGTAAAATGTTTAATATTTTAAAATTAATCATTACTAAATTAAATTAATTTTAATATGGATATATTTTCATGTATGGATTTACTTTTATATGGAATAGCAAACAATCTTAAAACTAGATATTTTTCGGTATTATGTATGATGTTTCATGGGTTATTTCACTCTTGTATTGATTTTTACTTGGAAACTTTTCAAGTGTATATTTTTGAGCTTAGCCTATTTTAAAATACACAATGTTTTAAATACCTTTTCTTTTTCTTCCTCTGCTTCAATGTTTATATCAGCAATCTCATCTTTGGAGCAAAAGTATTTTTTTTTCACGTGTGGCCACTTCCTCTATATCAATATTGGGCAGGCTTTTACTGCAGGCTACAACACACATATTTAATGGCTTCCTAGTTAAGGTTTCACAACTGTGAGTCGCAGAAATGATTTTCCGACTTTTTGTTTGTTTGCACCAAGAATCTAATGAGACACAATCATCACCTTGAGTCTTTTGACTATCTTCACTGCTGACCGGAGAATACAGACGCATGAACTTCTTTAAGTCACGCTCTTGTCCAAATTGTTGGTAATACTGTAGTATTTTTTCACTAACTCGGGGTGTATTTGGCAAATCTCGGTTTGAATGCTTCGATTGATCGTCCATACTGTTGTTCTAGATGCTATTTAAAAAAATATAAACTTCCGCTTTATCAAGGACAACGGTGCTGCATGCAGATGTTCAGCCTCTGAAGGATATTTCTTAGAGCTTGTACCAGAAAATCCATTCAAATTCCAACAATACAAAACCACCCCTGTCGTTAGCAGGGTTCCAGGCCGAGGCCTTTTCATCGGCGGAGACGCGGACAATATTGGTCGGCGGCGGCGGCGTTCAAAACGATGACTCGGCGGCGGCTTAAATGTCGGCTTGAACGAAAATATACTGAAAAAATTTTTTTGAAATAAAAAAATTGGAAATTTTTTCTAGCTAAAAAAATTTTAATATTTCATAAAAAAAAGTAGTTTAGTATAGCAAAAGCAATCGGCAGCGGCGCGGCTGAAAGAAAAAGGACCGGCGGCGGCTAGGCGCCGATGTTGAGCCAATCGGCTTGTAACTCTGGCATCAATTGAAAAAGAAAACAACTGATATGCTTCCTCTTGTTCTTCTTATTGAAATAAACAGCCAAAATTATTCAAAAGTGTTGCCACTAAAAATTTTTTGTACTTTCAAGTTTTCCTGCAAAAATACCAGGCACTGTGCCTGGATTTGTAACTAATGTGTTTCTCGCATGGAAAAAAATTTGGCGTTGTGGAAACAACACTTTAAGCATGGTACACTGTTCATCAGTTTGTGCGAAGTGCTGTCAAAAGTTCACATAAAACGATTTCCACGAAGTTCTCATGAAAAACTTCTGCAGAAGTAGTACTCTGTTTATTTTGTGAAAAACACGAAATATATCTACAACATTTTGTGTCTTCATGCGAAATAATATGAGCAAACACATTGGGTTTTTTAAAAACGTACAAAATTGCAGCATACTTTAAAGGACTAGTTATGATTGGTTACTTATCATATTTTTCGTATGAAAAAACCAATGTTGATCTATATTTTTCTCAAATTTGAGCAAAGTACTAAGCTTTAGTCAAAAGACTCATGTGTGCTTCACTTTTGAGTTAGTTTCATTGGCGTAGCTAGAAAATTTTCTGGGGAGGGATAAAGCCCACATTAGTCCTTACAGTTCGCATATATTATCAAGATTACTCTAATATATAAAAATTCCAAGGGGGTTAAGACCATGATTTACTATCCTACATGATCTAACGATTAATTCTCAGGAAAATTTTACAGATGTCTGACCGACTTTAAAAATCGCTTCAAAATGGCATTGTAGGAGCTACACTTTTATCCAAAAATTATGCAAACACATCTGTTTGTTTTGTATATACACATGATCTCATGCAAAACGCATGGAAGCTATAATTTTATGAAAATTTTTATAAATTTTCCAAATCACATGAATTGCCAAAAAACCTGTCATACTGTCATATAGTTGCATTTTTAGTCCACACTACCATACTTTTATAGCACACATGTCATATTTGGCAGTTCGCGCAATTGTGTAGGATTCTAGAGTTGGTTTAGTCCCCAGAAGGGCCTAGCTACGCAAATAGTTTAGAAGCTAGCTGCAAATTAGTGAGAAAAAAGTCAACCTTATTTTGAGTTACCTAACAAAATTCCGGAAGGTGGTAAAAATCTATTAATTATTATTAATTCAAGTTTTCAATTTAAGTAAAAGCATAACAAAAATTGCTTTGAAGCTTAATTACTCAGAGTTTTCTTGTTTGCACTTGTACCGCTTAGCTTTTAGGATCATCAATTGAACGCACGCAAACACATTATAAAAGGTAAGTATTGATCTGTCTAGCAGCCGCTTAACAAGTGGCCGTGGAAGCACTTTATTAACGTCATTATGACATTTGGCACTTCGTGTTTTTTTAGTTTACTTAATTTAAGTTTGTTTTGCCGCATATTTTGTTGTTCACATTCATTTGGTATTGTTGGAGAATATAACCTGGCTTAGTGAATTGGAGTTATAATACAGTTGTTTTTGTGGTTATACTGTGTCTATTTCTGTGTGTGAAGAGTGAATAAATGATTTTAAGACCGATCAACCTCGTATAGAAACATTAACGTCTTCTGACTTCTGCTACTGACAAGTTAAGACGGCCACTAACGTAGTTTGGTTGTAGGCAGGCACAAAGACACGTCGACAGTATTCTGTATTAAAATAAATGACACTTTCTTTGTAGTGAACAAGATTTCGGTAGAATTGTTGTTGGAAATTGATTAAATATATATTAGTTTTGCCAATTGTATTAAGAGTGGTTGTAAAAAATGCGTATCAGCAATATACGCAGCGGACGCATGTGCCGTTTGGCTCTTGTTTGTATAGTTATCTTGCCTTTGCTATATTTACTCATTACTTGGAGCGATAGCCACAAGCGGGTAACATCAGTATATCAAGCCAGGTTTGGTTCTGGCCGGCGTAGTTATCAGCGATTAGAGAGCAGACCTAAAGAAGTTCCTGTGTTGATAGATGGTTAGTGCTCTGTGTGTGTTTTTTTTTCATAAACATTATAAACTTGCATTTTTTAACAAAGAGAAAACACTTGTGTTTGTATTACAAATGCACTTTTACATAAACGAATACATTTTTTTAAATATAATTTTTCTTAACAGATTTGGGTAACTTTGAGCCAAAACATTTAGAAGATCGTGAAGGACCGGGAGAAAATGGCGAAGCTTACCATTTGGCCGCCCACAAAAAAATTGCTGCCGATGAATCGGAAATGGAATATGGTATGAATATAGCCTGTTCCGATGAAATCTCTATGCATCGCAGTGTTCGTGATACACGTTTAGAAGAGTGCAGACATTGGAATTATCCCTATGATTTGCCCAAGACTAGTGTCATTATTGTTTTCCACAATGAAGGCTTTTCTGTACTAATGCGCACCGTTCATTCTGTGATAGATCGTTCTCCTAAACATGTTTTGCAAGAAATTATTTTAGTTGATGATTATTCAGATAAAAAGAATCTCAAAGAACATTTGGATGAATATATAGAACAATTCAATGGCTTAGTAAAATTGGTACGGAATAAGGAGAGGGAAGGTTTGATACGTACAAGATCACGAGGTGCTTCGGTGGCAACAGGTAAGTTAATGGTTGAATTAATTTTGCTGAGAAAGTCCTGAATGTATGTATATGTTTATTTTAACTTGCGCTTAAAAACTAGCTAAAATTTTTCGACAAATTTCATTACATTTATTAGGGTTTTGTAGTAAAAAAATTAAATTGTTCAAATTGTGTATTCTAAAAATTAATTAATTGCAAGTTTTAGTCCAAGGGGCCCGTTTCTCAAAACTGCAACTTACATCTCTATAATTAAAATATGTACTCACAAAACAGCAATAACTTTTTTAAGTGTTGTTGTTTTTACTTATAGTTTTGAGAAAAGGGCCCCAATTCATATTTATTTAACAGGTAAAATTGATTTTGAACAACATAGGCAGATATATACAACTATTCAACATACATAGAGCAAAATGCCCTTAACACCGGCCCAAGGCCGGATTGGCAGCATATTTTATTCTGTAAATCTAGTACTTTTCTTTTCAAAAAGGTAATAATGTCCACCGGAGAGTAAATATTTTCTCAAAAGCTGTTAAATGATACCAATATTGAATGCATTAATGAAAAATATACTATATAGTCACAGTACTGGAAGTTCAGAGGCCCATAACTCCGAAAGTAGGGCTCACAACTTACAAATGTGGCTTCCCAGTGAACAATTTTTATCAACACGTTTGATAGTAGAAATAATATGAAACTAACAGATCAGAGTTGCTTAAAATTTCCTTAGACAACACATGTTTGTGGGAGTTAAGATATTTTAAGATATTGTTGATGTCATGAAAAATTACATAGCAACGCTGAGAACGTGCAGTTAATATCAGCTTGAGAGTGGTTTAATTCTCGTATTCAATTTTCACGAAAAAGTTGTATATGTATATAAGAACTGAAATCACATTCAACAGAGCCACCTGACAAGTGGTGATAAACAAATACGCGTGAGCACTGACGATGGAAGTGTAGCGGCTTCGGAAAGTGGCGCTACCCTGTTCTGCTGTGTACGTTGAAAAATTAAGTTGATGTTAATTTTTCCCTTGTTCCTTGGAATATTAATCATGCCCAATTCTTTCTGAATATAATGTTACGAACCTTAGCCTAATAATCAATTTGGATTCACAAAGCAAATACGTTAGAAATAATCATATTAAAAACCAAATTTTTATCTCAAAAGGTAACATGAAAGTGTTGTGAAAATAAAATGAATGAAAAAGTTGTGTAAAAAAAAAATAAAAAGCAAAATACGGATTTTTAGTAGCATTTTTAGTTTTTAGAATCTTTGCTGAATATATACAAATGTATTTTGGTTTGAATTTTGCAAAAGTAGCAATTATTTCGTCAGTATTTTTGTTCACTAAAATCATATTTTTCATTTGTTATTAGCTCCGATCCCGTACTTTCTGGGTAAAGTTCGGTAAAATGAGAGTAGGCAAGAATTACTCTCACTAAACACAAAAGTACGGGAACAGCAAAAACCAAATTTCTATCCCAAAAAGTAACATGAAGTGTTGTGAAAATAAACAAAAAATAAAAAGCAACAGAATTTATAGTTTTTAGATACTTTGTTGAATACATACAAATGTTTTTTGGTTTGAATTGTGCAAACTTAGCAATTATTTCGTCAGTATTTTTGTTGACTAAGGACCAGGCCACATGGGCGTTTTTAAAACGCTGCGTTTCTGCTTTTTATATTAAATTTGAAATTTCTTAATTTTGTAAAACATCAAATTTAATACAAAAAAGCAGAAACGCGCGTTTTAAAAACGCCCGTGTGGCCTGGCCCTAAAATCAACTATCAAATATTTTTTATTTGTTGCTGTTTGTTTTTCAAACAGCTGACTGTTTTACACTTTACACAAGGTCTGTTCATTTACTTTCCTAGCAGAGACTAGCAACAAGAGAGTAAAGCAGAAATTTGTAAAATTACTCTCCCAGATATGAAAAAGTAAATGAACGCTTTACTAGCAACAAATTTGCAAGTAACACAATAAACAGTTTATACACCCAGAAAACTTTACAGTAGCTGTTAGTACTTTGTATGAAAAGTTAAACATATTGTAAAAAATATATGAAAATTTTATCATTTTGAGGTACATAAACACAACTTAGGATAAAAAGTGTTACCTTTTTTAACTGTCCGTAAATAAAGCTTTATGAGTAAAGTATTTAAATAGCAGAAATAAAAATACAACTGCTTATACATAAGGATTTTTTAGTTAAAATATGTTTAAACAGTAGAAATGAAGTTAATTTCAATGCAATTGTGGAATTTTCTTTATTAATTTAGTTGAATTTGTGATTTGCAGGAACTTGCCAGGTTTTTTCTTCTTATATTTGACTCACATAATATTTCGAGTGTAACCTTTATGATTTAGCCTTAAGGTGGACAATTTTCTGCCACCCAATTCAGGCGTTTTAAACTCTTTAACGGCCACTGCTGCAGTCAAATTGATGAAAAATATAGAATCTTACTGTATTTAATATTTTTGACTTCTTAAAAAGTATTAATTTCTTAATAATTCATTAAAATAAGAAAAAGTTTACTTTTTTAAATTAATTTTCCCAACATTAATTTTGTAAACAAAATATCTAAACAGATGTTTGGCTAATTCCTGCTAGTAAAAATTTTACTAGCAAAAACTTGCAAAAAATTTTTTTCTTTCAACTTTTTATGCTCTTTTTTCACTCTCTCGTTGCTAGTTTTTCGAGTACGTGAACACTTTCCAGTAACAACTAGTAACAATTAGTAACAACTATCAGTTATTGAACAGACCTACAATCTGCCCGAAGAAAAAGTACGGGCTGTTTCGTGCAAGAAGAAGAATAGTTTTCTCTCAAACTCACTCTCATTTACCCAATCTTGCAGTACGGGAACAGTTTTCGTACGGGATCGCACCTATTGTTTGTTTTTAAAACAACTGACTGCTTTGCACTTTAGAAAATCTGCCCGAACAAAAAGTACGGACTGTTTTGTACAAGAAGAATATTATTCTCTCAGATTCACTCTCATTTACCCGCGGACGTCCAATTTGCACGGACAGTGTTCCCGTATTCGAAAATTGGGTAAATGAGAGCGCTTTTGAGAACATAACATTCTTCTTCTTGCACGAAACAGCCCGGACTTTTTCTTCGGCCAGATTGTATAAAGTGAAAACAATCAGCTGTTTGAAAAATAAACAAAAAATGAATTATAATGAATTATAATTTTAGGCAACAAAAATACTAAAGAAATAATTACTTGTTTAACAAAATTCAAAGCAAAATACATTTGTATGTATTTATGAAAATACCTAAAACTGAAAAATGGCATTAAAAATCATTGTGTTGGTTTTTATTTTTATGTTTATTTTCGCAACACTTCATGTAATAGAAATTTGGTTTTTTGCGTTCGCGCACCTTTAAACATTTTTGTCTCTCAATGAGAAAAATATGTGTTTGCTCTCATTTACCGAACTTTACCCAAAAAGTGCGGAACACACTTAGTACTGGAACAGTTTTCGTGCAAATTGGGATCCCGCGGGATCCCAATGTTGAGTATGGAATCGCATCTACTGTAAAAGTAAACAAACGGACCTAATGTTTGTCAGTTTCCATGAACTGACTGATAAACAACCATTTCCGTCAGTTTTAATGTGTGTCATTCATGGATGCGAGTTTAAAGGGCCCTTAACTTATATATAAATATTTTTGTAATCCTTTTTTAATTCCTTTATTTTGATACCCTAGTCGATAGTGTTGGTAAATTTTTTTATTAACGTAATACTATTTCGCGTCAAAAATCCGCAATTCTTTTCAAACACCTATCTAAGAACTCTTGGGGTTTCAAGAAGAATATAATGGTACCTTTAATGACGAAATCCATCCAGCCGTTTGGAAGATACGTGGTAATAAAGACATTTACAAACATACATACAAGAAACGCGCGAAAAACATAACGATGGTCATATGTTGTCAACACGTAACCGATTTTTAATATTTAAGTTATTTTTTAATGTTTAGTCCATATATTTTAAAGTCGGTTTAAATTTTTTTTAAAGTTTTTTTTAAAAAGATATTGAATTTCATATTTAATTTCATTCCAGGTGAAGTTATTGTATTCTTGGATGCACATTGTGAAGTCAACATAAATTGGTTGCCACCCTTATTGGCTCCAATTTATCGGGATCGCACCGTAATGACAGTGCCCATTATTGATGGCATTGACTATAAAACATTCGAATATCGTTCCGTATACGGCAGTGAAAATCACTTCCGTGGCATTTTTGAATGGGGTATGCTGTACAAGGAGAATGAGGTGCCGAAACGTGAACAACGCCGTAGGCAACATAATTCTGAACCATATCGCAGTCCTACACATGCCGGTGGTTTGTTTGCTATTAATCGTGAATACTTCTTAGAGTTGGGAGCTTATGATCCAGGTCTTCTTGTATGGGGTGGTGAGAATTTCGAATTAAGTTTTAAAATCTGGCAGTGTGGCGGCAGCATTGAATGGGTGCCTTGTTCACATGTAGGTCATGTATATCGTGGCTTTATGCCTTATAATTTTGGTAAATTGGCACAGAAAAAGAAGGGCCCCTTAATAACAATTAATTACAAACGCGTGATAGAGACTTGGTTTGATGACACACACAAGGAATATTTCTACACTAGGGAGCCGTTGGCTAGATATTTAGATATGGGCGATATTTCTGAGCAGTTGGCTTTGAAAAAACGTTTAAATTGTAAATCATTCCAATGGTATATGGATAACATTGCCTACGATGTTTACGACAAGTTTCCCGCATTGCCGGCCAATCTACACTGGGGCGAATTAAGGTCCGTGGCTACCGACAATTGTCTTGACTCAATGGGCAACCAACCGCCTGCAATGATGGGCTTGTCACATTGCCATGGTGGTGGTAATAATCAATTAATAAGACTTAATGCAGCTGGCCAATTAGGCGTAGGTGAACGTTGTGTAGAAGCCGATCGTGATAGCATCAAACTGGGCATCTGCCGTTTGGGTACTGTTGATGGGCCCTGGGTTTATAATGAACAGACAAAACATATGCAGCATCGTGCCCTTAAGAAATGCATGGCTTTACATCCCACCAATCTACAACTTTATTCGGCTAACTGTGATGGTAATGATGCCTATCAGCAGTGGTATTTCAAACCGATTAAGCCAAAATATTAGACAATCTTTGGCTACAAACGCAGATAAGTTTATAACTGAAATGTGAACAACTAATTGAAGGAATGAATGAGTGTGAATGATAATGGTATGCAACATGAAGGAGACTTCAAGTAAAAAACAAAACAAATCATAAGCAATATACATACATATTTATAAATATATTTATATTTACTAGGAAATTATAAAACTAAGCTAGAAAAAAAGATGCTGAACAGAGTGAGTGGGTTTCAAAAACAGATAATCTAAAATTTTTTCAGAAAAAAATTTATAGATTATTAAAATAATTTTCTTTGCAAATTTTAGTTATAATATTTATACAAAGAATTTTTGTAAACAAGCAATCAAAATCTACATATAAGATATTCATATACTGATCAAGGCGAATTCATACTTAGTGCCCTCGACAGCTCTGATTATTTTTGCTACTTTTAATTTGACTCTCCCTCAGATGTCAAAATACCTTTTTGACATTTTTTTGGTCAACTTTTTGATATTCCAAAAAGGTATTATTCAAGGCGAATTGAGGAGAGTATACCGGGGACCCATTTCTCGAAACTACACAAGTTACAAATCTACAAGTAAAATACACACGAAACAACAATAAATTTTGTAAAAGTATTTTTGTTTTGTTAGTATTTAACTTGAAGTTTCCAGAAATGGGGTCCTAATACAAATATGCCTTCATATTGATTTTAGTTTTTAGTTAACAATTTATAACAAGCGCGTTTTTGTAATTTTTCAGATTTCTCTATTTCTTTCCGTATTTAATTTCTTTATAAATTAAACGTGAAGTTTGCCAATTTCTTTTTAAGAAATGTGTTATTTATTTACATAATTATTAAAACTATACTAGATCTTTACTCCTAGAAAATATATAAGTTTCCCATTTAATATATTTTTTTTAATTGTCTTGATACTTCCATGTATGTATATGCTATCAAATTTTTATTTGTGATAAATCTTTAAAAAATCAAAAATTTTTTAACCACGTTTTCTTGTTTAACTAAATAAGCAATCTTTGTTTTATTATTTAATAAGCATTTATTTAATTATATTTACTTTGGGGACTAAAAAAGCAGGAAAACTAATTTTAAAATCCTATAAGTCTGAAAATTTAAGAATAAAATAAAAAAAAGACAAAAAATGAAATTAAAAAGCAGGAAACTGCAGATTTTTGTAATTAAAAATTATGCAAGAAAAACTGTACTCATATCAAAGGCGAATTCAAACCAAGTGTTATCGGCAGACCAGATGATTGCCTTCTCCCATTTTCGCGCTTGCATTTTTGATCTCCCTCAGATATTAGAATGCCTTTTTGACACATTTTTCGATGAATTAGTGCGAATATACCAGATATAAATATGCCTTGCTCGTATCGTTAAAAATGGTGAAAGAGAATAGTCTTCACCGTTGTCGCCGAATTGAATACGATGAAGTCAATTTGTTATTGCTGCCACCTTGTTTAAAGCGCCTTGTTGTAGTTGTTGTAACAGCTCTATTGTTGTTGTCGGGAGTTCTTTCCTGTAATTAATTATTTATGTTATGAGTCTCATAAGGTGGGAGTGGGAGCTGGAGAAACCTTGCCACCTCAGTTGGTCTTAGCCACAGGTTTATGGGTCTGAGTGATGTATACCTATTGGTGGAATTGAACCAATGCTCAGCGTCGTGTGGGCTTTGGAGACAATCTGGGCATCGATTTAAAGTGCCAGGGACTATACATTCTTGGTAGCAGTTAAGTATACTGCTGCAGCCGGCTTTTAGTTGTGCCAGGATTGAGCGAGATTGTCTAGGCAGTTGCCGCTCACTTTCCGAAATCGCGAGTGGGTGGGCATAAAGGGCTTTGTTGCATCTATAGCTATTAATAGCTTCGGTGACCGGTTGTTGATGCAATTCTTTCAGGGCGGTCGCAATGGACGTCCTGTTAACGTTGGGTGGAATGGCGATTCTAATGTCCTCATGGTAGTGGCAGAACTCCTTTCGGGTGTGTCTCGGGAGAGGATCCTGCATCAGAATTTCATGATTAGCGTGGGTTGGCAGGTGACATTCCATCAGGAACTATTTGTGAGCAGTACATTAAGCTGCCTAACGGGTACCATTAATGTCTCCTCATGTAGCTGGTCAATATTGCTAATTTTTACACATCCTGTAGAGATTCGGAGTGCATTGTTCTGGGTTGTTTGCAATACTCGCCATTGGGTGTCGCTGAGGAACGTGGTTCATATTGGGGCAGCGTAATTGAAAATTCAGCGGCCGATGGCTTTATATGTCGCTACAAGTACCTCTTTATTCATGTCCCAGGAGGTGTCAGAGAGAGCTTTAAGGATATTGTTACGGGATTTCACTTTTTGGTTGATGTATGTGGCGTGCTACGCGAAGTGGAGTGCTATCACCCCTCTTGTGGAATGTTGTTGTTAATATTTTGCCTTCTTTTAGACACGTTATCAAAAAGGCTGGAAGCAACACATAACAAGGTCAGCGACTGGTGATTACAGAGCGGCTTAAGTGAAAATCCAACCAAAGCGGAACTAGTACTCTTCTACAGAAGGTATATAATTCCCTCTTTCAAGCTACCGAAATTAAATGGCATCACTATAACCCTTTCAGCACAACGTCAAATACTTAAACGATAGCAACTAGTCTCAAAGGCAATCTATGTTTGCCAAAACTCTAGTGGCTCTTCCTGGGGTGTAAACCCTAATGGAGTTAATTGGATACTAGAGACAGTCATCAAATCGACACTATTTTACGGTATATCAGTCTGGTGGAAAGAACTAGAATCCGTGAACAATCAATGTTATATGAAAAGGATTTTTCGCACAATGGCAATCATGATAACTGATGCCCTAAAATATACGCCAACGAAGGCACTTTTTGCTATGTTGTGCTGGCTTCCATTGGATCTGCTGGGTAGAAAGTTAGTACTATCTGAAACCAGCGCCCATGGGTTCATGCCAGTGTTTCAGTGTATCCAAAACCCTTCTTCAAGATAGAATTTCGATACTGTTTGACGGTAGACTTTTTTCCACACGGAGTCCTAAATGTTTACAGGAGCGGATCCAAACGGGGAACGAGAGTTGGCGGAATTCGGGATCAGAACTACTTTCGGTATCAGAATTTCCTACAGCCAGAAATATTTGCCATCAAAAGAGCAACGAATTGGATAAGGCTTCATCGGATATCGAATAGGGATCTCCAAAATATAAACGAGAGTCCACCTACAATAAATCCGTCACAGGTGATTATGATTCAATGTGTGCGTAGACATGTGATAAAAAATTTGCGGATAATCTGGCAAAGAGGGAGCATTGCTTCGGGATGTCGATCGAGGGTGTTATAGAATCCAAGTCGGTTTTGCAAACCAATATTGGTTTCATTTGGTGTCATGAAATCAAGTCGGTTTTGTAATTTTCGAATGCAAATAAAACCGATATTCGAATTAGCTGTTTTATATTTCGCTCATTTGCAAGGAGAGTTAATACCAGGTGGCCTCGAGAGCTCAGCTAAGCACGAATACTTTTCCATACTTGAACTGTCAACTGCGTTAATGTATCAGCTTTTTTGACAGCCCAAATACAAATTCTCCACAGCAAATTCTCTTGCGACTACCTTTTGTTGATCTACCATGCTCATTTTGTTTATTACTTTTAATGCAATTTTTTTGTTTGAAAATTTGGTAAAGTATGGTATTTGTGCTAAAATTTTGTTAAAACTTGTGTTTTTAATAAAAAAAAAGTTATAGAAAAGAAAATAGGATGTGCGAAATACATTCTATCGTTGTATTATTTACATTTGTTTTTACATTTGTGTAATTTTATTGTTTTGTGAAAATATATTTTATCGAAATTATCGAAATATATCGAATTTATCGAAAATATAAAAAAATTATTGTTTAACTATTATACAATTAAATTTCTATAAAGAAAATGAGCACTGTGTTGAAAAAATAAAATGAAAAAATGGAGCTTTTAGCTTGTTTTATTTATTTCCAATAACAAAACGACAGCTGTAAGCTGATTGGTTTATTTCCAATAACAAAACCGATAACATGGGTTTCTGTGACACCTAAAACCGACACTAATTCAAGTTCGAACAAAAAACCGATAACATTGGATTCCATGACACCAAAGTATTTTTTTGTCGGTTTCAAATCCAATTCCGATAAGATTGGTTTCTATGACAACCCTGGATATGACAATCTCTGCGGTCTCCCACGCTCATCGCGGTGGCAACGAATTGGTTACATTAGAGTCAACCTGCTCAAAGCTGTTTTACACTATTTCTCAAGCCGTTCGACTTCTGTAGAAAATGCATCCCTGCTCAGATGAGTTTATGAAAAATTAAAAAAAAAGCAATTACAACACATTAGATATGTTAAAGAAATGCTGTAATAAAGATAAACTGTTTATCCGTCCGACAAAATTCTGCATTTAACTATTGCCAAGTTATAATAATGGCCCATACTGTTCTAAGCATCTGCCTTTTTCGGAGGTGGCATGTCATAATGTCCAGTGACATAATGTCCATTATGTCACTCCAAAAGGTGTCATAACGTCCATGGACATTATGACACTTTGGAAAGATTCTCTGCATAGCCGGCCTTCGGCCTTTCTTCCCCTCGGTATATCGAAAAGTGGCTTCGATGAGTAAAGATCTTTGTATAGCCGGCCTTCGGCCGAGCTTAAGGATTTTCTCCTCTCAGTATATCGAAAAGCGGCTTCGATAAGTAAAGATCTTTGTATAGCCGGCCTTTGTCAGGACCTATGGATTTTCTCCCAGCTAAGAAAAAATTTCACGTTAGCGAAGCCGCTATTCAATATACCAAGTGGGGAAACTGTTAAGTCATGCAAAAATCTTTACACTCTAAAAAGTGTCATAATTTCTAGGACCTTACGACACTGCACTCATGGACATTATGACACTTTGAAAAGTGTCATAATGTCCATGGACGTGCAAATAGTTCAGTCAAAAGGTTAGAACTTTTTCAAGCGGATCTGTAAATATTTCTCCATCTCTTAAAAGTGTCGGATATGAATAACTAGCACCACCCGAGAGGAAGATGTGTGTAACGTTATTGTGGATACCTACCAGTACAGCCTACTAATATAAGGCTCTTAATACCGAATGAACTTAAGCGCCCACCGCTGCCCCTGTGACAGTTTTTGTGCATTGGATCATACGTAATCTCTTTGCTGAATAGCTCGAGCTGTCTAATCTGTTTTATCGCGAAAGTTAATTTCTTTTGGGGTTTGATACCCCTTTGGATTTCTCTTTACCTTCTTCGTTCATAAACTGTAAGAAAGTCAAGCAAAAAATTCTTCGTATAAAAATCCTATAGGAAGTAATTCTAGATAACCGCTCTCAAGCTTTATGGTCTCCATGAAATTAAATCAGAGTTTTTACTGGTACTCCATCAAAAGTTCTATCATATGTTCGCTAAAATTTACTGTATGTAGTTAATGGTATAGTTATCTGATGCCAACTGAGGGAGTGAAACCTGGGGAGTTACTCTGTGGTGCGATGCAAAAGGAAAACTGTTTGCATTTGTATGTTATTTACAATGGAATGCGAAAGCATTTCTTTCGTTTCGAATTACAGAGTAACTCCCTAGAAAACTTTAGAAGCCCAACATAGAGGAAGAGACATGACTACTCAATTACGGTATCTCCACAATCACGCTGACATTGTTTAACAATCTAGACCTGCTATGCGACTGTTTTATTTTTTTTTTTGCAAATAAAAGTATGTATTTTGATTTCATTCAAACCTGTCACCTGACGTACATAAATAAGCTGAAAATTTATATTTGTGACTTTTCAATAAGAATCAAAATGACAAGATAACAAAATATTTATATATGTGCATAGCTCGATTTAAAAAATTTAATCAGGATCAAAATATCACTCAAGTTATGAAAGGGGATCCAAAATACATATTTTACATGCGCATTGTACAAGTATCGGGTGGATTGTTAGAAGCGGAGTACATTAAGTTGATATAAGACAATGAAGAACTGAATACATCCCTACAAAAATCACTAACATGATCCCTATTTACCTGGAAAAACGCTAAGTATTGGGTAGTATCATCATACAATAAAAAACAGGTAGAACTGTCCCTACAACAATAAAAAATAACAGGCATTTTGTTAGTGTAAAATGTTTCCTGAATATCAAAATCAGAAAAAATTTTCATAGACTTTTTTCGCAGATAAAGCGAATTTGACATTCGTGAAATATAAACCCACAACTACAGCTGCGCTGACAGTTTTACCTTATATTATTGTATCATTGGTAGTATGAATAAAAAAAGTATTTGCTTTTTACTTAAAAATTTTTTAAAACATTAAATTCCGGAAATTATTCAATGTAAAATTAAGAATTTTTTTGGTTTCACAAATAGTTTTAAGTAAAAAGCAAATACTTTTTTTTTATTCATACTACCCATTGTCTTATATCAGCCGCTGAAGAACATAAGTATAATACCGCTAAAAACTAACATGATATCAGATAATATCTGTGGTTTGATCCCTGACTAATCCGGATAGAGGACCTTCACAAGATTACTAGGAAACTAACCCAGAAAAACTTTGCAACAGGTAAACCTTTTAAATACAAACATGGAGAATTAATAACATAAAAGAAAGGCCAGATGGAACTATGGGTCCGAAATTACTCTACAATGCTGTCAAATCGAACTAATATGCAGCAGGATCCTTGTAACTGCGCTCGTCACAACATAAGGAATTACGCCCCGATATTATGAACTCTATATATACTATATCCTGTAATTCCTATAAGGAACATAGGGTCACAACAAAGTGCTTCCAATCATCTCTTTCATTTGCGATATGCTTTATTTCGTGCCAGCTGTGTCCTGAAGTTCTTATTTCGGCATTCAGCTGTCTCCTCCAAGTATGAGCAGGTCTTGCAATATGTCGTTGACCTTGCGGATTCCAGTCGATGGCCATTCTAGTCGTCGGGTGGCTTTCTAAGCGTATGGCCAATCCAGCGGCTTTTATTTCCACGTATCTCCAACTGGACGCATTTGGTGGGTGGTATGCCGTAGATTGACGTTACTTATTCTTTCAGGCCAGAATATACGTAGGATTCTACGGAGACATCTGTTTCACAGCTATACAGCAATATAGACTTCACGTTGGTATTAAAGATTATGAGTTTGGTGTTGGTAGATAGCTGGGTGGATCGCCATAAAGGATTTAGTATAGCAAAAGCCCTCCTCGCCTTGTCCAACAATCTGGTTTTCACATCCTGGGATGAACCGCCGGTTTTTGTAATAGTGCAGTGCAGCCCAAATAACAAATAGAAGTTACACCTTATACAGGTTGATGCCGTAAAAGCAATCAAGGGCTGAGTAGTTCATGCATTCATGCGAAAAAGTTTTGGTTTTTCTGAGCCTAATTTCTAGTCCTACTCTTGCGGATATTTCCTCTATCATACGTAGTTTGTCTTGCATGTCCACAGCTTACGCCTCTTGGTACGTGTGGCATCTGCCACAATGACGTCAAGAACGATATTAAATAATAGAGACGATAATACCTTCCTGACTGCAATTATGCCGTCAATTCTATTTTCGTGCAGTACTCGACAATTGGCCTCACAGTAAAGACTTTTTTTATTAGCGGTATTATTTTCTTCAGGAACTCCATAATAGCAATAAACAACAACAAGTCTCCAGGTATATAAAACATCCCTTGCGAGCTGCTGAAAGCATCACCTCTTGCCAAAAAAGGGTATTTATCTCAATGCAAGAACTGGCGTAGTATAACGATCATCAACGGTCA
The DNA here is from genome assembly GCA_956483635.1 of Panzeria rudis. Lineage (NCBI taxonomy): Eukaryota > Metazoa > Arthropoda > Insecta > Diptera > Tachinidae > Panzeria > Panzeria rudis. The sequence continues at coordinate 14,880,883 of OY101448.1, read as the reverse complement.
ATAAAGTTATAACGCAGGTTACAGAAAAAGATTTTGTACTTAAGAGAGCACCGAAGATGGCATATAACCGAAATCGTTCGAATTATCAACCAAATTCGACGTGGGATGACGGAAAATCGTTCCAAATTCAAGCAAACCCCGTTGGAAGCCAAATACAAAACTAAATCTCAGCTGCTTTTAATCCCGAGTTTCGCAACGTGCAAGCTGATTTTCGACTCCACATAAACCTCGACATTTTTGTTTGAGTATCGGTATCGTATCGGGAAAAACGCTTATCGCATGCTGAATACTGAATCTGGACTCTGTGCAGTATTTTGTATGGATCTGCATATAGGCTTGCCAGACGTACTGTTTTCAGAAGTACGCGTACTTTTTTTATTCAATGTACTGCTTTCTGCATTAGCTGTCCTTTTTCTGCATTATTTCTCTAGGCTAACTTTTCCTGTTCTTGTACTTTATTTTTGCTACAAATAAATTTTTGCTCTGTGATAGATATAAATTATCACATTTATAGATCGTACATGGAATAATATTTTGTTCTTATATAATATTTACCTTGAATCGCAAGATGTTTTGCTTAAAATGCAACTGTGTACTTTTTTCTTTCATTTGTACTTCTTTGATTTACACCATGCAAATACTTTTTTCGTCAGTTGTATATCTGGCTACCCTATCTGCATATTAAAACTTTAACAGACCAACCTAAATTACGACGCAAAGCGCAACGTAATTTAACGCTTAGCTTTTACGCTGAAATGAGTAACCTAAATAAGAGCGTTAACGTTGCACCAGAAACAGTAATGTTTACTCACTTTGATTAATAAAAAACTCTAAATAGAAATAAGAAATAGAGACGAAGACGCTTAATTGACCTGAAAGTAGCTAAATTTACATTACTTAACAAAATGATATGTGTATGTGTGAGCATTAACAAAATAAACAACAGAACTTCTGCAGCCAACTTCACTTCTTTACGCGCTGTCAAAATTGGATTTTCCAATTGCAAAGCGTTAACGCCGCGTTATTTCGGTTGGATTCATACATTTTGTATGGGCATGAGAAATTTTGACAGCCAGACAACGCTTTGCGTCGCAATTTAGGTTGGTCTGTAAAAGATGGCCGAAACTTTTCAGCTTTAGTACGTGTCATGTTTTTACTAGATATACATACTTATGTACTTGAAACTTCTTTAAACAAGTGGTTCATAAATATATTCTCAAAAACCTACAATCATCGTACCATACGAAGATATTCCTATAAATTTTTGTAGGAAAATATCAACAATGACAACGCTGGAGTCTGTTGGCAGGTACAAAATTTGTATGGTCTAAATAGTAAACAGCAGTGTTTACTTACAGGATAATTCCTTACTGGGGGTCTACATTAGCCATGAACTTGGTATGAACATCATGTCGAACATCGCATATGGCTAATGTAGACCGCTCATGTCCATGTTTCGTCCATGCTCTGACATCGATGCCCGAACATATGTCTGAGCATTAATGTTCGCCATGAGATTCGCCGCCAACAACCATTTTTAATAGAAAGAAAAGAGACAGAACGAAATTGTTAAATATTCCATTTCTATTGCGCTACCATCAAATACATTGATAAGACAACATGGACATCGCACGTATTCACCAAAACAAAGAAGTTGATGAATTTTTTAGTTGCTCTGCCGGCGTCATTTTCAATTCGATGGCTCGTGAAGACGTAGGGTTATATATGTATGTACATTAGGGCGTCTCGAAAAAAAAAGTTCGCCGTACACCACCGAATACGAAGTAATGTTGTAAGACATTTTCAAAAAAATTTTTTTTAATTTTTTTTGCCGAAAGTAGGGGTCGCCAAAATACATTTTTCGTTATATCTTCGACATTTATAGTCCTATCTCAAAGTGTGATATATCGATGTTTTCGTCTTGAGGAGGCCAATATTTTGATTTAATAGTCATTAACCTCAAATATCTCATTCTAGTATTTACCTACCAGATCTCAGTTTCTACCACCCTAATGTACCACCCTATTGTCAGAAAATTAAAGCCCGCAAAAAATCATTAAACTTTTGTTAAAGAAGTTTTTCGATATTTCCAACAGAACTGTTAAAAAATACAATTTATGTTTTTTGCCGAATGTAGGGGTTACCTTTTTGAGTATTTTTGTCAGATTTTCTGTATTTACTGTCGGATCTCACAGTGCGATATATCGATGTTTTTGTCTCGAGGAGGCCAATGGTCATCTTTAATATTCATTGACCTCAATATAACCGTTCTAATAGTTACAGTTTTCAAAAGAAATAATCGAGATACCAGGTAGCACAAGAAAAACAACTTTGTTTGATAGTTTTGTTGACTAACCTTAATTAATTTCACAGAATATCCGTGCCATTCTCAAAACACCGAGCGTTTTGTTCATGTAGTACATGAGTCTGCCATGGCTGTTACCGATGAGCAACGCCTAGGCCACATTTTTTCCAAGCTCGAAAGCCGTGAAAAATATAGCCAACTTGGGTCATTTCAAAATATGATTAAATAAAATTGTTTTAATATACACAGATCTTTGAATTTTTATTGTATTGGTACAGATATTATGGTAAGTTCGAAAAGAGTGTATCACTATTTAAAAAAGAAGATACTAGGCAAAAACATCGATATATAATACTATAAAATCCGACTGTGAATACCGAATATATGATAACTGTTTAAAAAGTCAACCCCTACATTCGGCAAAAAACATAAATTATATTTTTTTAACACTTCTGTTGGAACTATCGAAAAACTTCTTTAACAAAAGTTTAATGATTTTTTGCGGGCTTTAATTTTCTGCTATTAGGGTGGTACATTAGGGTGGTAGAAAATGAGATCTGGTGGGTAAATACTAGAACGGGATACAAAATACCATTGACTATTAAAGCAAAACATTGGTCTCTTTGAGACAAAAACATCGATATATCACACTTTGAGATCCGACTGTAAATGCCGAAGATATAACGAAAAATGTATTTTGGCGACCCCTACTTTCGGCAAAAAAAATTAAAAATTTTTTTTTTTGAAAATGTCTTACAACATTACTTCGTATTCGGTGGTGTACGGCGAACTTTTTTTTTCTTGCCTATATGGCGAGACGCTCTAATGTACATACTACATCTGTTATCACAAGCCTTCTATGTTACGAATATATTCCTATAAAATTTTCTAGGAAAAGACTAACAATAATAACGGTGAAGTCTATAGGCAGCTAAAATATTTGTATTGCTCTAAATAGTGAACAACAAGCAGTGTTTGCTTAAGCTGTTTTTAGACTATTCTACAAGCTATTCAATTTCTGCACAAAATGCAACCCTGATATAATGTGTTGTTATTGTTTTCATTAAAACTTTCCATAAATTCGTAAGATCAGGGTTGAATTTTCTACAGTAGTCGAACGGCTCCTGCGATAGTGTAACCGTACCAACTAACCACTACAAGTTACATTTTCGTTGACATATGCATTTTTGAACCCCGTTTTATTCCGAGTAAATCAGGGTGAAGTACAATGTAATAGCATAAAATGCAATGGATTATTAGATTTTTTAATAAAAACACATTCCCCCTTATCGCGGTTGGCGTTTTCGTGGCGAAAATTAGGCGTTTTGTACTAGATTAAAGAAAAATGTTGCTTATTTTCTTTAATCTACTACAAATAGTCGAATTTGAAGTCGAAAAATACCAACCACGATAAGCCCCATTATTTTTACGTGTATTTTGTATCGAAAGTCTTTACACGCTTTGGAAAAGTACTTCAAATTAATATTGCGGTCTGTAACTTTCAGGGTACTTTTTTTTTTAATATTTCCAACAGAATTTTAAGTGGGGACTGCAAAAAAAATATACTTGCACAAAAATATATTTCCTAATGCGCCATTATGCTTTATTTTAGCTAACTAAAATTGGAATTTGAAATCCTCCCTTTAACTATTGTCAATTTGTAATAATGGCAGTTATAAGTCAACAATAAATAGCTGAGTGAGTAAAGTACTTGTCTTCAAATCTCAACGAGCATGGGTTCGCATTCTACAACAAGGTGTGAAAAAATATGAATAAATATAGTGTGTACATATATAAAAAATTTGTTTTTATTTTATTTTGTTTTGTTTATTTGCCTACTTATTTTTTAGCTTTAAGTAAGCTAAATAATAACTAGTTAATTGCTGCGACAATGTAAGTACATTTGTGAGGGGTACCCCTTATATTTTGAACTTCTAAAATAAAAATAAGTACATACATATGTATGTATGTAGTTATCGAGTTAAATTATAAGTAGTTACAGCAAAGTTTTTGCTGGGATACGGCACAACAGAACAACTTTGTTTGCGTTGAAAATTAAATATTTTCAAGAGATTGAAAAAAATGCATATTCTAAACCTTTTACAAATAAAGTGCTTGTTTTTATGAATACGTCAATAAAAGCGTGCGCAGATAAAGCAACTGAAGTTGACAGTTTTCAGTTGCCAGTTGCTATCCGTAATATGCTTTTTAGCAACTGACAACGCAACTGAAGTTCGGTTGCCATCGATAATCGAGCCTTTAGATAAACACAGGTGCTTTTAGAAGTAAAAACGTAAAAAGCGTTTAAATTAAAGCCATTCACCATCAATAGATCAATATCTTTTAAAGACACATATATATTTTAAATAAAATGTAATAAAAATTTTTTAGTCGAGGGCCTTCTTTCGAAAAACATCGTAAAAATTTTAATTAAGGGGCTCTTAAGTGTTTTTGCCTACCAGTACTTGAGTTTAAATCTTGAGCCCAGATAAACAACAAGAGTTTTTTTTTTGGCTAATTTGAATAACGGCAAAATAGTACGAGGGCGTTGCAAAAATTGCTTTCAACAAGAGCTCTTCTTTATATCAAGCTCTTCGAAATATCAAAGAAAAAAAAAATACTTTGAGCCCTTCCAAGAACCGGTATTTGTAAAAATATCCATACGTCCGGCTGGTGTTCACAACATAACACAAAGGTCTTGTGATCGGCGAAAGGACGGACGGCTTGGCGGAAACTGTTTCATAAGTGAAGCCGGTGCTCGAAATCCTTGAGCACGTTCGAATGCTGGCTATGTAGAAAATCAAACCCATTTTCGTGAAAGTCTTTTACATGATAAAAGATCGGCCATATTATTAAACAGCGTTGGCAGTTTAGCCTTTTATTTTGTCTTTTAGCCTCGAAATTTGGATTTTAGCTTCATGGTTTCTTAGCCTTTTTTATTTTTATTTTAGCCTCAAAAAGGCAAAGTTTGTTAATCGAAACTGGGCATACCGTTCTCGAGTTAGGGTTATATATACTGATGTTCATACTAGGGATGGGCAAGTGAAAAAATATATCGATATATATCGATATCGATATATTTTTAAATATCGATCGGCATCGATATATATCGAATAAAAATATCGATATATCGAAATATCGATATTTTTTTCAACAATGATAATTCATACGTAGTCCCCAAATTTTTTTTTAAATAAAACAAAAAAGTACATTCCTTATAAATAATTAAGCTGGAAAGAATTAATTTCCAAGATCCTTACTGTGCCACCAATATTTCATGGAACATACATCAACAAAATTAAACTCAAAGAATGATAATTTTTCGAATAGACAAAATATTATAAATAAAACAAAAGATTTTGTTAGTAATATACTATTTGATGAAGACTGAGTCTGAATATTTTTAAAACTTGCAAGATAAACAAAACCAAAGCTAAAAAATATCGAATTTGATACTGTCGATATATTTGGAAAAAATATCGATATATCGAAATTAAAAATATCAACGATATATATCGATATATTTTTAAGAAAATATCGATATATCTATATAGATATTTTTTGCCCATCCCTAGTTAATACCCACACAGAAAAAATTATCACTAACAAATTTTCAAACAAACGTTTGTCTAAAAATAAATTTAATTTTCAGTAAATGTTCTTCACATAATCAATGAATTGTTTGTTTGACTTTTATTTACGACGCAAACACTAAAAACAACAAGAAAAGCTGTGTCGTAAAAAGCAACCGCGATGACGAAATACACACAAATAATAACAACAACAATGATAGCAACAGGAATGCGACTGTACCAAGTTTGTTCACTGAAGATTTTTGAGTGAATAAATTCGCAAATGTCGTAGCGTTAATTCTCATTCATTTTTTAGAGTCTAGATAAACATTCAGACTTGAACATATTTAACAAAGTGAAATTTCATAAATGCTAAATTTATAAAATTTGATTTATGAAATTTGATTAAATAAACTATTTGTTTAATATTTGTTTGTATTTTTACACTAATTGGTTTATGGATTCAGACAAAAATATTGTTTGATATTTTTCAGAAAATCCAGTAAATCTTTTTGTTTGATTTAGTAAATTGTTTTGCTTACAATTTGTAAATATTTTTAGACAAATTGTTTTATAGATTTAAACAATTTGTTTACTGGAAAAACCACATTTTTTTCAATGAAATTGTTGAGATATATTTGTCTATATTTATAAATTTGTTTGTAGGTCCGTTCCTAGACAAAATATTTACTATTTCATCGAATTTCTTTACAGAAAATGAAATTTAGTTTTTCCTGTGCAGTGGAAGTATTAGTAATGCCCAATAAAAACGAGCATTAAACTCTACATTCCACATATTTATTTAAAGAAAATTTTATTTGCAAGCCATTGCACTAGAGGAAATTTTACCCCGATCTTAATAATTTTTTGGATACGACCTTTGGCAGCCTCCCTCTTAGAAAAGATCTGATCCAAAGACCGGCACTGCGACGCCTAGTGGATCTTTTCTGCCATAGATCACCGTTCTCAGTTTTGGGGACTTGTCCCCAAATAGGGGATTTTTTTTGGTATTGGGGGTACAAATTTTGTGAAAATCCCCAGGGGATTTTTTGGGGACAAACTCTTATTTTCACAGGGGATTTTTGGGGATTTGAAATCTATTTCTTCTGCACCAAAATCATTTCAAGATACCAGTCACCCAACAACTATAGTCTGGAGGCATAGTGAATCAGTAAAACACAAAAATAGCTCCGAATTGCTTCATACAAAAACACTCTAAAACAGTTCAGTTTTCTTCTCAAACGCTAAAACCTTTTAGTGCAACAAAATTGCATTAACTGATTCTTCTACACTCTTTTCTAAAAGATCCGATACACATTTGTTCTCCCTTCTTTTGGAAGGAGTACTCTATTTTTAGATTTTTCGTTTTATTTAATAAAAAATGTACTTTAGAAATAACAAAAATTCTCGTATTCTTTTTCCGCAAATACTTTGTATATAAGACTGAAATTAACGTAAAAGCATCATACATGCTGCTATTCTGTCGTTTATGTTGCAGCTACTACATCATGTCCAATTCCTTCTCAATAAATACACGAAATTTAGCCTCATATGTATAAAAAATTACTTTGGATGAAAAGAAGGAATTCGAAATAAAAATCAAGATAATCAAAAATATAGAAGGCGCTATAGAAATACACAGATAAAAAATGTGCCTACATTTGAATTTTAACAGACCTTCCAAGACAGGCCTTCTATGCGGCATGCCACGTATGATCAGCAAATAGGCCTGCTAAAGAATGTCTTCAATCAGGCATGCTGAGTAATGGGTCAAGGAAGGTTGCAATAATCCGCAATAACATCGCAATAGTTCTTTAGCTTTAAAATATTCAATATAAAAGGATTTAATTAAATAAAAAACATTTTTCGTATATATTTCCTTTGAAATAATATAATTTCTTTTTTAATGTACTGTGGGGATTTTTGGGGATGAAAAAATGGGTATTTTGAGGATTTTTGGAACGAAAAATCGAAAATTGTTGATGAGGTATGAAATAAAATTGGGAACCCTGCTATAGATCTATAAATTAAGTCAAGCTCTGCATGACTCTCCTTATGAAAGTCAGCACAGAGTTTGGAGAAGCCCGCCTAATATCATTCGAACACAGAAACTCGGAATAGAAAACACGCCTTCTACTGTTACATAAGACAATACATTCACAGAGAATGTGTGCCGTTGACTTGTGCTCTTCCAAACATAAACGACACAAGGGTGAACGAACTTGGTTACTTTTCCATAGAGGATAGTTAAGTCCAAAGTGACCAGAGAGAAAGCCTGTAACCAGCCGTAAATAATTCCTGTTGAAATTTAGGATGCCGCTATATAAAAATGGATGCATCAATGCTTTGGCTTGCCTTAAACCAAAAGAAGCCAGCCACACTTCCTTAGCGGTCGATATATCATTTCCCTTCATTAAGGACTTAGTAGTCGACCAGTTTACAACACAAAAGGGCTCTGGGGCCATGACCACTGTGGCCAGCTAACCAGTAAATGGAAACCTTGTTCCTTATCGATGGCTCCTGTAGTGAGTCAAGCACTTTAAAACAAGCTTAGAACGGAATTCTCAACAAAGGAGGGACTTAAGAGCTGCCTGCCTATCGGAGAATATAGTTATACACGCGCCGTTAATGCCCCTATTTAAACACATTTGAACACACTGGGTGATCGCCAGTATTTCCGCCTGAAATACCGTAGGCCTTTTGCCCATGGACACAGAGTTTTTTACGTTGGGTCCACAGACTCCAGCGGTAACTCCATCTCCCGTTTTGGATCCATCCGTATACTAGTATAAACTTCTGGAATCCACAGTGGGACCGTTTTTTTCCCACGTTGCCCTAAGCGGAATTGTGACATTGAATCTTCGGTCGAACCTAAGTTCACAGTTAATCCTGTCAGTAGGCGTTCCTAGGAGCCCTCTGCAGGGCATAGTACTCAGGATCGATGAGTGTTCGTTGCTTACACGACGGGCAGAGTTTCCGAGACCCATCCTAAAAGCAGCCACTGCCGCAGAGGATCTTATAAAGATTTGTATCGGTGTTAATCTAATAAAGGCCTCAATGGCCAAGGTTGGACATGATCTCATTGGGCATGATACATTTATACATATTTAAAAAAAAAATTATTAATATTTCTACGTAATTCGAACTGAATAGGTGCTTAACTCGGAACTTATTATTTCGGGCTAAGTTCATTATTTGAATTAATGTAAATTCAAATTATTATTAAGAGTGGAATATATTAAAAAAAAATTATGGAACCCAACTGCAGGTAAACCAATTTAAACAAAAAGCGAATTTTGAAAATCGGTTCACAAATGACAGAGCTATGCATGGAAGGGAGCAAATTTCCCCCTTCCGATTTTCGAATAAAAAATATGGTACCAAATTTCCTCTTCTGATTTTCGAATAAAAAATATGCGACCAAACTGCAGGCAAATCCTTTCAATCAAAAAAAGTATTTTGAAAGTCGGTTCATAAATGACAGACATAAAAAATACACACGAATTAGCCTCCTTCTTTTTGAAGTCGGTTAAAAGGGCAAGTTTTTTTCATTTTCGATTTTTTTTATAAACTTAAAAAAAAAATAAAAATGTTCCAATTTTGCTTAGAATAAATATTTTTTTCATCATTAAAGTCTGAATAAATCAGAAATCGTTGAGTATATAAAAGATATTATTTTAATGGCTAAAAGGTAATTTTATTTCTAGTTTTTTAGTGGCTTTTGTAATAAAATTGGACTACCCCTTCCCAAGTTATGATAAAATCTCTTCAAAAATCCCAAATTTTAGAAAAAATTTTTTTTTTTATAGAATTTAAAGTTTCGGTTGTTGTTGTAGCTACGGGACCATATTACAACCAAAAAGTAAAGTGGTACATTTATCTTGTTGCATAGTGTTATAACCAATTGCATGTTTTTTTCCTGTGCGATGTATGTAGGCACAAATAAGATATTTATACGTTTTAGAACTTTTTAAGAATTGTAGGAATCGATTTGTTAGTGCATATTTTTGCATATTTTATCCTTTACAGCATGTTTTGGCATATTTTACACTTATTCGCATATTTAGAGCATTTTTTCTATTTTGTATGGCGTAATTGACTGTTTTCCTGCATATTTTGGTTTTATAAAGTTCAATATGCATTTTTACAAAAAAAAAGTCTGTTTTGCTATCGAAAATTTTGAAATTATTCCACATATAAAAAATTTTCTTTTACGATTTTAAATTTACTTTAATATATATTTTTTTTCAAATTTTTTAAAAATTTTCCTCATTCCACTGATTTATTGCCAGTTTATTCACAGCCTTAACAATTTTCAATCATGTAGTTTTGACAATTTTTTGAGCAATTTCAATATTGCACTTCATAGAAAAATAGCAAGACGAAAATAGTCGCGTTTGCGAATATTTAAGCTAACTATTCATGCGATTTTGTTGATTTGTTCAAAATAGGAACCACAAAATATGTCTTTATGTCTTGGTGCCCATCATTTTATATTCGGACAGATGAAAGGACAGGCTCTCATTTTTAAATCGACTCTCGTACCCATAAGGGACCAGAAAATATATGTGGCCTGCAATATCGTCTAATGAAATAGTGCCAATGAACATTATTTCCACGTTGAAAAGGAAATAATAACCATAAAGAAATGCAAATAAAAATCATACAATAGTGCTTCAGAGTGAAGATTGACTAGGCTTTGGGCGGGATTAACTGTTTTCTTCGCAGAAATCAGATTTTTGACTAGGCAGTAAACATTTACTCCGCGAAGCCACTATTCGACATTCCCATGAACACTATTTCCTTTTTGAAGTGGAAATAATGTCCATGGACTTTATCTTCTTGGACATTATTACATGCCACCAGTACACTATGTACAATAATTCGTGGTATCAGAAATGAATATCATAAATTATAAGCGAAATGATAAAGTTTTAATGGCATGTTTTCTTTACATTTTGGGAGCATATTTTCAAGTCTTTAGTGCATGTTTCCGATTTCCCCGGGTTATAACTTATCAGCCCAATTATGACCAACAATTCCCCGGGAGTTTTTACCTTATGCCCTGTTCCCCTATTCTAAATAAACAGCCCAATCATGAATATTCCCAAGGAATTTCTTTCCCCGGAAAACACTTTTCTCGAGAGAAAATTCCTCCAATCATAAACTTTTCGGGAACAAAAATATAAAACAGTGGCATCATTGAATAATAATGGCGGCTGTTTTGCCTGTTGACATTTATTTATTCAATATTTTTGAGTCCAAAAATAAACAAAATTGATGTTTTAATTAAATTTAAAGTAAAATTAATTAAAAAAGTGAATAAAAAAGTAATAACATAGCTGTGCAAGCATTTGTGAAGGATACTGGTGCTGTAGAAGAAAAAAATCGTGCAAGTTACTCTTTGCTGCATTTATGGAAACCAAAAGCAATGGATCGATTAAAGTTAAAAAAATGTTGTGTTTGTGCTTTATTTGTGGTATTCGACCTACAAGAACAATAAAATATTTTTTTAAATATTACATCGATTTTTATACAAACTCCCTTCTGTTTTGCAAGTGAAAAATTCCGGGGAAAAAATGAAGTTCAAATGCATTGAGAATAGCTACTTTTTCCCCCATCGAATTTTTACCAACGGAATTTTTATTCATAATAGGAGAAAAAGGAAAAGTGAAAAAACTCTCACGGAATTTTTGTTTGTGATTGGGCTGAAAATCTCCCCGGGAAAATTTTCCCTTTTCCCATTCCTCCTATTCTAAATTACTAATTTCCCCGTTAAAAAACTTTCAGGGAAAAAAGTAGGTATTCTAAATATGAGGGAGAGGGAGAAATTCTTGCGAGTTTTTTCCCCAAACATTTTGAAGGGAACTTATGCAAACATTTTAAATTCAAAATAAAAAATGTTGTGAAACAATTGCATACGCATTGATTTAGGACAATAAGTTTAAATAAACACCAGAATGTTATATTTCTCTCTTGTTTTAGGCATTTTTATCGACGCCGTGCAAACTTGCGCTTAAAATACATGAACTACTTTTGCCTTCGGAATAAAGTTTTAAAACACACTAAATTTTGCACGCATCCTTTAAGTTCATATAATAGGTAAATAGAGGATTTATTGCGGTTTAAAAAATTTACAATTTCCTTCCTACACACAATCATTGGAGGGAGACTTAATGTATTTGGGCCTGGCCTTGGCCCAGTTTACGCTTCACTTGCTTTGCATGCATCTGAGTGAATACACTCACTGTACATCTTACTTTTTTATGTAACCAAAAACAAATATTTATATTAACACACAATCTTATTATCAACGACAACATAAAATTTTTATTAATTTCTATTACTGAACTGTTGCGTTAGTGCAGAATAGAATGTAAACACTAAACAGCTGATCTATATTTTTCCCTCTCACTTATTTGTTTATTCCACTGCTTTTTAGAATAGGAGGAACAAATGAATGGGAAGAGAAAAAACTCCCCGGGAAATTCATAATTGGGCTGTATAAGTTACAATTCAGTTGATTCAAGTTCAGCCCTCGTATACCCCCACTTGTCGTACTAAATGGAATTGAACTGGCAAATCTTATCACCAACAGAAGCAATAAAACTCTGATAGAATATAAAGCAAAAAAATTTTTCCCCAAAGATATTGATTTATATGTTTCTTGTTAAAAAAATAATTTTTTATTCTTACATACAAACATATGCTCGTGCATATATTCAAGTTTTTTACTTTTCGCGATAATGAAATATAAAACTTTTTAAAATTATAAACAAACAGTTTAATTGTTACGCGTACTTACAAGAGAAAAGATTTCTGAAATTAAACGCTACGCGCAAATTTTTAAGTTTTAAACAAAAATAGTTAAATTTTTTTTAGACCAGCCTCTAACATGAGCTTTCAAATTTTTTTCCTTTTAATAGTTTTGTTGCTGTTGGCATTTGTGACAAATCAAGTATTTTGTGCGGATGTGAAAAAGACGGAAATTAAAATCGTTAACGATGCGAACCGTTATTTCGCTCTTCATCCGAACGCCTTATATCGCGCATTTGGCAGAGTTAATCATGTCAAGGGAAATATTATTTTTACTTCCGGTAAACGTATTGATGGTAAGTTTGCATTTGATCTTTTAAACGTTTACAAAATAAAGAAAAACTAAAAAAATTCCCATTGCAATTTAATATGAAATCTGAAAACAAGCAAATAAACAAATAAAAAATGTACATAATAAATAAAAATATACATTTTCTTATCGACTTTTTAATGTTAGTGTTGTGATTTTTAGTAAATATAAAATACATACGAGAACAATTTTGACAAGTATCCACTTGAATGTAATAGATCCTTGAGTCTAACAGTAATTAATTTTTAACAAGAATTTGTCATAAGACGAGTAGTATTTAACGTTGTTATTTTATACAAGGTTTTTTATTTATTTTTTGTTTTGTTTTTTATAAATTAGTAATAAATTAAAGTGCCCAGCAAACATTTTTATGGTAAAGAAATGAGTTAAAATGCTAATAAACATACGCTTCATACTACATTTACACCAGAGTGAAATCTGGTAAATTTTAATTTAAATCTTTGTCGAAATCCAAAGTAGATCAACACCAGGAGAATTTACATAACGCTCAATACATTTTTATACGAATTCAATGTTTTTTTCAGAACACACACACTTTATTTTTAAGTTCAATACAATTCAGATGTATGATCTTCGTTACATACATAAAAGTTAAAATTAAATTAAAAAAATATGGATAACACTCAATACATTTTTTTTGGATACATACCATGATTGATTGATGAAACGTTTTTGCAATATAATACTATTTAACAGAGTTCACAAAACGTTTAAATATTTAGAAGTAAAAACCTACGCTGTTATTTTAGTGTATGTTGTTAATACAATTTTAATAATTAGGCTGAGTAATGAAGAAGTAAACAAGACTGCGGACAACAAAAATTAAAAAAAAAATTATAAGTTCTAATAGTTTTCAAAAATTTAATGCGTAAAATAAGAGAAGCAAATGCAAATATTCTAAAACCGCTATAAATTTAATCTCGTTTTTGGAAAAATTCATAGTTTCTTAATGTGGAAAATCAACAGCATGCATTACGGACACGCCATTTTGTATGAAGAGAGTATAAGCAGTATTTTCTTCCTTCTATTTTTTTCACACTAAATGGACAGTCTTATACAAAAAAACTTATGTACATTTATTTACAGGGATTGGACTTTCATGCAAATGCATGTTTTTTTTTGGTGATAGATAAAGAGATATGGACTAATTATTTAAGTATGTGAATCATCAAATTTTAAGCAGTTTGGCATCGATTTGTAGTTGCACATTTTTGCATAATTTTGTGGTAAGTGCATATTTTGGCAATAAATGCATATTTTTGGAGTTATAAAAACTTTTTAATGCTTATTTCTCAATTTTTGAAAAAAAAAATTAATATGCCGATTATGTATGGCAACCAAGCGAGCCTCACTTGGGTTGCCAGTTGCTGAAAATGATACTCTAATGGCAACTGAGAGGTGTCAATTTCAGTTGCTATTTAGTGCCTTTCTAGCAGCCATTAATTTTCAGTTGCAGACTGACAACACAGCTAAAGTTCGGTTGCACCCAGCTAGCATTTGGGTGATTATTTTTTGCAAAAATCTCCTAAATGATTCTTCTCAGATCACTTTTGATGATTAAAAAATGATTTATCACTTGGGCGATTGAAAAAGGATTCACATATGATTCATCCATAAGATCAAATAATGATTTCTTGAAAATACAGGAACAAAATGTAAAGAGATCGCAAAAATATCATGATGATTTTTTTTATTATAACGGTAAACTTTTTTACTTTCAATGAAGCAATAGCTTCAACATTAATTTATTTTGAATTTTTGTTTAGTCGTCTCATTAAAGTCGCGGGGACAACATTATTAGTTTTTTATAAAACTTTTCAAAAAAATTAATCAGAAAATCGTATCATCAATGATTCATCTGTAGTATACCATTTTCTTACAACGATTAAAAAATGAACTCATATGCTGATTCCCAAAAGATTATATTATGATACAAAAACTATATAATTTACGATTGAAAAATGAGACGAAAAAGACTCCCCAATGATTATAAATACTACCAGAAAATTGCTCAGAAACTAATCAGCAAAACGTATCATAAATGATTCTTTGCGATGATTCATCTGTAGGGTAACATTTTCTCACAACGAGGGAATCATTTATGATCGAAAAATGAGCTCATGCGGTTATTTTGCTCGTAATGCTGATTCTCAAACGATTCGATTATGATACAAAATGCTAGCTGGGCATTAAGTAATAGACCAGGAACCGGCAAACACATACTAATACATTTTGCTTGTATGGGTTTTATTTTGCAACTCTCGCTCTTACAAAGTTTTTGTTAGTGTATATAAAGCAGGAACCGGCAAACACATACTAATACATTTTGCTTGTATGGGTTTTATTTTGCGACTCTCGTATATCGAGCAAAAGCAAGAAACAAGCGATAACGCAGCCTGCTTGTTTGAATGTTCATGCCACACTGATTGATTTTACTTAGAGACCAACCTAAATTACGACGCAAAGCGTTGTCTGGCTGTCAAAATTTCTCATGCCCATACAAAATGTATGAAACCAACCGAAATAAAGGCCATGTCAGATAAAACTTTTGCTTCGCGTTGCGTTACAGATTCGCTTTGACATCTAAGATGAAATGTACATACTTATACGAAACATGTCACATAAAGCACTTTTAACGCAGCGTGAAGCGAAAAGTTCGGCAACTCTCATCTTTTTGCTTGCTTTGACAATCAGCTGGAATAATTTTCTTTTATTATATTGCCAAACGAAACATATTGCGCGTTTGAATCTGTTTTAATAAGAGGTAAATATGTATGTGGCATTTATTTATTTATAATAAATCGTAAAATAACATAATTGACTTTTATTTTTATAAAAAATATATATATAAATAGCAAAATTATCAACTACTTTTTTGGTAAACGATCAATGCGCGAGCAGAGGGCGAAGCCGATGTAAAATGGTGATCGGCGCCGGCTAAGAACAAATATAGTCGGCGGCGGCTATTAGCCGGCTAAGAGCCGAAAATTTTTCGCCGGCGGCGGCTACCTAAATTTATCGGCTAACGGTCGGCTAACAGAGTATTTCTTGCTTACTTACATACAAGGTATATTTACAACAGGTATACTCGGCCCAATTATAAATAAACTTGCCTTTCTAGACGATTTACTGCCTTATTTATAAAAATAATTTTCATAAGAAATTTTTTTCATATGTTCCAAAACCGAATTAAATATTTTTAAATGCGCATGTTAGTAAATATCCACTTTTTATTATAAAAAATCGGCTTAGCCGCTAGCCGATATTAGCCGCAATAATCGGCGGCGGCTAAGTGATTGTGAAAATCACCGGCGGCGGCTAATAGCCGGCTATTAGCCGACCGGCTTCGTGCTCTGTGCGCGAGTGTTGTCAAAGTTTTCATTGTGTCATACTCCTTTTGCTTTACACTTTTCTATCAAAGTTAGAAACGTCACGTAAAGCGACAAAGTTTTATCTGACACGGCCTTAACGCGGCGTCAACGCTTTGCAATTGGAAAATCCAATTTTGACAGCGCGTAAAGAAGTGAAGTTGGCTGCAAAAGTAGTGTTGTTTATTTTGTTAATGCTCACACATATACTTACAGTAATGTAAATGTAGCTACTTTCAGGTCAATTAAGCGTCTTCATCTCTATTTCTTATTTCTATTTAGAGTTTTTTATTAATCAAAGTGAGTAAACATTACTGTTTCTGGCACAACGTTAACGCTCTAATTTAGGTTACCCACGTCAGCGTAAAAGTTAAGCGTTAAATTACGTTGCGCTTTGCGTCGTAATTTAGGTTGGTCTGTTACTTTTAGTTAATACGTGTGAGAGTAAAAAACCCGATGTGATATGTTTTGCCGGTTTCTGATATAAAGCAATAGCAAGAAACAAGTGATGACACAACAGTGCTGCCAAGTAAATTTTTTAAAAATATCCCCAAATCAAAAAAATACCCCCTAAATTTGCACTGAGGCAAAATATATTAACCTCAAAAAACTGTTCGTAAAAATTTTTCACATATTTTACCATAAATACCATTTTGTTTCATTCAACGTATGTACGATATACTACTTTTGAGTATCGAGTACTCTAAAAAAGACTGGAATTGAGTACTCAATACCAAAGCACTCGATACTTTTAGAACTCTTTTCAACAAACTTTTAACTAGTTTTATCAATGGTATTTGATGGCAAGGTAGATTCATTTTCTCATTTTTTTGACATATTTCCATTTGAATTATTATATGAATTTTAAGTTGGTTTAAATTTTTTTTATTAAATTTAGTACTTCTCCCAATTTATTATAAAAAAGTTTTATTTGTTGAGAAATAAAATAGGTCAATATCGAATATAAATCGATTGTTCTGTTCTGTATAAATATCTAAGCCTATTACGCTTATTCTATTGTGATTTTCAAAAAATCGTTATTAAATCCTCAAATGATTTTTGAAAGTCAGTGGTGCATTAGATAAAGGGTTTAAAACTTCAAAAGTATGATTGAAGTCTTTTGATGATTTGGTAAAGCACCAATGAAATGCAGGCAAATAGACATGCTTAATCCGCAACAAATAAAACTTTCTTTTAACAAAACTTATATCAAATAATCAACTATAAAATCGTTTTCTTTTTCGCATTCTTTTTCTTATTTTTTTTAACTATTATTGATAATACTACTAAATAAAATCAACACTTAAATAACCCCAAAATATCCCCAAATACCATTTTTGCACCCTAAATTTCCCCCTAACTACTTTTTACTACCCTAACCACCAAATTACACCCTAAGTTTAGGGTGCAAATCCCTAACTTGGCAACACTGTAACACAACCTACTTGCTTGAATGTTCATGCACACTGATTGATTTTAATTACTTTTATTTAATACGTGTGAGTACATCCGTGGGACAGTGAAAGAGTAAAAAAAACCCCATGTGATATGTTTTGCCGGTTCATGTAATAGACCCAATTTTGTTTGTTTTATGTTTTTTTCTCTAATAATAATAAAAAATTAAAAACAAATTTTTCATATTATTTTGGTTTTGGTACTTTGTTCGTAGGTAGATGTATATTTTTGCGCATATTTTTCATTTTTACGCGCATTTGTTAAGCGCTTAAAGTCAATTTTTAGTTGCATGAAAGTCCGAGCCTTATTTATTTATAACCTATTAAATCAAGCTAAACCAGTTTTCATTTTAAAATTGATGTATTTATTTTGTGAAATATTTTGAAAGTATACAACGGACACGAAAAAAGCATTTGAAAAGTATAAAATTAATGGACTTATGAGTAAAATCTTTGACTTAAATATTTTATAAAACTGTTTTATTAAGACGTTGACAAATGGTTTTGATTTTTAATTAAAACCCTTTATTTATCTCACTCTGTTAGTTTGTTTGTTGATGGGAAATCTTGCAATAACTTTTTCTACTAGTTCCACTGCACCGATTCTTATGAAACTTTGCACACATATGTATTCAGTTTGTGTGACAATGCAGCATTAAAACTTCTTTTGCAGTTACTTATATATAGCCGATTTTTGCTAAATTTTGTACATTGTATTGAGACACTGTCCCAATAAAAAACAATGATGATAAATGTGGGCAGTACCACGCCCATTTAAAATAAATCATCTTTTTCAGCTACTTCTATTTACTTAATTGATTCTTATGAAACTTTGCACACACATTGAGTTCCTCTCAATCTTTAATATTGTGGCTTAGAAAAGCAGGCAACGCCACACACTGGATCGGATTTGAAAAAAAAGGATTTACGATTTTTTTTTCAAAATGTTGAATTTTTGTTATGCCATACAAAAGCACTAATCAATACAATCAACATTTGTTAAATGCAATTTTTTTCGAAAAATTAATATATAACGAAATATGATGATGAATGCGTTTTTTCACTATAGGACGAAAACTCAGTCGCTGTGGTGCTACAAGTCCGGTTCATACCCCTTAAAAATATGGAAAAAGTGCCTACCTTCAAGCTGTCAAAACAGACTAATCGGCACCTATTTCGATGTGATGTTGTCACTTTACGATAGTTAAACACTTATAGAGTTAAACTTTTGAAATGAGAAGACGGGGTCTGAACCGGACTTGTAGCACCACAGCGACTAAGTATTCGTCCTATAGTAAAAAAAACACATTCATCATCATATTTCGTTAAATATTAATTTTTCAACAAAATTACATTTAGCAAATGTTGATTGTATTGATTACTTCTTTCGATTGGCATAACAAAAAAATTAACATTTCGATAAGAAATCGTAAATTCCTTTTATTCAAATCCGATCCAATGTGCGCCACCCCCATACAGAGTTGGAGCATTTAAATAAAAGGTTGGCTTAAAAATGTTTTTCTTACTCTTACTTTATTCTATGAAACTTCTATTGCTTTAGTTATATATACTGTTTTGTCAAATTCTGGATCACTAATTTTAGGTAAATAATGGCAGTTTTCAACCTTTGACCAAATTCCAAAAACTTTAACTCTATACTTCAATATTGTGGTATTTTGAGCAGAAGACTGCACAACAACATAACGTTCATCTACGCCTCCTTTCTCAATATGTACATCATATGTCGCACCCTTATCACAGTAATCAATAAAAATTTTTATCTGAGTAATATTCTCGTTGACATATGCGTGCTTATTCAACGGATATGCATCATAGATGTCGTTATAGTATCGAGAGACATAACGAGTTTCTAAGAATTCGTCAATCTGGTAAGCACCTTAAAATATATGTAATAAATCATATTAGGTACAATGTGTGTAATAAACGGAAATTCATTAAATTTACCTGCTACTTCTTTACCAAACACTCGATAAGCAGAAGCATCTTCTGCAGATTCCTGTGGAGTAGGTTCCCGTGGTGGGCCAATTTCTGGATGCCAATGACATACATTATATGTATTATAAAGTGGATTGTCCGTATCTATTTCAATATGATATTCTTCTATATATGTCGGTCCGACCGGAACAAAAGTGTCAGGCTTAGCTGGAAGTCCAAACATTTCAATTCTGTACTTCAATTCTGTACTATCTTCGGTCGTAACTATCATATCAACATATTCCTTATTCACGCCTACTTCTCTAATATTCAAGTCAACTTTCGCACCCTCATTAATCTTCTGAATAAGAACACTTATCTTATAAATTTTAGCTTCGGGAAATTCGTATTTTTTGTAACTAGAAAAGTTTTGCCCATCGTCGTATAACAAACGTACAGCACCTTAAAATATGAAATATGAAAATATGAATGAATCGTATTCTGTGTAAAAAAAGGAAATTCATTAAACTTACCTTCTACTTCTTCACCAAATATTATTAGACGGCCATCAAGGGCATCACGACGATAGCCTAGACCCAGTAAACCGTTAGCAACTGCTACAAAAGAAGTAGCAACTAATAGAAATTTTAGAATAGCGTAATTAAACATCTCTTGCTTATTATTAAACGTTTTAAGATACTTTGATACATTTTGCTTTCAAGTTGGCCCTTTTATATGATTTCTAACGAAACAGAATAAATAGTTATATTTTAGTTTTTCATAAAATTGTTCTTTTTTATAGTATGTTTAACATTTAAGTAAATATGTATGTATGTATTGTTAAAACATTTTATTATATTATAGATAACATCACAGTCTTATAACAAAAATTTTATAAAATGTCTTTTTAACAGGTGTTAAATAAAAAAAATTTATTTCTCTGTTATAAGACTTCCACGTGCTGCTGCTTTTCTTATAGAGGCTGGCTGCTTGCTAGCTACTAGATAAAAATTATTCGCATAAATTTCGAATTTTTATTCTAACAAAAATTTTAGTCCAGATAATATGCTGATGGATCAAGGATGATCTGTGGTGCACAGTGGGCAGAATAAAAATATTTTTAAAATAAATCTGGCATATTAAATTTTTTTCTTAATGCTATAACATTTTTGATTACACTGGCTCACAAATTTAAAAATTTTTTTCCATAATCTCAAAAAAGAGATATTTTCTGAGCTAATGTTGAGTCGCTGAATAGAATATGACGTTCCATTATTTTTCTTAAGAAGAGTTTTCGAGATATTCACGAAAAACGTGTTTTTTGCAGTTGTTTTAGCAATTTCCAAGAATCTCCAGAACTGTTCATCTAAAATAAATTTAAAAAATTTTATCTCGCGACTTCTAATGGTGAATTTTGAAAAAAATGCAAAAAATTAGTTTTCAAATTAGAATAAAATTTTAATGCCTGTAACTAATGAATTTTGATCTGATCAATGCAGTTTGTACATTCGTTAAAAGAGCAAAGATATATGTATCTCTGCAGCTCCAATGAAACATTCCCAAGATTTTTGGAAATAGCTTAAAAACTCCCCAAAAAACTCGTTTTTCGGGAATATCTCGAAAACGCTTCTTAAGAAAAATAAATGAATTTCAGCCCAAAATTATCACAAAAAAAATTTTTTTCTTCAAGGTTAATTTTTTGTGTTGCATAGTGTTATTGATATTTTCGAATGATATTTTGCGTGCTAAAGACCAAGCAAGCAAAGAAGCTAAAATTTGCTTTTGACAATCTCAGAGTTCCTAAGAAAGTTCCAATAAATCTTAAAAATGGAATTTTTTATGGTTTTGCCTATAAAGTTCATATTGGGCCCAAGGCCCATTTCTCATCTTGGCAAGCAATAAGGGCTTCAGAAAATGGTTTTTAAAGCCTCTTACTTAACTTGCAAAATTAGTTTGTTAGTAGGAAATTTTGTGACAGCTTTTTCTACTGTTCCACTCTAGCGATTCTTATTATACTTTGCATATACATTGAGTTTCCGTGACAATACAACATTATGATTAGAAAAGTGGGCAGGGTCACTCCCGTACAAAGTAAATCTTTTTCAATTATAACTATTAAGCCGATTTTTGTGAAACTTTTTAAACACACAATGAGATACCATCACAATAAAAAGCTATTCTGAAAAAGTGGGCAGTACCACGCCCAATTTGAAATAAATAATCTTTTTCAGATACTTATACTTAACGGGTTCTTATAAAACTCTGCATACACATTGACCTTCCGTAACACAATACAACATTGTGATTAGAAAAGTGGGCAGTGCCACGCCCATAGAGAGTTGCAGCATTTAAATAACACTTTATTTAAAAATGTTTTTTTTTACCTAAAGATACCTTTCAGATATATAGACATATTTATGTTCAAAAATTTTTTTTTTATATATGGGTCAATTTCAATCAAAACGTACAAAAAGTGTTCCTGTTGTTTAATTTTTAAGGTTTCTTACATTTGCCCGATATACGAGTACTACTCAATTTACGAGAAAAACTCACGAAGAGTACGAAGTCCCTTTTAGACTAAAAAAATAAATATTTAAGTTAAGTTTTGATAAGCAATACCAGGATTGCTGTCTTGACCGTCATTAAGAATTTCTTTCTACCTCAAAACAGTGGGACAAAAAAAAAATAGCATTTATGTAATTTGCAATTGACCCATATAAAAAACTGATGGTATTTTTTTTCTGCAAAAAATGATCAATTTTCAACTTTAAAATTGAATATTTTTCAACTCAGGCAACAGAATTTCATAAAAAAATGTTAACTAACAAAAGAAAAATGTAAAAAACCGGTTCATGCACTGATAGAAAACCCGTCACCCGTCTTCGTTCTTAGCCCAATGACACTTTTCATCACTGTGATGTCAACTTTAACATCAGCTGGTCATCAATGCCAATGCTGATAAATCTATCATTAATGCTAATTGACATAAATAAATGCTAATTGACATAAGACAAATTGACATAAATTTAATGACAAAATGTCATCAATGTGATGTCGCTGATAGAAAAACCGTCATAACGCTGATGTAATTTGACATCAATGCTGTGTGAAGTGTCGTCATGTTTGACCCAATGACACTTTTCATCATTGTGTTGTCAACCTTTACATCAGCTGTCATCAATGGAATGATTGGAACAATTATACATACATATTTATATTTTATTACTTGTTTCTATTTTAGTTTTAATGGTTGTTATATTATTTTTTCTTCTAATATTGGCCTTGATCCTAGGCTCTCCAATTCATCGCACATTTATAAACTAACGTCTGTCTCTACCATTTCAGCTATGTTACCATTTAAAACGTCGGCAACACAAAGTAAACATAAACATTATTGATGCGACATGCATATGATGACTAAGTGTCATCAATATGATGAAAAGCTGTCCAACTATAGTTTGCTTTAATGGTTTGTCTAAGCATGTATGCTGTACTGGCTTAGTTTTTAAAAAGACTTCCATATTTTATTATTAGCTCTCTCTTGGTAATGATGATAAGTGTACATCAGTGCAATGTCATGTTTTTTTAACTTTTTAAAAATGCTTTTGAATACAAAAATAAAAAATAAAACAGAAACATTTGTATTAAAATACAAATTTCAAACATTATAACATTGTTTACTTATTTCTTTAATACATATTTTACACTTTAATAACATATAATAAGTGACATCGTATTGATGTCATTCCGGCCATAGTATTGATGACATTTAAACTATGATGACGTTTGACATTTTTCTTTGCATTGATGTCAGAATTCTGATGATAGATAGGTGGTCATCAATGCGATGATACATTTTGCTATGAGTGTATTTGGATTCGATATCTGGAAAATACTGAAGCAAAGTTTTGAAAAACTGTAAAAAAATTTTAGATAGACAAAGTGGTCTACTTTAAGACTTCATATCTCGGCTCCTGACCATTGGGAGTGTTGGTATTCACAACATAAACGGAAATATTTTTCTGCTATGCCCATGTGATGTGTTAGAAATGCCTGATTTATTTCTAAAATATTTTAATTCTGCCTCACTGTGCGGTGTTGCGTCAGGAATATCTCTCGGCGTACGATACCCTTTTTAACTTCCAGATACAGTAAGTGTAGTTCAGGCTGAAATATTGGCTATAAGGAAAGCGGGCAGGGTGCTGATGGACACTTCTGCCTCTAAGGCCACACATCACTTTCTCTGCTCTAGTTGTTAGCCAGTGCAAGGATGTGCTTGCTATCCAGGCACATATCAACTTTATTTAAAAAATTTTGAGTAATTGAAAATTTGAATTTCAGTCATTGAATATACTATTTCGTCGTAGATTGAACTTCAGCAACACAATGAATTGAATCTGCAGTTTTCGTAAAAAAGGTCTTAACTAAAACTTGGAAATTTAACTAAAAAAAATCTTTAATTTTTCCAAAAAAGCGCGTTCATGATTTTAAAAATTTTAAAAAGTTTTGTTGCAAATGTTATTTTTATGTTTTAACACGGTGAAAGGACATGCTGTAAGGATGTGTTTAGGGGAATGTTTTTTTTTTCATTTTTGACATATACACTACATTTTGCAGTGGTCGAAAATCCTCCGAAAATAGCGTTACGTAATATGTTAATTACCCCACAAAACTTTCCACAGGGAACGGAATTACATTTATTTAGTACACTGAAAATAATCCATGCAACATTTTCCAAAAAAAAAACTTTCGTAGTTACTTTTTCGTAGAATATACGAAGCTTTCGAACATATTACGAAAAAAAATTAGGCGATTTTTTTTTTTAATTTACGAAAGTAACGAAAACCTTTCGTAAATATATTTCCTTGCTAAAAAATATATTTGAAATAAAAAATAAATTAAAATTATTTTTTATGAATTGAAATATTTAGCAGATGTAGGTAAATAAAACAAACTTTTAGCTCTTATAATATAAGTAGAAATTGACTCAGTGGGTAGAGTATTTGCCTTGAAATATGAAGATTCCGAGTTCGTGCCCCGGTTGAGTCACACTTTTTTTTTACTTTTATTTTTTTAATTATTTTCGTACATTTCGTATATATTACGAAAGAATTTCGTGGTGCGAGACTACAAAATATTTCGTAAAATGTACAAGCGTTTTCGTACATATATTGCGTAGATTTTTTTCGGTGTAGGTTGTTGATATTACTGCTGCATCAACTTAAGACATTCTGGGAAGAAAGTTTATGTACTTCACATCCCGAAAAAATTAGTTCGATAACTCTTATGAAAATTGAAGATTAAATAACTTTAGAATGCGTCTTCGAACATAAATAAATTCGATGTCGATTCGAAAGGTTTCAGTATCCTCTTAACGAGTATTGATTGAAAAGTGCTACAAGTGCCTCTTAAATGCCAAAGTATCCTTCATCCTTAAACATCCTGAAAAATTATATTTTAATTTTCTTTATTTATTTTACAGAACGTAGCCAACTGACATGTCTTTATTGTGTAAAATTTTCAAGATGGGATGAAAACAGATTCAAAAGTTACAGTTATTTCTTTATGATAACTCGATAATTTCTGTGAAAATTGTGTTGGACAAGTGGGCGTGACACCTCCCATATATAGCAAATATATATTTTTACATATCATGGGCACTAATGGTGTAAAACACATAACACTTTGTAGGAGTTACTCCATTGATTTAATGCATTGTTGTAGAGAAAACAGTCAGACAAAAATTAGTGGGCGTGGCAACTTCCACATATAATTTCTTATATTATTACTTTTTGAATATCTTTGGAGATAATGCAGCAAGAATCCTTAAATTTTGTGTGAATAAAGCTGAATATAGTGGGCATTGCCGCTCAAAAAATTTCGGATTGGGCATGAGGGTGTGGCACCCACATAAAGAGCAAATAATTATTTTGAGATATCTTAAAAACTAATATAGGGAGAGCCTTGAAATTTTGTAGGGATGATTCTGTCGATATTGTGCATTGTTTCTGGAAAATGTTTCCAAATTGGACAAGTAGGCGTGACATCTCGTATTTATTTTAAGATGTTTGCAAAGCCAATACCAGCGGCCCGATCTATCTGAAATATTTACAGCGTATTACTGATGTAACTTCCCATATAGAAGCAACGCTTACTTTAAAATATTTTGGGAAGGCAAGACAGTCATAATTTTGAAATTTTTGTCCTGAGTATTAACGCCAAAAACCAGAATAGTATGGAATGGAACGGAAATAGTCAACCTCTCAAATAGTTTAAATATTTATTTTTTAATATTAAATTTTAATTAAACATAATTAAAATATAATTAAATATAAAAGTTTTCTTTTCATCACTAGGGGATATTGTGTAGCGAAGCATATGGGTTTTAGCTACTAATATATGAAAAAAATAGCTTTTTATTTGCACAGACTCACGTACCTGTTACGAGTTATTAAAATATGACTAGATTTTATCATTATACTATATATTATATTTGCTTTCCTAGACAACTTGTGTAAATAAAATTTAAAAAGGCCAGTTAGTAACATAACTTGAATATACGAATACTTCAAGATATTAATGCGCTAGTTATCTTATACACTGAAAGAATTTTGTTCGTAAATTCTGTGAATTTTTACATTAATCCAATGAAAAATTTCATTAAAACTCAACCAACGTCATAAAGGTATGTTTAAAAAAAATCCACGCTTCGTTGGATTAAGGAAACAAGTTTCGTTAACATTATTTTAATGAAAATTTTATTAAATATATGAAATATTTTCATTGCTCCAATGTAATAATTTCATTAAGCTAATGAACATATTTCATTATACCAGTGAAATCATTTTATTGTTTTAATGAAACTGTTTCATCATTTATTGAAATTATATCATTATTTTAATGAAACTCGTGTCATTATTTTAATGATACTCTGTCATTATTTTAATGAAATTATTTCATTGTTTTAATGAAATTATTACATTACTAAGTAGCGTATTTCAACCATTTAATTGTCAATAAATTAAAATAGACTGTAAAAAGATAAGTTAATTCTTTTTTATTTTCGATTTTAAATTATTGACAATTCCATGGTTGAAATAAGTACGAAGACGCCAACGCACATTAGAAATATTTTTAATGTTGATGACCGCTCACAGTATCGAACTCAGACGATTCTCGTCATTTGCTTTATACGCAACGTATCAACTAGTTTAGCCAACAGCACTGTCCAATCAATGTGCCTATGAGTGTAAATAATAAGAAAGTATATAAACATACAACAACAACATATAAAACTATTTTTGTTGTTCGCTTTTGGCTGCCAACTGTTGAAATAAATAAAGGTATGTTTAAAAAAAATATTTCTGTGATTGAACTATTTCATAAATCTAATTAAACTTTTCATCAAATCAGTGAAGTACATTTCATTGAAATTATGACATTCTAGAACATACAATTAAAAATTTTTTTTAATATTTTTTTATAGTATATATTTAAAGAATTTTAAGTAACACTTAAATGAAATTATTTAACGTAACTATGAAAGTTAATGAAGTAATTCCAATAAAATTCTTTCACAATATCTGTGAAATTTCATTAGAATTGTGAAATATTTCATTAGATTTGTGAAAAAAATCTAACGAAATTATTTTATTGGATTTATGAAACGAAATTCTTTCAGTGTAAGTATAAACTGCTTGCTGTTCACTATTTAGAGCCATAAACATTTTTTTACCTGCCTATAGACACAAGCGTTGTCATAATTGGTCATTTCTTACAAAATTTTATAGGAATATCTTCGAATGGAACGATGCACAGTGGTGTAAAATACAAGAAAAGTTGGTAATTAGTATGCAACTTCTAAATTACTGTATGAATTTGTCTGAAAATTTAAATGTTTGTAGAGAAGGAGTTATCGTGTCTGCTTTTCAAGCAAAAGCATAAAATATAAGAAAAAACGTGTGCTGTTTATATGACCACACTCACCTACCTACATGTAAATTGATGCGCTGAGTCCGAATCTGAGATCCGTTTGGCTCGTTACCCTTCAAATTTCGAAAAACATTTAAAAATTTTAAAAAACTTCGGCTTTTTGCTATTTACTAGAAATTTTGACAGGATTCAGTGTATCGGTTTACATGTATATAAACAGCCCACTTTTTTTTTTTTTGGTTATATTTTGTGTTTTTGCTTGAATAGCAAAGACACACGAAGACTCCTTCTCTGCAAACATTTAAATTTTCAGACAAATCGATTTAGTAGTTTAGAAGTTCCATACTTATTACCACCATTTATTTTATTTTACAACACGGTGCATCGTACCATACAAACATATTCCTATCACATTTTGTAGGAAAAGACAAACAATGACAACGCTGGAGTCTATAGGCAGGTAAATAACATTTGTATAGCTCTAAATAGTGAGCAGCAAGGTGTGTTTACTTATAAGATAACTATCGCCTTAATATCTTGAAGTATTCATATAAAATAAGTTATGTTACTAACTGGCCTTTTTAAATTTTATTTAGACAAGTTATCTAGGAAAGAAAGCAAATATAATATAGTACATATAATGATAAAATCTAGTCATATTTTAATAACTAGTACATACATATACGATATGTACATATATCATCTGCGACAATTAATTCCAAGAAAAAAATTATGTAGATATTCTTTGTACAGCTTGAGTTTTATTCTTTAACATATTTTATTTTATTTAATTTCGTTATACATATACTTAACCTGACCAGACATCCCGCTTTAGGCGGGACTGTACCGCTTTTAAGAGTTCGATCCCGCCTAAAATTTGTATCCTGCTTTCTCCCGCTTTTTCGAGTCTTAAAATTTATAATTCTACTTTTTTAGGGTTCCGTACACCATAAGTGCAAAGCCACCCTATTGTTTTCACTACGCTGTCTGTCTGTCTGTCTGTCCGTCGTCTGTCTGTCTGTCTGTCTGTCTGTCCGTCTCTGTCTGCCTGTCTGTCCGTCGTTTGTGTGTCGTCTGTCTCTCTGTCTGTCACAGGCTGTTTTCTCGGGAACCGTTAGAGCCACCACCTGAATTTTTCACAGAATATGTAAAATTTTGTCCGTTACAACAACAAATATATGACAGCTAAAAATTAAAGGGTGTTCTAAAGCGAGCAACGAATCATCCTGAAATACTAATATAATATACAGACACTTTAAATTTTCAAAGTTAGTGTTAATTGATGCAGTCTGTAGAGTAGACAACACCAACTAACACTTATATTTAAAACAATAAAAATTAAAGGGTGTTCTATCAGTTAGTGTAATTTTGACTATGTAATTTGCTGTATCTTGGAAACCGTAGGAAAAAAGCGCTTAATGAAAAAAAGCATCGAAATAAAAAAAATCGCAAAAAACACAAAAAATCACCAAAACTAAAAATATCGCCAAAAAACTATAAAAAAAACGCAAAAACCGAAAAAGTCGACAAAACGAAAAAAGCACTGAAACCTAAAAAAGTCGCTAATCCTAAAAATATGATAAAAAAAAACGAATGAATCACCAACAACTGAAAAAATCACCAAAACGAAAAAATCGCCAAAAACCGAAACAATTTTGTGCTTTTTTCGTTTAAGCGCTTTTTTCGTTTTGGTGATTTTTATAGTTTTTTTTTAATTTGGCGATTTTTTGTGCTATTTTTGTTTAACCGCTTTTTCTTTTTTTTAGTTCGGCTATTATTTACTCTTATGGTGGTTTTTCTTTAATTTGGCTTTTTTCTTTTTTAAGATTTTTTTAATGTTGGTGTTTTTTTTTTACCTATGATGGTGTTTTATTTTTGTGCTTTAGTTTTTGTTTTAGCGCTTTTTTCAGTCTGGCGATTTTTTAAAAGCTGTCTGCATTTTAGTTTTGCTGTTTATTTTAGCTGTTTTTTTGTGTTGGCGATCTTTTTAAGTTTTGGCGATATATTTTTTTAGTATTTTTTCATTCCGGTGAATTTTTTAATGTTATTAACTTTCTTAGTTTTTGTGGTTTCTTCTCGTTTAAGTGCCTTTTTGTTTTGCCGATATTTTTAACTTTTTGGGTTTTGCCGATTTTTTAATTTATCGCGGTTTTTGCATTTTGGTGTTTTTTGTCTACTTTTTTATCTACTTTTTTAGTTTTGCTGTTCTTTCTTTAGAAGCGTTTTCGTTTTGGCGGTCTTTCGAATCTTTCGGGTTTTTTTTTAGTTTTTAGGGTTTTTTAATATTGGTGATTTTTTGTTTGTTTTAGCGCTTTTTTCGTTGTGTCGAATTTTATAATGTTTTTAACTTTCTTAGTTTTTGTGGTTTTATTTTTCGTTTAATTGCTTTTTTGTTTTGACGATCTTTTTAATTTTTGGCGTTTTTTAGTTTTGGCGTTTTTTAGTTTTGTTTTTTTCGTTTTGGCGAACTTTTTTAATTTTTCCGACTTTTAGTTATAGCGGTTTTTCATTTTGATGTTCTTTTGGTTTATTTTAGCGCTTTTTTCATTCAGGCGATTTTTTTAATGTTGTTTACATTTTTAGCTTTGGGGTTTCTTCGTTTAAGCACTTTTTTGTTTTGGCGATCGTTTTTATTTTTGTCGCTCATTCTTCGCACACAATGTTGAAGACAAAATGTAAGACATTGTCGCTCATATTATCCTCAACAAAGTTGGATTGAGGACAAAAATTAAGACATTGTCGACCATCTTGTCGTCCACAATGTTACGGAAGACAAATGTAAGACATTGTCGCTCATACTGTCCTCAACAAAGTTGGATTGAGGACAAAAATTAAGACATTGTCGCTCATCTTGTCATCCACAATGTCATTGAAGACAAAATTGTCGCCCATATTGTCCTCAACAAAGTTGGATTGAGACCACAACTAAGACATTGTCGATCATGTTGTCATCCAAAATGTCACTGAAGACAAAATGTAAGACATTGTCACCCATATTGTCCTCAACAAAGTTGGACTGAAGACAAAGCGAAAAACATTGCAGCTCATATTGTCGTCAAAAGTGTTAAATAAAGGACAACATGCAAGAATTTATCGCTCAGATTATCATGAACGACGATTCATTGAAATTGTTGATTAGAAAACCTAATCGACAGAGGTTTGACTTACCAATATTTTATTTTGCGTGTAAATGTTACAAACGGCATGACTGAACCTTCTCACCTATAGTGTAGGATACACATATATACATATTTCTTAATTTTAAAGACATCAAAACATTTAAACTTCTGTAACAAATTTTATTTCTTTATATATTTTAGGTGACCGTTTAATTTGCACCTTCATGGATCAAACTCAATTTGCTCGCCTGACCGACATTGAAGTATCTTTGTGGTACCCAGCCGAAGGTCAGGATGGTCTAATCATTAGCTGTGTTGAGTTCATTACCGACTTATCAACCACCGATGCCGGAGTCTTTTTTGTAGATGATGGTGGTATTGGCAGGACTTATGCCGAAATGTTAGTGGCCGCTAATAGCACATATAATTTTGGCTATCAAATTTATCTTTATGGCTATTAATTACACCAAGAAAGAAAAGAACAAATTCTGTGATTAAATGACTGTCTTATTAAAAAAAACTTTAAAAAGGAAAACCATTTGACAAATAGTTTATTTATCATGCATATGTTTGTCATCTTTAAGTTTATTTACTTTTATTATATTTAAGATTATTAGTTATAAAATATAGAAAAAGAATCTGTAAATAATTAAACTACTGACGAAATAAGAGAATTTATAAAAAATATGTAAATGTAATGAAAGAATTTTTAGCATAAAAATTTGCTATGGTGGGAATTGTTCAAGTAAATTCAACTAAATTAGTTTAACTGAAAATTAAAGAATATAATACAGGAAATACGTATAATGGTAACTAGGCACGGAGATCCAGCTTAATTTAAATGAAAACTACCATTTAAAAAATCTTTTATAAACTCAATACACACACGCAGAGAAAAGACATGATTGTGTCATGGTTGCGTCAACAATGTCATGTTTCCCGATACACATAGTTTATGGTTGTGGCATATAAGTTATTGTTGTCATAAATGATTGTAAACTTTAATTAGTTTGCGACAAATTTAACAATATATATTGTTGAAAAAATTTTTGACTACAATCACAGTATATTTGAAAGTGCAATAATAGTATGATTCTACAACAACAAAATATTACATCTACCATACTATTTTAAAGCAGTTTGTTTGCAATCAATCTATGGTTATAAAACATTCATGGCTATCTGCTTCCAAAAAAGTTTGTGTTCCCACTTTTGGTTGAATGTTTGCTTTTCCGTCAGTTTCGTGCATTTTTTATGTTTTATTTTAGCATTTATTAAATTTTGAGATATTCTCCCAATTTTATTTAAAATAAAGATTTATTTGTTGAGGGTTAAGCAATGTCTATATGCATTTCAGTGGTGTTTTACCAAATCAACATTAGACTACAACCATACTTTTGAAAAGTTTCAAAGCTTTTATCTAAGCACAGACTTTAAAAAACCATATGAGAATTTAAAAAAAAAATTTTTTTTTGAAAATCACAATAGAATAAGGCTTAGAAACTTATACAAAACCCAACAAACAATTTATATTCGATATGCATCTATTTGATTTTTCTACACCTTTATACAATTAGTCAGTCGCCCATTGCACAGTGGGGCAGAATCAAAATATTTGGAACATGATTGAGGCATTTCTAAACGGATAGTTCTATCCGAATAAAATTTCATATGGACATAGGAGAAGAGCATTTCTATTTAAGTTTTAGATATATATATATATATATATATATATATATATATATATATATATATATATATATATATATATATATATATATATATATATATATATATATATATATATATATATATATATATATATATATATATATATATATATATATATATATATATATATATATATATATATATATATATATATATATATATATATATATATATATATATATATATATATTTTGAGACTCCATAGCTCCGCTCCTGAGCAAGTAAGAGAGTTTATATATATATATATATATATATATATATATATATATATATATATATATATATATATATATATATATATATATATATATATATATATATATATATATATATATATATATATATATATATATATATAAACTCTCTTACTTGCTCAGGAGCGGAGCTATGGAGTCTCAAAATAGGGCACTTAGGCCATCTAAAATTTTTTACTGATTGCCACTTTTTCATTTCTCATCTAATTTCAAAGCTTTTTTGATGTGTTATAGCCCTTAAGCTGTTTTTAGACTATTATACAAGCTGTTCGACTTCTGCACAAAATGCTACCCTGATATAATGTGTTGTTATTGCTTTTTTAAAACTTTCCATAAACTCATTAGATCAGGGTTGCATTTTCTACAGAAGTCGAATGGCTTATGAGATGGTGTAAAACAGCTATTATTAAGATAAAAAAAGCATACTCTATAGAGGACTAGGACTAGTCCAAAGGCAACCCAAATGTATGAAGAAAACGTGGTCGATTTAACATTACGATGCATATAAATTTTGCTATCGTTAAAACACAAACACTTGTCGGTTAATTACAAACTCTTGTTTGCAAATGACATGGTCCATGCCTGCATTATATTGGAGTAGTCTTAAAACTACTCTATCAGCCGTGTCACATATTCCGTTCGGATTGCTTTCGATTCCGTAGTTGTCATTCTGAAAATGTACATTATTGGTGCTTTAGATTCCGTTTATTTTGTATTTCGTTTTTACAATGATAAAGTTTTTATACCTTGAGGCGCTTGTTTACTCGTGTTTTAAGATGCAAAGCTCACATTGAGCTTTTTATTAACATGGAAAGCTCATGACCAAATATTTATTTGACGCTCCTAAGAGTATGCACGTTTTTTATATTTACTGCAAATGAAGTCAGTAGAAAAGTGTTTTTCAATTCCACTTTGAAATTTAAAACTGGTTTCATTACGAAGAAAATTTTCGTTTTTCGTTTCCTGAAGCAGCAACTTACGGAATTGGAACCTCTTCCGATCGGAATTGTATTCTGTGACATGGCTGTATGTCGTCATTATTTGATGGAGCACAATATGAAATCGTTAAGACGCGAACACTTGTCGGTTAACTACAAACTCTTGTTTGCATATGACATGGTCCATGACTGCATTACATAGGACCATGTTGTAACTAGTCCATTTCAGCAAAAATGGACCACGTAGTCCAATATTATCTGTAGGGATATGTAAAATTAATGAACTTAAATATATATATATATATATATATATATATATATATATATATATATATATATATATATATATATATATATATATATATATATATATATATATATATATATATATATATATATATATATATATATATATGCATAAGTAAAAACTCGTACTTAAATAGCCATTTCTGGGTTTTTTCAGTTCTGGCGATTTTCTTGTTTTACCGATTTTTCCTCATTTTGGCAACTTTTTCCGTTTTTTTCGATTTTATCCGTTTTTCGTTCTTTGCCGTATTGGTTGGTAATTTTGTTTTTCGTTTTGGAGATTTTTTTTGGTTTTAGTGATTTTTTCTGGTTTTGGTGATTTTGTTTTTTAATTTGGCGATTTTTTTCCCGTTTTGACATTTTATATTTAGTTTTAGCAGTTTTTACTGCGCTTAGCGACTTATTTTCGTATTGACGATTCTGTTTCGATCTTGCGATTTTTTCACAATTTATATATTTTGTCCCGTTTTGGCAATTTTTTGCCCCCGTTTTGGTGATTTTTTTATTCATGGTACGCTTGTCCGTTTAGAACTTTGTTCTAAAATCTTAAAATTCGGAATCTCTTTAACTGAAAACTAAGGCAACAATCGCAAAAAGCACTTTAATAAAAAAACCGGACTAGTTTTTTTATGCGGAATTACGTAATCAAAGAAATACAACGTCTTGGAAATTATATGAGACAACAAGTTTTTAAAAGCCACGTAATCTATACATATAATAAAACTGTAAAAGGGGCGTGTGTGTACATGAAATATTTTTTTGAAAATTTTTATATTGGAGTAAACAGTAATCGATGTAGAGAAAAGAAACACAAAATTTTGCAATTTTTGTCTGTCTGTCTGTCTGTCCGTAAACGCTTCACGCAAAAACTACTGAAAGGATTTTCATGAAATTTGGTATGGAGGTACTTTAGAGTCCTGATTGAAACTGAGGGACTTTTCTACCACGATAAAATATCTCATTTCTAAGTTAGTAGAGTAGAACAAAAAATAACGAAAATATACCCTATTTTACTAATATAAATGTTGTTGGAAATTAGAAAGATTTTTTTTAAACGTTGGTAGCACTGTTTATTTTGCATAACGGGAACTTTAAGCAATATATAAAGAACGTTATATTATTATATTTTACAGACACCTTATAGTCATAAAGCGAACTTTACGCTCGAAGCGGGCGGCCACATCTAGTCTTATATATAAATAGGATAAAAACCCGGTTACAAACAAACCCGGTTACGGATCAAGTGGGCGTATTTCGACCACCGTGCGGGGTTCTAGTGTACATAAATTCATAACAGTTATTTCAATAGTTTGAAGGGGATAGAGTTAAATATTACTTTTCCCCTTTCCCTGCATTCGCGAGGAACTGAACAAGGTAAATACAGAAATCGCTTTGATTAACACTTTAAAGTAAAATAATATTGGCGGAGCTTTCTTTTTTAATTTATTTATAAAAAATCGCCACAAAACAATAAATACTGATAAGATTTTTTTGCATTTATTAGCTTTTGTTCAAATAATATTAATAACGCTTATTAAAGGCGATTATAAACAATATAAAGTGGCATTCATTTATGGGTTGGGTTGATTGGCGAAGATAAACATCAGCAAAAAGGCAATGCTTAATTAAAATATGGAACGATTAATTTTACAAATGCGCCGATATAGAAATCGAAGTTTGTCTTTTTTAAGAAATGGCGTAATTAGGAAAATTAATAAAAATATATCAGCGTTATCGTTTTGGTTATTTTTAGGCAAATTTGGAGTCGAGCTCCATGACCGGCAAATAGTGCCGAGGGAGAAAAACACCAACACATACAGAACAGGAGTTTTAGTTTTTTTCGCTTTAACGAATATTTTTCTTTTTTTGGCGATTAGTTTACTTTTGTCGATTTTTTTAACTTTAGCGATTTTTTAGTTTCAACAGTTTTTTTTTCGTTTTGGTGCTTTTTTGTTTAAGCGCTTTTTTGTTTAAGCGCTTTTTTGTTTTAACAATTTTTTAGTTTTGGCTTTTTTTAAATTGGTGATTTGTTAAACCGCTTCTCCGTTTTGCCAATTCTTTTTTTGGTTTAGATATTTTATTTAATTTTGGCTATTTTTTACTTATGGTGTTTTTCCTTTTTTTAAATTTTTTAATTTTGCTGTGTTTTGGTTAAGGAGGTTTTTTTTGTTTTGGTGCTTTTTTTGGTGTTAGCGGTTTTTTAATTCTGCCGATTTTTTTAATGTTGTCTACTTTTTTAGTTTTAATGTTTTTTCGTATTTTGTTTTGGCGATCTTTTTAATTTTGGCGATTTTTTAGTTTTTGGCGATCTGTTTTGTTTTGGCGATTTTATTTCGTTTTAGTGATTTTTTAATTTTAAATATTTTCTTAGTTTTGGCAGTTTTTTCATAATAGTATACTTTTTTGTGTTTTTTGGCGCTTTTTTCTTTCTGGCGATTTTTTAATGTTGTCTACATTCTTAGTTTGAGTGTTTTGGAGATCTTTTTAATTTTTGAAGACTTTTTTAGTTTTTGTAATTGCAAACGACGCTTGATGTTGACTCGTCCAGAGCTGCTTTACGACTGAAAATCACATACACAAATGTATTTATTGTGTCACAGCCCAGCAAACCATTTTTGCCGATTTCGGTTCGAAGTCGGTCAGAAAGTCTGCACAAGATGCCGAATTCGTATCCGATGTCGGTCAGAAAACGTACCGAAAATCATGTGAGTGGTTGACAAGAAACCGGATCTCTTTGTCTGAGGAAATTATAAAAATTATACCGAATTCTGTACGAACTCCGAAGAATTTCCTAGGGAAATTCTAAAGGAGTTTTCGACATGTCTTATAAATGTCGGGAAAATGTCTGACAAAACATCAGAAAAATTTCCGATTTATCTGATACGTTTTACGTCCTGGCGTATTAATATCAGAGAAAAGTCGGAGCTAAAATTAGAAGTTTATCAGAAATTTCGTTTAAAATTCTCCATGCATTGTTGTGCTCCTTACGGCAGCTCATCAGAAAACATTTACCCATATTTTATAAGTTTAAAGACTCAAATATTTGTGCGTATAAACTCAAGAGATAAAAGTCGTAAGACGTAGATCAGAAAATGTGCAGACTACTCTGTTAAATGCCTCAAAGAAAATTAAATTGCCTTCGGATAATGTGCAGACTATTCTGACATTAATGGAATAGTATTTCAGACAATGTGCAGAAACGTCGTACCAGAAAACTGCCTACTGATCCGCCAAATGTCTAAGGGATTCTTAGACAACTCGGCTGATTGTCTGGTAAAGTCTCAGATATTTTCTGATGATAGACATGTCGGCCAAAATTGTTTCCTGGGAATATTAAAACATACATACATATGTATGTATGTCTTTTATTTACATTTGTAGTAAGTTTAATTAGCATAGAGTTGCATTTTTATGGTACATTTTTCACATTTCAGCGGTTTTTATTTTTAGTGGTTTTTGCAATATAATTGTCCTATCTATACCTTTCCAGCCTCTTCAAAAATCTTAATTTTAGAAAAAATAAACATTACAAAAAAAATGTTATCAATAGAATGGAAAATTTCGACTTTTTTCTAGTTACGGAAGAATAACGTGTTAAGACATTTTGCTAAATTTTGTTATTAGATTGTGGCGTTATCTGTAATACAATAAAATTTTTAAGCAAATAAGATGACAAAGATTACTTTATAATTATTTTTAAGTCTTTAAGTGAAAGAGAACTTCATGACGAGCAAATAAAGCACAAAATTGTTAAGATAAAAAAAGATGAAACTTTTGGCATGTTTTTTGATCACCACTATATTTTTTTTGATGCGTTTAACTACAAAAGTAATCAAAATTATAGATTCTATGGATAGGCTTTTTATTAATTTTGTTTTTTAGTTTGGGATTTTTCAAGAGGCTGCGATACCGATTTCATCATAACTTGGGAAGGGTTAGTCCAATTTCATACAAACTTTGAATAAAATTAACTTTAAGCTGTTCTAACATTAGTTTTTTATGTATATGAAAAATATATGTATATTTTTTTGAGGCTATATTGAAAAGTTTTAATTTTTAAAAATTTATTCAAAATACAAAATGGCAAAAACTTACCGTTTTATTAACTGATCGTAAAGCCACATATAGTGCATATCAGAAAAGCTTTATTTCATGCAAATCGATGGATAAATATTGATTTTATTCATAACAAATTGAAGTCACTTAATTCTTGCAAAAATTGCGAAATATTTTTTTTTTAATAACAAGGTTCTAACAACTGATTCTGGTAGAGGCTATCAAAAAAAAAATACATACGTGTATCAGCGTTTCGAAAGTTTACATCTGGGATTTATTTTAGGGTGAGTTATATTTCCTCCACTTTTGCACATACATGTGTACACACAGACAAATTTCAATGTAAAATCATCGAAAACCAGGTTAATTTAACATTTTTCGGTAGTGATTTCACTTCATAGGAGTTTCATGTTAATTCAACATGATTTACAGTAATCTTGAAGGAACATTTATCATTTTGAATTAACTATATTTCGTGTTGATTTAATATTGCAGTACAGTTAAATCACAATGAAGTTGATGCTGAAATAATACGAAAAATAATGTTGAATCAAAGTTATTTCGAGTTGAAACAACGTTAATTTTAATTAGTTTTTTTACGTATTTTTCGTTGTTTTTTTTTTGGATTTTTTTTTTGTTTTGGCGCTTTTCGCGATTTTTTTAAAAAATTTTTTCTGCCGATTTTGCGTTTTTTGCAATTTTGTTTGGTTTTTGCCGATTTGTTTAGTTTTGGCGATTTTTTGGTTATGACATTTATTTAACGTTTTCACTTTCTGACGAAATTTTTAGTTTTAGCGATTTATTTTAGTTGTGGCGATTTCTTCAGTATTGGCGCTTTTTTCGTTTTTGGGGATTTTTTCGGTTTTTTGTGGTTTTTTATTTTTAGCGATTTTTTTTGTTCTGACACTTTTTTCGTTTTGGCGATTTTTTTGGTTTTTGGCGTTTTTTTAGTTTTGGCGCTTTTTTTTGGTTTTTGCGTTGTTTTTGTCGTTTTTGTGATTTTTTTATTTTTTTTGCCGATTTTTTCATTTTTTGATGATTTATTTAGTTTTAGCGATTTTTTGTTTTGAAGACTTTTTCGATTTTTGACGTTTTTTTAGTTTTTTGGCGATCTTTTCAATTTTGGTGATATATTGCGTTTTAGCGATTTTTTTAATTTTGGCACTTTTTTCCTTTAAGCTGTTTTTTCATTTTAGCGTTTTTTTCGTTTTTAAATTCTTTTAATTTTGGATTTTCTTAGTTTTAGCGTGTTTTAAAATTTCAAGATTTTACATCTTACGGTTTCCAAGATACAGCATATTGTCTCAATTACATAGTCAAAATTACAATAAATAATAGAATACCCTTTAAGTTTTATTGTTTTAAATATCGGTGTTAATTGGTGTAGTCTATTCTACAGACTACACCAATTAACGCGAACTTTGAAAATTTAAAGTGTCTATATATAAGTGTCTGCATGTTACATAAGTATTTCAATATTTTTCGTTGCTCGCCTTAGAACACCCTTTAATTTTTTGCTGTCATATATTTATTGTTGTAGCGGTCAAAGTTTTACATATTATGTCAAAATTTTAGGTCCGTAGCTCTTACGGTTCCCGAGAAAACATTACATTAGTATTTCAATATTTTTCGTTGCTCGCTTTAGAACACCCTTCAATTTTTAACTGTCATATATTTGTTGTTGTAGCGGCAAAAGCTCTACATATCCTGTGATAATTTCAGGTCCGTAGCTCTTACGGTTCCCGAGAAAACAGCCTGTGACAGACAGACGGACAGACGGACGGACAGCGTAGCGAAAACAATAGGGTTCTTTTACACTTTTGGTGTATCGGAACCCTAAAAACGACGATTTTAAATGGAAATTTTTCTGTGTGTTGTAGTTGGCTGCCCCATTCAAGATTTGAACTCATGCCACTTCCAGGTAAGTCCACGCGCTAACCACTTTAGCTACAACAGTTTCAAACTTTACTTTAGCTATACACTAAATAAATACCCATCGTATGTAAAATGAATTTCATTTTAGTTCAACATTATTTAAATGATTATTTAACATAAAACTTATTTGAAAATAAAGTTATAGTCATGTTGATTTAAAATGAGACGTAACGTTTACAACAAAGTTGTTTCAACATTGAAAAATTTAACATCAAAGAGATTTAAGATTAGACTAATAATTTTTCATTTAAAATTAATATGAAACAATGGTAATTTTAAACCAGCAGCAGCGAATTTTCACTGCTAATTCGTAATATGTCGCAAATAAACACTAACACACTTAAACGACAAATTATTTCTTGTAAATTTAATATGATTTCGAATCACAATTGCGTCATGTTGATTTTACATTCCTTTTTGTTTCTGTGTGTATGGAATTATACTGAAATGTATTCAACACTCTTTTGTAAAACACTACGAGGAACATTTTGGTGGAACAATTCGGCCTGCTAGAATGCCGTTAAAGGGGGGTTTTTGCCCCTTATTTACTTAGAGGCCAAAAAGGCCCATACCACGAACAGCTAGAGGGTTAAAATGTTTTACAAAAATGTTAACCGCATATTGCACGTTAAACGTAAGGCCTAAAAGGGTGGGAAATTTAACTGCTCCCAAAATAAATCCCAGATGTAAACTTTCAAAACCCCGATATATGTATATATATATATATATATATATATATATATATATATATATATATATATATATATATATATATATATATATATATATATATATATATATATATATATATATATATATATATATATATATATATATATATATATATATATATATATATATATATATATATATATATATATATATATATATATATATATATATATATATATATATATATATATATATATATATATATATATATATATATATATATATATATATATATATATATATATATATATATATATATATATATATATATATATATATATATATATATATTCCTGGTGGCCTGTACCAAAACCAGCTGCTCGAATAATGTTATTAAAAATAAATTTGATTTTATCCAAAAAAATTTTTATTATTCAGACTTTTAAGTTCAATTTAATTATACAATTAAATAATTTTTGTTGAGAAATTATTTTTTAAGTTGGAAGACCAATTTCTTGACTTCTGTAAGGGACGAACTGAACATCGATGCTTTCGGGATCAACCACGATCCTATCGGCAGAGCTCTCTACACTCTAGGCTTACCCCCAGCCCGGCAATCAAGAGTTTAATATCCAACCTTTCACCAAATTTGCACAAAGCTCTTTTTACTAGCTTAAACTTTTTTTGCTGGTCTAGAAATTTACCATTCTTGGCTCTTGTCTTTAGCTTTGTGCTTTTATTTTTCACCTAAGTTTGAGAAACATTTGCTCAATTCACAAGCTCAGTCGTATGTCTTATCGTTTAAAAAAAAACGACACTTGTTTATGTGCTTGTGAACAGACAAATTTGTTGTATCGTTATTTTGTCGTATCTTAAATGTCAATTTAATTAATTCCAAGGCAAGGCGAATTAATACCAGGTGGGCTCGAGGGATCAGGTGACTAAGAAAATCTTTCTATGTTTGAACTATCACCAGTGTTAATATATCAGCATTTTGGCATTTGGCAGAATTTATATTTGGACTGTCAAAAAAGCCGATACATTAACACAGTTTGCAGTTCAAATATGGTAAACAACTCGTAGTTACCTGATCTCTCGAGGCCACCTGGTATTAATTCACCTTGATTTGATACCATGAAATGAGACCAGGCATGGGAGTTTTAATTTGACGCGAAATAGAATAATTTTTTTTCGCGACAAGCAATTTTGATTAAAATAGTTTGAAAATTAAATTGAAATGAATCAATTATATATTTATCATTAAGAAGAATGTATTTCCTGGTGTTACTTATCATATATATAAAATATTTTTACAAATTAAACTAACAAATAGCATATTCCCAGACCTGGCCTAAATACAACTATTTGAAGAACATATAAAATTCAATCGTATAATTATAATGCACTTTTGTATGAAAATTACCAACAACAAAAACACAATATTGTATAATTAGACAATTACACAACACATACGACGTTAATACGAGCTTTTGAATTGAACAATTGCTTCTCCAAGTGTTAGGGCTTAATGATGAAACAGAACTATGTCTGCAACTTCAGGTAAAAACGCTGCCAAATAAACAGGCCCAAAACTAAATTGACGGCAGTAGCTTCAAAATTCTCTCATATTATTGTTTTTTTTTTCGTTTGTTCTTATATTTCGTATGAAAATGTATGAAATTTTATTAAAACACGGCAACATTGCACAGTGCAAGATTTTGCTAATCTAGCTGGACAAAAGTCGTTTTTTGAGTTTCAATTTGAGTAAATATTTTTATCAAATATGAAAGAGCACTTGTTATAAAGTAAGAAAATGCAAAAAGTTTGCCTAATTTGTCAACAATAACAATATAACGGTGCTTTAAACTTGAATATTTTTGAGTGAATTAAAAACTACAAAAACACTTACATGAAATTGCTCATTTTTAAAGCGTGTAACTTTTTATTGGATTCTTTTTTTGTTTTAAAGCTCAACTTATTCGCTGTTAATTTCATGAGCATTTATTTTTAGAGCCTGGAAAATTCTTTTAGTGCTATTTCATTTAAACAATTACTCTTTTCGTTAAGTTAAGAAAAAGAAAACTAAATTCTATAATCGATAAAATTTTTTCTTCATAACGCTTCAACACCAAATCAGTTTTAAACGAACGTCTGAAGTACCTACTTTAAGGCACATATAAAATTATCTGCCGAGATTTGCCGATTACAAAAAAAAAAAAAAAAAAGAAACAGATAATGAGTAATAATACCACATAGCATGAAATTTTTGATATATGGCTTAAAACACCCGTAAATGAAAGGTTTGACCGTTCCGTAAACCATATTTGTGGAAAAATAAGCAGTACATAGTTCTAATTCTCATATTGATTATGATCAATTGCAAAGTTTTGTAAATATGTGTATATTAGATTTAAGCTAAGGTGGAAAGCGGTAAACCGAAAATTAATAAAAATTAATGAAGAAAAATTAAACACAAATTCACAGTCATTAGTTAATTATTAGTAAACTAAAATGATAACTATTGTTTAACTAAAACTTCATATTTACAGTGTATTGTTTAACTAAAATTTTTAATACGGGTAAAGAATGGTAGCCCTATCAAATACAAATAAACAAGCAAAAATAAAGAAATTAAGAATATTTCAGATCTTAAGGCGGCAATATAAAAATTTTTAAGCACAC
Source organism: Panzeria rudis (assembly GCA_956483635.1). Taxonomy (NCBI): domain Eukaryota; kingdom Metazoa; phylum Arthropoda; class Insecta; order Diptera; family Tachinidae; genus Panzeria; species Panzeria rudis. Next base: position 14,837,477 of record OY101448.1, on the reverse strand, counting down.
AAAGCTAATGGAGTAAATATTTTTTGTCGCTCCTAAAAGTATGCTATATGCAAGTAATATTTTCTAAAACATGGTGTAATAAGTATGCAGGTTCAACAAATACAACAAAAAACTAGATAATGCTTGTCAAAAAAAATACACGTGCTAGACGTTGCTTATGTACAAAACTACCAGAACAAAAAATAATCAGCTGGCGTTATGCTGACACCTGTATACTTTTTGCACTATGTTCCATAGCATCTAACTAATTGTTAACCAATGGCATTTGACGGTTTAACTAATGGTAAATAAAGAAGTGTGAATAAAATATCATTGGCTAAACTATTGTCATTAGCTAACTAATGACTGTGAATTTGGGCCTCATTGTTACTTCTACCTCTTTATTATATATTTTAAACATTCTCATGCATACTCGCCGCTTTCTTACTTTTTGATTATCCAACACGAATAATATCAGATATTAATTTTTGCAGTTGTATGGTAGGTTGGTGTGGCAGTGGTCCAATTTTGTAAACTTTTTTGACAGTGGTACATATTGTCCTAGTAACATCTTGTACCGAAGTTCATAAGTCTAGCTTCATTTTTTTCCAAGATATTTATTTTTGTCTCCCCAGAATGGCTAAATCTTACACTGTGCCAGTGATGGAAAAATATAGATTTTGAAATGGTACTGAACCTTAACTTCATAAGTACTTTTTTCACCTTAATGTTACTTTTTCTAGAATTGAAAATGTAATACTTCAGGTATTCTTAATTATCATACAAAGGAACCATTCTTGACATATTAATATATATATTTTTTTACTATTTCCGTTGTTTTTTCGAGATGTAATTGGAGCTCTTGAAGATATTCGGATTAATGTTCACTGTAAATATGGAACTTCCGGTGTAATGTTGGTTATTAAATTTTGAAAATATAGAGCCATAGGTATCTTGAACTAGCAACAACTATTCATATCTTAAGACAGAAAATATTAAATAAAGTTCAGCCAGTGGCTAGAAAAAAATTTAGTTTCATGCACAGAAAAAACTTAAATACGATTTCAAGTGCTAATGCTGCAGATTCATTTAGCTGTGCTGTGTTGAAGCTCAATCTACGATGAAAATTGTATATTCACTTACTAAAATTCTATTTTCCAATTACGCAGCAAAAATCAGACCTAAAGAAATTTTCAATTATTATACTCAAGGTACGGTCACACTTGGCAAATATTTGTGCAAATAAACGTAACCACTACTTTTGCTCAGGGTTAGGGTGATTTAACTTGGTTTTTATATCACAAAATAAAGTTAATTATGCTTCAAAAAGCTATTTTTATATTATTGTTAATAAATGCAAACTCATATTTAAAAAATATTCGAATTAAAGGAAATACCATTTTAGCTTGTCTGTTAGTCAGTCACGTTTTTTTCGGCAAATATTTGCCAAGTGTGACCATACCTTTAATTAAAAACATTTTCAATTAATTTCGTAATTGAATCAATTACTCATGTGATCAAAAACAATATTATTCAACGGCGGCATGTAATAATCCCCCCGAAAATAACTCCCCAAAGCGAAAATTAAATAAACCCCAAGAAATAAGTACCCAAAAAAGAAATAGCCCTCTAAAAATCGTTGTTGTTGCCATACAGAGGGCTTTGTGGGTTTATTTCATGCCGCCTTTCTAACAATTTTCACAAACTTTGAGCAATTGAAAATTTGAATTTTATTAAATTAATTATGTAATTATATTAAATTAATTGAAGCTGCAGTGTTCGTAATTCAAATCTTTGTACTCAAAACTTTCAAAATTTGATAGAAAGTTTTGTTTTTAATCACATGGATAATTGACTCAATTATTTTATTAATTGAAATCAATTTTAAGTTTTGATAAAACGATTTTATTGAAATTCGTATGATTTTATATCTTATTTCAATCGAAATGAAAATATTGAGGACTTACAATTTGATTTGGGTATAATCTCATAGTGCAACTTATATAGTCTACTATATGAAACAATGAATTTTATACCAGTTATAAATAGCTCTCTAATAACTTCTGTTTGAACAGATTTTATTTCTTCAAATAAAGATATCAAGAGTTTTCGAACATGTTTTTGAATATAATGGGTTGAATATTAATAAACCGGAAAAAAAAGTTAGTTTTTTTAACGTTACAGATTGGAAAAAATACTATTTATGTCGTGGGGGTACTGAGGTATTTTGAGAATGAAAAAGTACTAAAAATAGTACAATAGTACTGAATTTTCCATCACTGCACTGTGCATTGTTGAGAGAATGAGTGACTAAAACTGAGAGCATGAGAAAAAACGTTCTCAAAATAAAATAGATTCTCAAAATAAAATAGATCTCATGACTGTTTTTTACGGCGTATAATTAATGTCAATTTGTATGGAAAAACTCGTCTAGCCCCAGTTCTGTTTCATCATTTACATGTGTTTCATCATTTACATGTGTTTGTTGTTTTTATCCATATTAGGCGGAAACTAGTATTAGAACGGCTTAGAGATAATTTTATTTGAAGTTTTTCAGTGTTTTTTTTTTGCAATAAAGTCCGTTTCCAGTCTCTTCAAAAATTCCAGAATTTCGGAAAATTTTTTTTAAAAAATTTCGTTTTCTAGTAGTTAAGAAAGCATCACACATAAAAAAATGTAGTGTTACTCCTAGGAATTATACTTGTTGCAAAGTGTTATTATTTGGGATTAAAATATTTTGTTCGTTCGAATGACAACTCTAGTAACCAGCAACTTCAACAAGAGGAACAGCTAACTATACGTGGAACTTGTAAAAAAGGGGCTATTCACATATTACGCAATGCTATTTTCAGAGTTCTATTAGCTGCTACTTATTTTGTAGTGGTAGCTAGCCAAAGAGATCCAGTTGATCTAGTTGATCTTACAGCTAATCCGGTTGATCATAATGTCTATGATGTCGCACCACAGGGATCTACAGAAAAACCTTCTGTTCAAACAGTTCCATTTAACCCGCTTTATCCTAATGGACGCTATCCATCCAACATTCTATCGCAGCAATTTTCAAGATATCCGTATCAAGCATATTATCCATCGCAGCCATTTGCTTCTAATTATTATTATGCTCCGTATCCAGTATATAATCAGAATCCATCTAATTATCCGTATCCAGTATATAATCAGAATCCATCATATTATCCGTATCCAGTATATAATCAGAATCCATCATATGTTGGGTATGCACCATCTCCTGTTCAACCAGTTCCAGTTAATCCGTATATATCACATAATCCCTATCAAACACATGCTCAGTATCCAGCATTTGTTCCACCACAGGGATCTACTGGAAGTATTCCTGTTCAACCAATTCCAGTTAATTCGTATCCATTTATCCCACAACAGGAATCTACAGGAAATCCATTGCCGGAATCTGCAGAAGATGCATCTGGTCTTAAAAAACTAGTGTTGGGTACAGTTGTAGAAGGTAAGTTTTATGATTTTCATGATTTTTTTTATATTCATTATATACGAATTATTTTGTCTATTTTAAGGTGCTCGCCAGATTGACTACCGCAAGTATGAAGCGATTCCGGTCTTTTCTTGGTCATCGTCATCGAGTCCTTTAGTCACGTCAAACCGGGAAGTTTTAGAATATAACAACCAAAAAATCACTAAGATAGTAGTTATTTTTGATGACTTTAGTGAGGGTGCGACGCCTGAAGCGTCTATTATAGAAGGAAGCTTGAATGCAAATTATGCTATTTTGCAAATTTCGGCTAAAAATAGCAAAAAATTGGCGTACAGTCTTAAAGTTTTTGGAATTGATGCTTAAAACTAGTAAAGACGAGCGGATGCTGACATTCGATATCCATTTAAAAACTGTAAAATTTATATCAATATCGAATGCGTGCCTTAGCTTTCTATCAAGATTTTTAGTTAAACAATATTAAAATTAATGTTTTAATTAGTTGTTTAAAATAATAACAATTATTCGCTAATTATATATTTGTGAAAATAAAGTCGATCTGATTTGCAAAAAAAAAAAAAATAATTCTAATGAAATTTCCTGCCTGGGATAAAGCAAAACATCTGATGGGGAACAAATCATCAGAGTTCTGACACCAATGCCATGACAATTGTCGCCAATAAAACGAAAACAGACATCAATCTGATGACAAGCGTCCTCATAAAATTTAGTCATAGTTTAAGTGTCACCAATGCTATGACTGGAATGACAACAAAACGATGGCACTTATTATATATTATTAATGTGTAAAATATGTATAAAAGGAATAAGTAAACAATGTTATAATGTTTATAATTTGCATTTTAATACAAATTTTACTATTTTATTTTTGTGTTTAAACGCATTTTTAAAACTTAAAAAAAACATGACATTTCATTGATGTACACTTAACATCATTACTATGACAAAGCTAATAATAAAATATCCAAGTCTTTTTAAAAATAGACAAAACATTAAAGCACACGGTAGTATGACACATTTTCATCATATTGATGACACTTAGTCATCATATTTTGATGTTGACTTTGTGGCGCTTGTTTTCAGTTTTGGTTTTTTCGGTTTTGTGGACTTTTTCGGTTTTTGGAGTTTTTTTTTAGTTTTAACGTTTTTGTTTGGTTTTTTTTACACTTTTTTTTCGTTTTGCCGATTTTTTTTAGTTTTTCGTCTGTTTTTTGTTTTGGCGCTTTTTTTTCGTTTTGAAGATTTTTTCCCCATTTTTCACGATTTTTTTGATTTTAATGATATTTTTAGTTTTAGCGATTTTTTTAGGTTTAGTGCCTTTATTCGTTTTGGTGACTTTTTTCGGTTTTTGGCAGGTATCATAGTTTTTTGGCGATCTTTTTAGTTTTGAAGATTTTTTGCGTTTTAGCGATTTTTTTAATTTTGGTGTTTTTCCCCTTTAAGTGTTTTTTTTCATTTTGGCGATTTTTCGTTTTGACATTTTGTTAATTTTGGAATTTTTTATTTTTTGCGTTTCTTTAAATTTTATGAATTTGTCTCTTACGGTTTCCAAGACACATGAAATTGACTAAATTGCATAGTCAAAATTACATTATCTGATAGAATACCCTTTAATTTTTGTTGTTTTAAATATCAGTGTTAATTGGTGTGGTCTATTCTACAGACTACACTAATTAACACCAACTTTGGAAATTTAAAATGTCTATATATAAGTGTCTATATAGTATAGTAGGAATTCAACATGTTTCGTTTCTGTGAAAATTTCAGGTCCGTAGCTGTTATGGTTCCCGAGAAAACAGCATGTGACAGACAGACGGACAGCGTAGCGAAAACAATAGGGTTCCTTTACACTTTTGGTGTACGGAACCCTGAAAAGTATACATATGTAGTTATAATTGTTTAATTTCATTGATGACAGCTGATGTAAAGGTTTTTTTTAAACAAACACAATCTGCGAAGCGATTAGCTTGTCTGCCTAGAATACCCAAGGTCTATGTCGGTAATCGAACTCACGACCTCTGGACTGAAAGACTAGCATCGGTACCACTCATCTACAGGTGCCCCCCGAACGATGTAAAGTGTCATTGGGTTGAAAACGAAGACACTTGACATAGCATTGATGTCAAATTACATCAGCGTTATGATGGGTTGTCTATTAGCGATATAATATTGATAAAATTTTGTCATTAAATTGATGTCAATTAGTCACATACCTGATATCGATGTGTCATTGCATTGATGATAGATTTGTTATCATTGGCATTGATAACCAGCTGATGCAAAGGTTGACAACACACTGATGAAAAGTGTCATGGGGTCTAAAATGAAGACACTTGACATAGCATTGATGTCAAATTACATCAGAGTTATGACGGTTTTTCTATCAGTGTACATAGCGAAAAAGGAGCTTCCGTAGAACTTAATAAAATCTTCAACTTGTGAATCAAAGATGGTTACAGTCCAGATCATTTCTAATGATTTTTTATGTATATGCTTGTCATTGCAATAACTTCTTTTTTTGATTCCTACACTGAAAATAATCCATGCAACATTTTACGAAAAAAATTCGTAGTTACTTTTTCCCTAGAATATACGAAACTTTTGTACATATTACGGAAAACAATTTAGGCAATATTTTTTTGGAATTTGCGAATGCAACGAAAACCTTTCGTAAACATTTTTCCTTGATAAAAATATTTTTGAAATAAAAAACAAATTTAAATTACTTTTTATAAATTGACATATTTTTTTACAACAAATTTTTAGCTCAGTGGGTAGAGTTCTTGCCTTGAAATATGAAAATTTTTATTTCGTACCCAGGTTGAGCTAAGCTTTTATTTCTTAACTATTTTCGTAAATTACATATAGTTTACGAAACAGTTTCGTGGTGTGAAATTACGAAATATTTCCTAATATGTACGAATGTTTTCGTGCATATGATGCACGGTTTTTTTCGGTGTATTCAATGGATATGAAGAATTATTCACATTGCAATGTTGAGAAAAAACGATAATCTAACCTTTCTACAAGCTTTCTACAAGCTTTCACCAAAAATACAGATGATTAATGCTTTGAGATAAAGATTTATTTGTGTTAAAAATTTCATAAGAACAAGTAATCAAATAATTTATAGAGAAATTTATACAATTTATATGAATCTTAATTTGAATTTTTTATTAAATAATTTTCTTGTTATTTTTTTACTCATCTTTTCTATCTCTGGGAGATGGAGCTCCATAAATTACAATCCTGTAATGTAATTTAGTGGTGTTTTGACCCAAGATATTCAAAGTAACATTTAATGCGTTCAATCCTCCTGTTTTGTAAGTGACATCAAATGTAGCTTCATCATTAGGCTTTTCAAAAATAACTAAAATCTTAGAGATTTTGCGACTATTACTTTGGTCATTGTACACAAAGCGATCCGAAAAATTAGTAGGAGCTTCATCAAAATAATTTTGCAAACTCTTATCAACGTTGATAAGCATGCGAGCACCTTAAAACAAATACAAAAATTAATATAATATTGTTTAAAAATCATGCGTATGCACATTCAGACATACGCCTTAATTGCGCAATTTAGGAATTTACGCAATTAAGACCTTAATTGAGATCAATTTAACATCCAAGGCTTCAATTAATAAATGGAGCAATTGGTACTTAATTGTTTCATAAATTGAGTAAAGTTCGAAATTCAACCCTTTGTGACAAGTATGTTTACTGCGAAGTATGTTCAGTGAGAAGCACAAATTGTATACAGTGGCAAGCCCATGGTGTAATAAGTATACAGATGATTATCTGATAATTTTGTGCATAGGCTACGTCAAACACGTGTATTTTTTTGACAACCATTATCTAGTTTTTGTTTTATTGTTGTATTCGTTGCCCTTATGCGGCCACCTGTATACTTATTACACCATTGGCAAGTCAAATGCTAATTGAGTAAGCTTAATTTACTATGTGTGAACACTAAATTTAATTGCTCAATTAAAGTTAAATTGTCTCAATTAAAACTCCATGCGTGAACAGTGTATTATTATAGGGTGATGACTTTTGGGATTTTTTTTAAATGTACAAGGTCCAGTTACAAAATCGTGTAGGGCATAGAAAAAAAGTATAAAAAAGTGAAAAAAGTTCACGCACCAAATAAATGCATTGAAGATTTGTATAAGGGGGTTTTTTTAAATTAAAAAAAGACATATTTTACGCCAAATAAGTTATATTTTTTACTTAAAATGGTGGGTAATGATTTTGTTAGTACGATTATATAAAAAACATTTATTTCGAGTAAAATATCAGTTTTTTTAAATAAAACAATCGCATATGAGTAATTCCAAGTATTCATTTAATTTTTGTTATTGTATAACTTAGGAGTATTGGCCAAAGGGATCCGTACACTAAAGGTGAAAAGGACCCCTATTGTTTTCGCTAAGCAGTCCATCCGTCTATCTGTCCGTATGTCTATCACAGGCTACTATCTCGAGAGCCATAAGAGTTACGGACCTGAAATTTCAATACGTATAACTATGTCCACTACAACAGTACCTCTTTGTTGATTTCACTTGAAATAGCTCATATACAAAACTTCAATGCATTTAGTGCTTGAAATTTTTTAACGATGGCGAAAAAGTAAGATCGCAGCTCTAATTTTATTCCATGCCCTACATGATTATCGAACTGGAGTATGTCGCAAGAAAATCATCACCCCAATGCACATACAAATCGGACGTTTTCAAAAAAAAAAATATTAGTTATGAGCTTTAGTTATTTCCAAAGAAATTTAATTATTTTGGCTTAAGTTCGCTTTTAATTCCATTTTTCAATTAAATTATATTTTTATTTAGAGATAAATGTGAAGCATTTAGACAAAGAAAATTTTGACTGCACGTAGTGTTGAACTGACGTTTCAATAGCTGCCGCTAATCTCTTCAGAGTTCTTTTCCGCGTAGACCACATACACACACTAGTACTTGTAATTATAAATGATAATTCACATTAGAATAGAGAAATAACTAGAAGCTTAACACAAGACATAAAGAAATAAGTGAATATCAATAACTATCAAATGAAATACAACTCTAAGAGTGACAGTATGAATTGATTAAAAGTAGATGATATTCAACTCTTGACTGCAAACCACCGACCGACTTTGGTCGAGTGGTCTATGCGAAAAAGAGCTCTGAAGAGATTAGCGGCAGCTATCGAAACGTTAGTTCAACCCTACGCGCAATCAAATTTTTTCTCAGTCTACATGCCTTACATTTATCTCTATATAAAAATATAATTTAATTGAAAAATTATATTAAAACCGGACTCAAGCCAAAATAAACAAATTTTTGTGATTGCTCTAATTTTATGTTATTTTTTAGTATCTCTCAAAATAGCCTTCCTGGTAAATTTTGAGATTTTCCCCATTACTGGCTTAAAAGATACTACATCTTAAAAAAAAATCACTTTTTTCTAGTTTTTTGCTCATAGCTTTCTTAATAATAGTACAAATTGGGATGTATACTGTTCCAAAAACTTGGGCAAAATAAACATTCAAAAAATCCCAGCACAGAAAATATCGATCATATTTCATGCTAGTAAGACAGAAATCAAAAGCTTGAAATAGCTGAACAAGATAAGAAAACACTTAGTGAAGTTCCGAACCTTTAAAAAATCAATAATAGTTGCGATTAGTCACGAGATGGCGGGCGACTCATCTGTTAATTTGTTAAATAAAGTAAATAGCATATTCGCTCGTTGGTTGTTGCTGCTTTCACTGGCAGTGTGGTCTAGGGGAAAAGAGCTCTGATGAGAAGACTGTGGTGGTCTCGAAACATCTGATATCAGTTCAAACTTCCGTACAGCCAAAATTTTTCTTTGAATGTTCAATATTTACATGTTTTAGAATTTCTTTCTAAAATAAAAAATTATAATTTAATTAAAATATTAAATTAAAAACGAACTTAAGCCAAACTAATTAAATAACTTTGGATAGAAACCATACAGCTCGATTAAATTTCATAACTCAATTTTTGTTTTTCGATATTTTTTCCAGAAAAAAATGGAAAACATATAAATTTTTTTTTGGTTTTTAATTTTTTTAATGAAATTTATTTGCTGGTGTTTAAGCATTGTCTATATGCAGCATTTCATTGGTGCTTTACCAAATCGTCAGTAGACTTCAAACACAATTTCGAACAGTCTACTGACGATTTGGTAAAGCACCAATGAAATGCTGCATATAGACAATGCTTAAGCAACAGCAAATAAATTTCATTTAAAATAAAATTATGACAATATGTCAAATAAATTTCATAACTTGTAATTTTTTGGTTTGAAATTTCAAATCGTATTTTTTAATAATGATAACATCCTTCGATTTTTGAAAATTTCAATTATAACTTTTATCCACCCAACGACTTTTAGGACCGGTTCGGTTATGGGCCTTCCATAACTACTTGTTTCAATTTTTGAAAATTAAGGAAGAAATAATTTTTTTCTATAAAGCATAACATATCTTGTAAGTCTTGTGTTTACGGTATACAAAATTTTTAAAATTTTTAAGTAGAACACCACAAGCAAAATTTTTCCGGAATATTTTATCCCTATAATTCTTCGCTGTATGGGTCATCTTACGCCTTTCTTAAAAAAGAGGGGCAAAAAGCTCCCCTTCATTTGAGTGTGGAGCTTAAGTTTCTTTAAAAACCTATTGCAGAATTTTATGACAAACATTTTTGAATCCAAATTAATTTTTAGGCTAAGATTCGTAACGTTTAATTCAGGGACGGAAACCGAACCCGAACCCGAACCTGAACCCAAACGGGTTCAGGTTTACTATTTATAAAGACTTTGAACCCGAACCTGTTGAACCAAAAAATTCAGCAAGGTTCGGGTTCAAAAATATAAAAAATAGAGAAATATTTAATAGAAGAATAATGTAATGTTTTTACATTTCTTGCATGCAAAAAATATTAAAAACAAAATAAAAATATAATAACGATCAAGGCAAATCCATACCAGGTGGCAGCACGCCGACAGCTGACTATTTTTTGCAATTTTTAAAAGTGCCGAATAGTTGCTAAAATTTTTGCTTTTTCTTGTTCTGGGTATTTCTAATAATTTCTAATTAGAAGTATATTTTCTTATGTCGTACGTTACAAAGTTGAAAAAAGCTTTTTTGAAAGCTAAATAAGTTAAATTTAATTAAATTAAAAAAAGAATATATTGTTTAAACGTATAAACGTGAATGTAAAATTGATTTACATATATATTTTATTATTAAATAAAATAATTGCGCGTGTTTAAATTTTTGGTTTTTAACCCGAACCCAAACCCTGAACCGAACCCGAACCTGAAGTTTTTATTTTGATTAACCCGAACCTGAACCCATTTTTTCATGGTTTCAGTCCCTGGTTTAATTCAGAAAGAATTGGGCATTATTAATATTCCAAGGAACCAGGGAAGAATTAATATCAATTTATTTTTTCAACGTGCACAGCGGAACAGAGTAGCTCCACTTTCGAAAGCTGCTACACTTCGATCGTCAGTACTCACATGAATTTTGCTTATCACTACTTTACAGGTGGCTCTGTTAAATGTGATTTTAATTCTTATAATGGTCCATTGTTTCGCGTGCTGTGTGGCATGTGGCACCGTCTTGTTGAAACCACATGTCATGCAAGTCAAGCTCTTCCATTTTGGGCAGAAAAAAGTTTGTTATCATCGCACGGTAGCGCTCACCATTCACAGTAACGTTGTGATTCGCATCATCTTTGAAGAAATACGGCCCAATGATGCCGCCAGCCCATAATCCGCACCAAACGGTTGTTTTTTGTGGATGCATTGGTAGTTCTTGCAATGCTTCTGGCTGCTCTTCACTCCAAATACGGCAGTTTTGCTTGTTCGCGTATCCATTCAACCAGAAATGAGCCTCGTCGCTGAACACAATTCTTCGATAAAAAATTGGATCTTCATCTAACTTTTCAAGAGCCCATTCACCAAAAATTTGGCGTTGTGGTAGGTCGTTTGGCTTCAATTCTTGCACCAGCTGTATCTTATAAGGCTTCACACCCAAATCCTTCCGCAAAATTTTCCACGTAGTGGAGTAACAGAGGCCCAATTGCTGCGAACGGCGCCGAATCGATAATTCACGGTCATCACCAACACTGGCCGATACGGCTGCGATATTTTCTTCAGTTCGCACTCTACGTAAACGTGTTGGTGGTTTAATGTCCAACAATGTAAATTTGGTGCGAATTTTTTTACAATAGCCCGAATAGAAGCCTCAGTAGGTCGATTAAACTGACCATAAAATGGAAGAAGCGCGCGATGAACTTTCTTAACAGAGCACGCATTTTGGTAATAAAATTCAATAATTTGCAAGCGTTGTTCGTTTGTAAGACGATTCATGATTAAATTATAGACCAAACTGAAGATGTTTGACAGTGACACAAGATACAAAACGTGCGTGAGCTGTCAAAACTAGTGTTGCCAAAAAGATAATAGCAAAAAAATCACTCGTTATATACAACTTTTGCGTGAAAATTGAATACGAGAATTAAATCACTTTCAAGTTGATATTATTATTATTTATTTTTTTTCATTCCGATTTTTCTGATTTTTTTTCTACTCAAGAAACACTTTTTTCGTTTGATTTTATTTTTGTTGAACATTTTAGCCCGCTACATCGCTGCTGAGGAAGAGTTTCTTGTCTTTTTTTTTTAAAGGGACAAAATGACCCATACAGCGAAGAGTTAGAGGGTTACAATATTCCAAAGAAATTTTGCTTGTGGTGTTCTACATAAAAATGTTATACATTCGTAAACACAAGACTTACAAGATTTTTTACGCTTTATAAAATTTTTTTTTATATTTTCAAAAATCGAAAAAAATAGTAGTTAACTAAGGACCACTACCGAACCGGCCTTAAAAGTTGTTGGGTGGATAGAAGTTAAAAATTAGAAATTAGAACGATCCACTCATTTTCGAAAATACGATTTGAAATTTCAAACCCAAAAATCAAAACCAAAAAAAAAAACTTTTGGAAAATTGTTTTCAATTTTTTCGGGAAAAAACCGAAAAACAAAAATTAAAAAAATTTGTCCAATTTGGGTCATTATTAAGAAAGTTATGAGCAAAAAACTAAAAAAGGGATTTTTTTGCAGATTATTTTAAACGAGTAATAAAAAAATTTTTTTCACAAAATTATGGCAATCAAAAAAATTTGTCTTTCAAACCGTCCGATTTAGGGAAGAATTTCCCATATATATAATAATGATGTAAGTAATTTACCTGCTACTTCTTCTCCGAACACCTTTTTTACTGTAGTTAAATTTAGGTAAGTTGACAAAACTGGCTCATAGCTAGCAGCAGCCACAAAAAGCGAAGTTGCTAATAGAACTTTGATGACAGCGAAATTTAACATGCTTTCTTTCGTAAACGTTTCCAGAAACTGATTTGATTTCTTAATGGTTTGTCAGTGGGCCACGTTTTTTTTGTATATGATTAGATCTAGAAACTGATTTGGTTTTTCAATAGTTTGTTAGTGGGCCACGTTTTTTTTTGTATATAATTATACAGTAGTTTCCCGGTTTAACGAATATTCGCTCATACGAATATATCATTTTAATTGAATAGGCAAGTATATTTCTTTTTACTGAGTAAAACTACATTGAATAAAAATATACTTTTTAACTTCGGGCAATTTTCGTGGCGAATTTCGTAATTTGCCCCCAGATCCCGACATTGTAATATCCTAGGAAACTATTCGGACAATTTTAGCGATAATGCCCACACGGCTGAGAGTATGTATGTGATCTTTTAACTGAAATTGTAATATGAAATAAATGTAATAAATTGTAATATAAAATGTATAAGTTTAATGAAAAGTTCATTTAATTTTTGAAGTTAAAGAATTAACTGACATAAACCAGTAAAAATATAAGATTTTTCCTTTTTTTTCTGAAATTTTTAGTGCCTAATAATAAACCCAAAGATCCGTAAAAACAAATGATTTTTGCTTTATTTTTAAATGGGCTAATGGTCATATTGAATATTTATTATTGCGTATCCAATTAACACTGATATTTAGAACAATAAAAATTAAAGGGTGTTTTATCAGTTAATGTAATTTTGACTATGTAATTTAGACAAGGCAAACTCTTGAAATCTTAGAAAACGCTAAATTAAAAAAATTCCAAAATTAAAAAAATGTCAAAACGAAAATTCGCCAAAAAGAAAAAAGCGCTGAAAGGAAAAAGCACTAAAATTAAACAAAAGCCGCTAAAACGCTAATAGTCACCAAAACTGAAAAGATCGCCATAAAACTAAAAAAATGACAAAAACCGAAAAAGTCGTCAAAACGAAAAAAGCACTAAAACCTAAAAAAGGCTAAAACAAAAATATTGCCAAAAAGCGAAAAAATGGCCAAAAATGGAAAAAATCAACAAAACGAAAAAACCCCCCAAAAAAAAAAGCGCTAAACCTAAAAAAAATCGCCAAAAATCGAAAAAAGCGCCAAAACGAAGAAAGTGTCAAAACCATAAAAAATTGTTAAAAGTGAAAAATCTCCAAAAGCCGAAGCAAGCGCCAAAACTAACAAAAAGCGCTAAATTTAAAATAAATCGCTAAATATATTGTTAAAAAGCAAAACAAAAAACGTTAAATCTACAAAATATGCGAAAACCAAAAAATTGCAAAATCTAAGAAAATCGGCAAAAAAAACACACAAAAATTCCACAAAACAAAAGATCACCAAAATGAAAAAAGCGTTTAAAGGAAAAAAGCACCAAAATTAAACAAAAATCGCTGAACGCAAGAAATCACAAAAAACTTAAAAGATAGCCATAAATCTAAAAAAACGCCAACAACAAAAAAAAATCGTTAAAACGAAGAAAAGCACTAAAACAAAAAAAAAATCGCTAAAACTATAAATATCGTCAAAAAACGAAAAAATTTATAAAAATTGAAAAACAAATCACCAAAACAAAAAGCCGTAAAAAACGCCAAAACTAAAAAAACCGCTCAAAACCGAAAAAATCGCCATATCGAAAAAAAGTGTCAAAACCATAAAAATAACGCTAAAAACTAAAAAAATCACAAAAAAACCGAAAAAAGCACCAAAACTGACAAAAAGCGTCATAACTAAAATAAATCGCTAATACTAAATATATCGTTAAGAAGCGAAAAAAAGTCACAAAATCGCCAAAACTAAAAAAATCGGAAAAAATTGCAAAAAACTAAAAATCCGCAAATGAAAAAAGCGCCAAAACTAAAAAAAATCGCTGAATCAAAACAAAACTTAAAAAAATAAAAAAAAAATAAAATTAAAAGAAACAATTGTCAAAACGAAAAAAGGACAAAAACGAAAAGGGATGTGTATTATTACGGAATCCTTCGTGTGCCAGCTAAAGTCGCGCTTTACTTAATTTATTTTTTAAAGTAACGAATAAGCCGTTCCATAAAAATTACCTCCACTTTTTTTCCTTCATTGTTGTCAATATATGATTATAAATATAAATTCTCCTTTTCTTTTAGGCCAAGCAGAAAAATTGATAAAATTTTTTGCAGCATAAAATTCTCTTTATTTTCACAATTTAAATCGATAGTTAGTAATTAGCGTTTCTATTTAAAACAACTTGTTATAACATTCATTTTTATATTTTTATCATTAAAAATTTCATTGCATTTAAATTGAAGTTTTCATTGATATCTCGAATATCAGACAGAATTCGTTTTGGATCTTTAATACTCGTACTTTTCGGTTGGAGTTCCAAAAACTTTAACTGTGTACTTTAAGTTTTTGCTATTTTTTGCCGAAATCTCCAAGACAACAGATGTTTGTCCCACGTCTCCTTCTTTAAGAAGCACCATTGATGTCGCATCCTTATCAATGTCCGTAATATCAACTATTATCTTAGTGATATTGTAATTGCCAAATTCAGAATTTCCGTTTGAATATGAAAAACTTGAAGAAATTTCCGGTTGTTTCGAACCGTATGAATGCGAATATTGAGAGCTGACAAGCTGGGAAGCACCTTCAAAGACATATAAAATAATTCGTATTGTGTGTAGAAAAAAAAAATTAAATTCCTTAAACTCACCCTCTACATCGTCACCAAACACTTTCCGCTCAAGGAAAGGAGCATCTTTATCAGATTCTTGTGATGGGAAAAATGATGGATACGAAAAATATGGATTATATGAATTAAAAGAAGGGAAATGTCCTGCAAAGTCCTGCGATGGAAATAAAGTTGGATACTGATTGAATGGGATATAACCATTATAAGATGTATGATATGATGCAACTTCCTGCGATGGGGAGCTAGATGGATAGCGGCCATTAGAATAATGAGAATTAAGTTGAACTGTTTTGCTAGCAACTACTACAAAAGTAGTAGCAGCTAATAGTACTTTTAGAACAGCGTTATTAAACATCTTTTGTTTATTAAACGTTTTAAGACACTTTGATATACATATTTTGTTATCAAGTTGAGACTTTTATATGATTTCAAACGAAACAGAATAATGTTAGTTTTTGCTAGTTTTTGTTAGTTTTGTCTAAACTTAAATCAATATTTTTTAGTAATTAATTGTACATATTGTTAAAACATTTGTTTGTGTTATATAACTAATCATAAATAAGGTCACAATTTAATAACAAAATTTTAGCAAAATTTGTCAAGACGCTGAATAATAAACAAACAGAAGTATACGTTTGTTGTTTTAAAGCTTCCACACACAGAAAAATGTCCATGTATAAACGTCGAATACCAGGTTAATTCATGATTTTTCGGTAGTGATTTTGCTTCATAGGCGTTTCATTTTAATAATACGAAAAATCATGTTGATTCAAAGTTAGTTTGAGTTGAAACAACGTGAATTTGATATTGGAACAACACGAAGAATCATGTTGAATCAAAGTTATTTCAAGTTAAAAAAACGTGAATTTAATATTGAAACAACACTAAGAATCATGTTGAATTATAGTTATATCAAGCTGAAACAACATGACTTTAATGTAGCTATTTTATTAATTATTTTACGTACGTGATAGTCATCAGAAAACTTTGCGTTGTACCTGACTGCCCCAGCCAAGATTTGAACTCGTGCCACCTGCATGATAGTCCACGCGCTAACCACTGCAGCCGCAACAGCGTATGTAAAATGCATTTCATTTTAATTCAACATGATTTAAATGATTATTTAACATAAAACTTATTTGAAATTAAAGTTATAGTCATGTCGATTGAAAAGGAAACTTAACGTTGATAACAAAATTGTTTTAACGGTGATTTAAATGGTTAGATTTATAATTTTCCGTTTAAAATTAATATGAAACAATGGTAATTTTAAGCCAGCAGCAGTAAATTTTCGTTGGTAATTCGTTTTTTGTCGTCTACATAGACGACACACAACAAGTCACACAACTAAGCAGAACAGTGAATTGTAGCAATGAACAAAGCAAATAAATACTAACACACTCAAACGACAAATTATTTCTTGTAAATTTAATATGATTTCCAATCAAAATTGCGGCATGTGGATTTTATATTCCTTTTTTTTTTCTGTGTGTGGAACAAAAAACTTTGAAGCTTAATTACTCAGAATTTCGACAAAAAAAAAAAAAAAACTGCAGGCAAACACTTTCAAACAAAAGAAGGATTTTCAAAATCGGTTAAAAAATGACAGAGTTGTGCGTGTCATGAAGTTTGTTTAGGAAAAATAAATAAAAAATAATATGATACAGTACAAAATAATTACCGAAAATAAAATTTTGTTTTAAAATTTGTTTATAAAATTATTTGGTAATAATTTTTTTCTGTATAGTTAGAGAATTAAAAAAAAATATATATATTGTTACTTACTATTTTTGTTATTTTCCCTTTTGGATAGTTAAAACGTGTATCTAAACATAATAAAAATGTTGACGTTAACAATACATAATTAAGTATATACAGACGTCAGTACGCAAATAGTAACTAAGAATTTTTACGCACAAGATAACTAACACATTAGATAATAAGGGGCTATTCACATATTACGTAACGCTTCAAGGGGGGAGTGGGGGTAAGATTTGTTTTATAACAATATAAACTTTTTTTTTTATATTAAAGTTCTAATTGCTGATTCTGGTAGAAGCCACCAAAAAAATATATACACTCTAAAACATTACTTCAAATTTGCGATCATATATTGTCTAAATTTGTGTTGAAAATTTCTCCTTGTCTAAAATTACATCGATTTTGTAGTTTTTTTATTAAATAGAAAACCTTTCAAATTAAACATATTTAGTCCAAGTGGAAAAATTGTAACATAAAGTATAATACGGCTATGGCTGAATGGTAGATACGTCAGAATATCAGTCAGGAGGTCGCAGCTCGAACCTGCACGCAGTCAATCGCTTTTTTTAGTAAAAACATTTTGTTCAAAAATATTTTCTTATGCTCAAAAATATTTTCTTATGATCTATTTTTATATTATTTATATTAATGAAATCAATAAAAGGTTTTATTTCTTCGAATTTTTAAAATTTATTTACTATGTCACACCCGTCAGTCACACCCGTCACATTTTAAAAATAGTTTTTTGTTAAGAAAACTGATTTTTTGTCAAACAGTAAATACGTAATACAGTTAAAAAAGCTTTGAAGCCACAGCTATACCTAAATTGCTTTTAAGCCACTCAATTACTAGTTTTAAAATAATTTGATTCAATTAACCAATTTTTCACGACATCAAAAATATCTTAAAATATCTTATCCCCCACAAACCTGCGTTATCCCTTATGCTGACTTTAGACGACATGTTTTTTACATATGGCTTGTTAGGTGTGTGAGACATATGTAACTTCGCATGTTTGTCAAAATTGTCAATTTACAGACGGTTTATAATATTTGCTTTCACACGTACATGTGCAATTACATCTGACATAACCTCTGAGTGCTCACAACAGCTGAGTTTTTGCACAATTTTCGTAAATATATAAAGCGCTCTTTGCTTTTTAATGTTTTTTCAGCCAAATCACACTTTTGATCATTTAATACAGCTGATGTCAGATGCCTTGTCAGATGAAAATAGAACACGCTCTAATTGTAAATTTTTCATCTGACTTTGCTTCTGTAAATGTCATCTGACAATGTTTCATATGTTTCACACGGCATGTATCACTTTTGCAGTGGGAAATTTGACAAGTCAGATGTAAAATACATGTCGTCTAAAGTCAGCATTAGGAAAATTATTAAAACTATTAACATTATATATAACAGTCCACTACAATTCTATGTAGCTAATATTAAGGCTTCACTTCGACTTAAGCCAAGGATAATTAATTAGTCCTTTTCCTGTAAAATTTACTTTTTAGCGCTTGAGTTTTTTTGCGGTTATGGCATGATATTTAGTTATACTGACTCGGCATAGGATATCATGTAGCCCTTACGCTTAAGGTATAAGATGTGTTTAGTACTTTTATGTAAACACCACGATAAATATTTTTGTAGAATATTTTAACCCTTTAGCTCTTCGCGGTATAGGTCTTTTTGTTCCTTGCTTAAATGAGGGGCAAAAAACTTACCTTCAGCGGTGATATAGCGGGCGGGGGTTTTTCTAAAAAAATTTTCTACGTTATGTTTTACATTAAAGTGTTGAACACATCTTATAGCTTAAAGGTAATCCCTACAAGATATCCTGCGCCGGGTCAGTACAACAATATGCAAAAGAGGGGGAAATTTAACTCCCCCTAAAATGAACCCTAGATGTAAACATTCAAAACGCCGATACACGTATATATATTTTTTTGTGGTCTCCACCAGAATCAGTAATTAGCACCTTATTATAAAAAAAATTTGATTTTGTTATACAGTGTATATATTCGTAATTTTTAGAAAAATTAGGTGACTTCACTTTATTATGAATAAAAGCAATATTTATTAATCGATTTTAATGAAATAAAGCTTATTTTATTTGTAGTATATGTGGCTTTATGATCAGTTAATAAAAATGGCAATTTTTATTTCTAAGTAGGAATCGTGTTCTTTCAGTATCTACCCATTATTCAACGGTTTACGCTTAATGGCCTTGTGAGTCGCAACCTTTTTTTAAGTAAAAAATTTCCCCCTCCGATTTTCGACAAAAAAAAACTGCAGGCAAACACTTTCAAACAAAAGAAGGATTTTCAAAATCGGTTAAAAAATGACAGAGTTGTGCGTGTCATGAAGTTTGTTTAGGAAAAATAAATAAAAAATAATATGATACAGTACAAAATAATTACCGAAAATAAAATTTTGTTTTAAAATTTGTTTATAAAATTATTTGGTAATAATTTTTTTCTGTATAGTTAGAGAATTAAAAAAAAATATATATATTGTTACTTACTATTTTTGTTATTTTCCCTTTTGGATAGTTAAAACGTGTATCTAAACATAATAAAAATGTTGACGTTAACAATACATAATTAAGTATATACAGACGTCAGTACGCAAATAGTAACTAAGAATTTTTACGCACAAGATAACTAACACATTAGATAATAAGGGGCTATTCACATATTACGTAACGCTTCAAGGGGGGAGTGGGGGTAAGATTTGTTTTATAACAATATAAACTTTTTTTTTTATATTAAAGTTCTAATTGCTGATTCTGGTAGAAGCCACCAAAAAAATATATACACTCTAAAACATTACTTCAAATTTGCGATCATATATTGTCTAAATTTGTGTTGAAAATTTCTCCTTGTCTAAAATTACATCGATTTTGTAGTTTTTTTATTAAATAGAAAACCTTTCAAATTAAACATATTTAGTCCAAGTGGAAAAATTGTAACATAAAGTATAATACGGCTATGGCTGAATGGTAGATACGTCAGAATATCAGTCAGGAGGTCGCAGCTCGAACCTGCACGCAGTCAATCGCTTTTTTTTAGTAAAAACATTTTGTTCAAAAATATTTTCTTATGCTCAAAAATATTTTCTTATGATCTATTTTTATATTACTTATATTAATGAAATCAATAAAAGGTTTTATTTCTTCGAATTTTTAAAATTTATTTACTATGTCACACCCGTCAGTCACACCCGTCACATTTTAAAAATAGTTTTTTGTTAAGAAAACTGATTTTTTGTCAAACAGTAAATACGTAATACAGTTAAAAAAGCTTTGAACAGACAGCTATACCTAAATTATACCAGAATTTATGCTGAAAGTCATAATTCTTTAAAACTAAGATTTGTAAGGTCACACCCGTCGCAACTTTGTGACGACCATTCTGAGTAGGAATCGTGTTCTTTTCGAATCTACCCGTTATTCAACGAGTTTACGCTTAATGGCCTTGCGAGTCGCAATCTTTTTTTAAGTAAAAAATTTCCCCCTCCGATTTTCGACAAAAAAAAAATTAAAAAAAAAAAAACAAGAATTTTGAAAATCGGCTTACAAATGACAGAGTTATGCATGGGGGGAGCAAATTTCCCCCCTCCGATTTTCGAAGATTTGTTTTATAGCAATATAAACTTTTTTTTTAATATTAAAGTTCTAATTGCTGATTCTGGTAGAAGCCACCAAAAAATACATATATACACTGTAAAACATTACTTCACATTTGCGATCATATATTGTCTAAATTTGTGTTGAAAATTTCTCCTTTTCTAAAATTACATCGATTTTGTAGTTATTTTATTAAATAGAAAACCTTTCAAATTAAACATATTTAGTCCAAGTGGAAAAATTGTAACGTAAAGTATAATACGGCTATGGCTGAATGGTAGATACGTCAGAATATCAGTCGGGAGGTCGCAGTTCGAACCTGCAAAAGCCATTGGTTTTTTTTTAGTAAAAACATTTTGTTCAAAAATAATGCGTGTGTAATTTTAGGTCGATAAAAATCTGTAAAGTGTTGCCGTTTATTATCGACCTAATTTTCAACAAAAGTGTTTTAGAGTGCAGCTACTAAGTATTGCTTACATCAGCGATTATGTACTGGGTGTTTTCACCACTGGGATTTGCTTTTGTTAACTTTTGTAATTGCTACTAAAAATCACACTCATTTAAACGATGAGTCTTTTATACATATCGAGAAATTTTCTTAAGACCAACTTTTATAAATACAAACGCTTTTTGAAACGAATTTGCGTTACTTTTCATACATATTTAAAACGTTTAGAAAAGTAATTTTTTTTTACAAAATCTGCCTATTAAAAAATTTAAATTTTGAAGCATTTTGTGTTTTTTCCACAATAATATTTTATTTCAACGGCTCTGCTAATAAATTATATACAACTGATTATAAAATAGTTCGTGTAACCGATGAAATTCGATTGGCTACGAATTCGATAGTCGCAACAAATCTGTTTTCTCTGTGTACACATTTAGTTATTGTTACAATACAACATTGTGGTTAAAAAAGTGGTCAGTGGCACGTCTATTAAAAATATATATTCATTTATACTACTTCTACCCAAACGATTCTTGCGAAACATCGCACACATTTAGTTCTCGTGAAAGTACAATATTATGATAAAAATTATGGGCAGTGCCACGCCTATTTTGCAGTCGGTTTTTTTGCAAGAATTATTAAAATATTATAAAGAATAGAAAATGGCGAAAACTTGCCATTTGTGTTATTTATTCAGAAAGCCACATATACCTAAAATGAAATAAGCTTTACTAAAACGAGCTGCTGAGCGAGTTCGAACGAGTTGGACCCAAGTCTACTAAGCATGTATCGACGAGTATGAGTATAAGAACAATGTTACCAGGCTTGGAGAGTAATGATTACATTTTCACTTCAGTTGCATACAAATAATTTGTAATTGACTAAGTGGAATTAAAATTACTTGTAATTGTAATTGGACTACTAACAAATACAATATTTTGTATTGGCATGATTGCAATTACAATTACAACGAAAATTTATTTTAATTATAATATACTCAATTATATATTAAAATTTTCAAAAGACTTTGTAAAAATAAGAAGCAGTCTCTGAAATTTTTTATACTCACAACCTTGAGGAGCAGCAAAAAATTGCAAAACATCACTTTTACCGTGAAAATACGCGAAAAGTTACCAAATTGCAAACAAGCCGTAAAATTTATTAAACATCGCTAAAATTGTAAGGAATGCCAAAATCTCCGAATAAATCGCGAAAATGAAGAAAAATCGCAAAAACTTGTTAACATTAAACACATAGAAAAGTCTGAGAGCGATTAAAAATCGGTGAAATTTCAATAAATCCAAGAAAAAAATCACTTTCTTTGCGAAAATAGCGAAAATTCGCGAAAAGACTACAAAATTGCAAACAAGCCTTAAAATTTCATTAAAATAGCTAAAATTGTAAGGAATGCAAAAAACTCAGAAAAAATCACGGAAATGAAGAAAATACACAAAAACTTGATAAGACTAAAAAGATATTGATTAAATATCTATAAAACTGTGATAAAACCAAAAACTGACAAAAAATCACTTTTATCGCGAATATTGCGAATTTGGGTGATTTTCGCGATTTTTTCTGAATTTTTTGCATTCCTTACAATTTTAGCTATTTTTAAGCAATTTTAAGGCTTGTTTGCAGTTTTAAAATTTTTCGCAATTTTCGCGATAAAAGTCAGTTCTTCGTTTTTTTTTATAGTTTTACAGATTTTTTTAATCACTATCAGAGTTTTCTATGTTTTTAATGTTAACAAGTTTTTGCGCATTTTCGTCATTTTGGCGATTTTTTCTGAGATTTTGGCGTTCCTTAGAATTTTAGCGATGTTTAATAGATTTTACGGCTTGTGTGCAATTTTACGCGAATTTTCGCAAAACATTTAAATAATTCAATAGCATCGACGTAATAGCTAAGCCTAATATTGATTAAAAAATAGGCTGACTTCCCGAACGTCAGTTGCTCTTTATTCGAATTATGGATAAAACAAATTAATTGAATTATGCATAAAAATAGTTTGAAAGAATGTTAGTACTTCAACCACTACATAAAAATGTTTCTGGCAACACTTATAAAAAAAAGTTGAAAAACAGAACGTGCATCAAGGCATTGGTATATCGATAGGTATGTGTAAGTATGTGTAGGTATGCCAGGGTATAAAAAAGATGTTAGACTTGGGTCCAAACTCGATCGAACTCGTTCAGCAGCTCGTTTTACACAAAAACCTATGATCAAACTCATGTAATTTAAATGGGTTTGATCATAGGCTTGTGTCTAAGACGAGCTGCTGAACGAGTTAGAACGAGTTGGACCCAAGTCTAGTATACGTAAGTATGAGAATGAATGCGTATAAGCAAAGACTATAGATTTATACTGTACACCCAAAATGAGAATCACTTATTTAGTAGATTTCTTTGAAAAATGTGTCCAATTTTAATCTTTGTTGGCTGGTTTGTTTCTATCTTTTTCACTCTTGTGTTAACCCAGCCAGATATGCAATAAAAAGGGGTCGATCTAGGAATGAGAGATAATAAGCTGAAAACTCGTATACGACACCTTCATTTTGGCGTTCTAAAATTTGTCTGAAAAGTCTCATAGAATTTTATGTTTGCGTCGTAAGTTATTCAAGGTAAAATGTCATTAAAATTTATCATTCCGAGCTGAAACTCTTATTTGACGGGGCTATATGGAATTTAAGTTTATTCAAATTTTTATTGCCTGTTCTACAGAACAAAACAAAAACAAATTTAATAGGAAGATTTTGTAAAAAATTTCGCTTCTAAACGTTTCAAATTTCTATGAAAAGTAACGCAAATACGATTAAAAAAAATTTTTCCCATACAAATTTCAAAACGCAAAAAGCGTTTGTATTTACAACATCTGGGCCTTAAATTTTTTATTATTGCTTCAATATAAATATGAGAACAACATCGACTTCAACAACGTCGACATTGTGGAACAGGTAGATAATAATTTTAGATAATAATTTTGTTAGATAATTTCAGACGAAATCTGCTAACGCCTGAGATCATATGAAAATAATTGCTGGTTAGTGTCTAGTAACTAGACACTCTAGTTAATGTTTAAAAACGTGTGCAAACGAAAAGATGTTTAATTTTGCTGTCTTAAAAGTTTTTTTAGCTGCTATTATTTTTATTGGAGCTGCTGTTGGCAAACCAACAAGCTTTAACGAACTGCCCGAATTTAATGGACGAGGATCCGAGGGTGGTCATATACAGATTCTGACAAATGCGAAGGATGTAAAAGGTAATATCTAATTTTTTTTAACCGATTGAACCGGTACCACTACAAGAACAGCTGTTTTAGTAAATTTATTGTCTGTGTGCGTCACACAGACAATAGATTTTGACACATGTCTGGGAGTTTTCTATCAGCAACGTAAATTTGAGAGAGCTTATGAATGTGTGCGACTCACAGACAGCGTTGCCAGAAGCTTTTCGAAGAAAATCATCATTTGGCGGAATAATAATCATATATGGATATAAAAAATCATGACAAACTTTTATTCCAAAGCTGAACAATGAGACTTTTACAGCAAACTAAAGCAAAAATACGTTTTTTTAGATTATATGATTTGCTCTATGTCATATTCTAGATAGGAGAGTTACTGCTTTTTTGGCAACCAATATTAAAGAGATAGTTGTAAAAAATTCGTGAAGAAGTTTGAAAACCGGCAGCGATCAGAGAAGTATATAAAATATCGCCATGACTGTAATAACCGCGAAAAAACACCGCGAAAAAAACTCGGAAAACACAACTATATGCACTGGTATACAAAAAAAATTTTTTCATCTTTTAAATAAAAATATGTGGAATATACAAGCTTTAATGCATAAATCCGTTTTCAGTTTTTTCCTATCACGTACAGATTTTTTAATGAACATGACTAAGATTTTCAATATGTACATCAGTATAGTTTACCCTAACTTGAGAATGGTTTATCCAATTTCAATAAATAAAAAATACAGAATAAAATTACCTTTAAGTCATTTATATCTAATTCTTTTTAATTTCCATTTACTTCGGAGTTATTCAGAAATTAGCGGCGAAAAATGCGTTTTTCATGCAAAGTGATTTTTTTTCAATTAAGTTATGAGTTTTAGTCGAACTGTATGTATGTATATGGGTTTATATCCAAAGAAATTTAATTATTTTGGCTCAGCTTTAATTTAATTTTTCAATTAAATTATATTTTTATCTATAGATAAATGTGAAGCATGTAGACAAAGAAAAATTTGACTGCACGGAGGGTTGAACTGACAAGTTTCGATAGCTCCCGCTAATCTCTTCAGAGTTCTCTTCCGCTTAGACCACTCGAACAAAGAAATTTTTTTTTCGTTTTCAAAAAGTCATGAAAAAATTAAGAGGGGAGCTTTGTAGGTATATTAGGAATATAATAAGCCATAAGCCATTAAAATCGAAAGAAAATGTCGATTTTATTCACAATTAGTTGAAGGAACTAATACACACACAAATTAAAATTTTTCCTTTGTATGAAAATTGTGACTTTTATGAACTGACCACCTTCACTTAATTGCGAATAAAATCAACATTTGCCATCGATTTTCATGATTTAAGGCTTATTTTATTTCTAGTTATCCTACCTGTCAGACTAATGATAACAATTTAAAGTTTCTGCAGTTTTAATTTCTTTTATGAGGTTTTGAAAACGAACAATTAATTTTGCAAAAAAATTTCGCCGATAATTTCTGAAGAACTCCAAAACAGTTGGAAATATAAAAAATTAGTATGCATGATTGGCTTATTTATTCAAATCGGATAATTCGTTATTGAGTTAGGGTGAAATATACTGACGTAGCTATTTGAAATATTAGTCATACCCATTAAAAAAAACCTGTACATGATAGAAACAAATTTAAAAATTATTTGAATTTAGCCCAATAAACTTTGTACATCCCACAAAAATTTTTATCATCGAACATGATTGATAGTTTTATCATTCAAAATCATCTTTCAAAGCTGATGAATGCACTTCAATAAACTTTTATATTAAAAACGTTTGACAATTATATATTAATTGATCCAAACAACTACAAAAAGTAAGGCATGATATGTTTCAATAACTATTTATATATCGTCACAGAAAGTGCAGAAAGCCCTATCTAACATTTTAAAAGTTTTACAGAAGAAGCATAAAACTTGTTGAAATGAAAAATATATGGGCAATTCATGCAAAATTTCGCAATAATATTATAAATTTGTTGGTTCTTTTTTAATTATATTGTAAAATTGTACACTAATTATCAATATATTTCTTTTCATTTAAACAGGTTTCATCCTTCTCCTGTAAAACTTTTAATATGTCCGAGGAGGATTTTTGCATTTTCTTTGACGATATACATATAAACAGTATAAAAAATTATAATTTGCGAGAAAAAATATCATCATTTGGGGAAAAAAATCATCATATCATATTTTTGTTAAAAAATCATCAAAAATATGATAAAATCAGCATTCTGGCAACGCTGCTCACAGATAATGGCTTTAACATATTTCGGGGGTATTTCTATCAACAAAATACATGTGTTTTTTGGTGTTGTATTTGTTTTAGTTGTGGTGGTACCTGTAATGAATATGCCTTGGAATAACTCGAAAAATAAAGTGACACGGCACTACAAATTCAATATGGCGGACTGCTAAAGCTTGAAGCTCAATTTTGAAGCAGATATCTTCAATCGATTGAGCTGAAATTTTGTATACACGTTCAGTTTGGATGACAATACATGGTTAGCTATGTGACGTCATTATAAATTCAAGATGGTGGCATATTCAAAATGGCGGACAAGCTAGTTTTAATGCATTCCCACAATATGGGTATCAAATGAAAGGGCTTGCGAAGAATAATTCGAAAAATAATGTGACGTCACAACAAATCCAATATGGCAGACTTATAAAGCTTAAAGATCAATTTTGAAGCAGATAACTTCAACCGGTTGAGCTGAAATTTTGTATACACATTCACTTTCGATGACAATACATGGTTAGCTATGTGACGTTATTCTAAATCCAACATGGTGGAACTCCCACGATGGCGGACTAGTTATTTTTTATGTTCAAAATTAACCTGCAAAAAACCTTGCACAACAATGATGAATGAGCAGACAAAGAAACGTGTCCAGCGATAACTAATTAAAAAGTAAAATATATATATTAAGAGTAAAAACGTTTTTAAGAAACAAGTTCAGGCGCGGATCTAGGGGAGGGGAAAAAGGGATATTTTCCCTACCAACACGAAAAAACTTGCTTATTTCTATTGAGTTTCTAAAGGAAATTGAGTTTCTAAAGGAAATGTTGCATTTAAAATTTCCCCTCCCAAAAGCTGAACAAGCTTTTATTTAAATGCGCTAAAAAGAAAAAAATAAACTTTTACTATCAAGTTGTAACGTCATTATACAATTTATATGATATAAAAAAGCTTGTCGCGAGATTTACTTGTGTATATAAACAATTAAATTAAATAACTAGATGTGATTGATTTTAACTATTTAAATTATTAAACTAAATAAATACGAGTACTTAAAGCTCGTGAAAAGCTTTTATATCATATAAATTGAATAATAACGTTACAAGTTGATAGTAAAAGTTTTAAAGTAAAAGTTTATTTTTCTTTTTTAAGGCATTTAAATAAAAGCTTGTTTTTTAAAAAGGTTTTTTACTTTTAATTTATTTATGCTTATTACCTCAGAGGAGTTTGTTTCGATGTCTATCAGTCTCTCTCTCTCTCTCTCTCTCTCTCTGTTTGGTTTTTACTTATAAGCCGATTAGAAAATTTATTGATTTTTATTTTTATTTTTTTTGAAAGAAGTTCATTCAATCTGGTTAGTTTTTTGTTCGTTTTGGAGTCGGATATTTTTTCATTTTTTATTTTGATAAAAAGTACATTACACACATTACAATTTAATTTCTATTTTATTTTAAGGTGCTGCTGGCGTGCTTTCTCAATCTGAATATGGTATAATGTACGAGGAGAAACAACCTGAAATTTCCTTTGAATATGTGTATCCTTCCGAAGCTTCCACATTTAACAACAACACAATCACTAAGATTGTAATTGATATTCTAGATATTGATTATGGTGTGAAACTTCAATGTGAATATAATATGGACGCAATGTCGGGTAAAAATCCCGTTAATCTGCGAATTTGTGCTGAAAATACCGCAATGTTGAATTACAGGGTTACAGTTTTTGGATTTTAATATAAATAGTACCTAATGAAAATTTGCCTTAATGACACCTGTGAATAGAAAAGTGATTGAAAAATTTGTCAGATAAATGTAATGTTTTATTAACAAGTTGTAAGTAAGCAAGTAAAAAAAAGTTAAAGTAAATTTTGAGGAATTACATTTTCATTACTTCCAAAGTATCAATAATGGCACAAAATTTTCTTTTTAAGATGTGAAATTACTAATAATGCGATTAAAAATTAATTTTACTTCTAAAAAACATTTGTAATTCGATTATAGTTTTTGCAAATAAATATCATGCCAGCAAGTAATTGATTGTTTTTAATTTGAAGAAAATTATTTTTTCAAAAATTTTATTTTCGAAAATTCTCGAAATCTACCAACTCTTATCATTTCATATTTAGCAGAGTATTCGAAACTCGTAACCGAAACCCGGTTTTTCGCTTTTAGAAAAAATTAATCAGTTTCGAATAATTTCCATTTTTGAATAATTCGACATAAAGGCTTTCTACTAAAGTCGTAGAGCCGGGTTTTGTTTTTAATTTTTTTTCTTCAAGATTTTCATTAATAACTTTATTGTTTATTATTTCTCATGTTTAAACAGATGTCTATTTTTATATATGTACTTTAATTTACTTATTTGTTTTAATATATCGCTCATTTACTGCAACAACGTCATAACTAGTTTTGCAGAAAACGGCTTTAAAATTTTCAATTTACATGCAGCTTGAATAAAAAAATAAAATTATATTCTTCTCTCAAGAGGTGAGCGCACAAGATATTTTTGCGAAATATTTGCACAATATATGTATAGAGAACGATATAACGATGAATTTTGCATTATTAGCTGAAAAAGCACATGATTTTTAAGGATTCCGTACACAAAAAGTGTAAAGGAACCCTATTGTTTTCGCTACGCTGTCTGTCTGTCCGTCTGTCAGTCTGTCTGTCCGTCTGTCTGTCTCGCCGCTACAATAACAAATATATCACAGTTAAAACTTAAAGGGTATTCTAAAGCGAGCAAAGAAAAATTTTTAAATACTTATGTAATATACAGACACTTTAAATTTTCAAAGTTACTCTTAATTGGTATCATGATCCAATAATACAGGTCTGTGCAGCAGTACAACGAAAACGCCACCCTGCTGTGATTGTCAAAATAACTCTATATATAAAAAATATTGTTTATGTTTTTTTATATGAAGTTTGACAAACACAGCATGAAAACAAACAATCAGCTGACAATCAGCTGATCTCTTGCACAGACCTGTATTATTGGATCATGATTGGTATAGACTGTAATATAGACTACAACAATTAACACTGATATTTAAAATAATAAAAATTAAAGGGTGTTCCATCAGTTAATGTAATTTAGACATTTGCTGTATCTTTTAAACCGTAAGAGGCAAACTCTTGAAAATTTAAAAAACACTAAAACTAAAAAATTCCAATATTAAAAATATGTATGTCCAAACGAAAAACCACCGAAATGAAAAAAGCACTTAAAGGAAAAAAAACACCAAAATTAAAAAAATTGCTAAACACAAAAAAATCACGAAAATAAAAAGATCGCCAAGAAACTAAAGAAAACGCCAAAAACCAAAAAAGTCGTCATAACTAAAAAAAGCACTAAAACCTAAAAAAATAGTTAAAACTAATAATATCGTCAAAAAACGAACAAAATCGCAAAAAATGAAAAAAATCAATATAACGAAAAAAGTGCCAAAACAAAAAAAAAAAGGTCAAAAGCCAAAAAAAATCGTCGAAAACCGGTAAAAATCGTCAAAACGAAAAGGAGTGCCAAAACGAAAAAAAATCGCTAAAATGAAGGAAATCACCAAAAGTAAAAAATCCCCAAAACCGAAAAAAGCGCCAAAACTAAAAAAAGCTCCAAAACTAAAATAAATCGCTAAAAATAAAAATATCGTCAAAAAGCAAAAAAAAACGTTAAAACAAAAAAAAACGCCAAAACCCAAAAATCGCCAAAACTAGAAGGATCAGCAAAAAACAAAATATAACAGCTAAAAATTAGCAGGTGCTCTAAAGCGAGCAACGAAAAATGTTGAAATACTAATGTAATATACAGACACTTATATGTATACAGACACTTAAAATTTTCAAAGTTAGTGTTAATTGGTGTAGTCTGTAAAATAGACTACAGCAATTAACACTGATATTTAAAACAGTAAAAATTAAAGGGTGTTCTATTAGTTAGTGCAGTTTTGACTATGTAGCTTTAACAAATGGCTGTATCTTGAAAACCGTAAGAGACAAACTCTTGAAATTAAAAAAAAAACACCAAAACTAAAAAAATTACAAAGCTAAAAAATGTCAAAACGAAAAATCGCCAAAATGAAAAAAGCGCTTAAAGTAAAAGAGCAGCAAAATTATAAAAATCGCTATAGCGCAAAAAATCACCAAAACTAAAAACATCAAGAAAAAACTAAAAAAACGGCAAAAACCGAAAAAAGTCGTTAAAGCGAAAAAAAGCATTAAAACAAAAAAAAATCGCTAAAACTAGAAATATCGTCAAAAAACGAAAAGGTCGCCAAAAATGGAAAAAACCACAAAAACGAAAAAAGCGCCAGAACTAAATAAAATCAACAAAACTAAAAAAATCGCAAAAAAAAAGTGTCAAAACAGAAAAAAGTCGCTAAAACTAAAAAAAATCACCGAAAACTGAAAAATCCCCAAAACCGAAAAATTGCCAAAACATAAAAAACCGTCAAAAATAAATCGCTAATACTAAATATATCGTCAAAAAGCGAAAAAACGTTAAAACAAAAAAAAACGCCATAACCAAAAAATCGTCAAAACTAAAAAAATCGACAAGAAAAAAAAACAAATTGTAAAAAACGAAAAATCGCAAAAAAAGAACAAATTGCCTAAATGAAAAAAGTGCCAAAACATGAAAAACAAAATCGCCAAAGCAACGAAAAAAAAACTTAAAAAATAACACAACTAAAATTAAAAGAAAAAGCAAAACGAAAAAACTGCCAAAACGAAAAAAGGGCAAAAATTAAAAGGGACATATGTATGTGTATCCGTGCGGAAGCCTTCGTGTGCGAGCCAAAGCCGTTCTTTACTGCATTTATTTAGTTATGACGTTGTTTAAGTAATTGAGCAATATATTTAAAATTCAAATAACACTGTACAACACATAAATAAAAATAACACGGTTAACTGATTATAGTAGAGGGGACCAAAAATATATATGTACTTATTTCGGCATTTTGAAAGGTTGCCTCTGTCCTTTATTTTAGGTTGAGTTAAATTTCACCCCTTTTGCATATTGTGAATCGGAAATCTTGTAATCCTTACATTTAGGGTACAAAATTAATATAGCGCTTTTATGTAAAACACAACGAAAAACATGTTAGTCCTCTAACTTTTCATAGTATGGATCTTTTTTGTCCATTTCTTAAAAAGTGGGCAAAAAAAAACTCTATTTAAACAACGATATAGCGGACTGAAGGTGTTTAAAGATTAATTTCGTATTTATTCACAATAAGTCTAATTTGTATTAAAAATATGTAAAATTATGCAAAATTTCAATATAAATCAATATATAAAAGATAGCTGCAATTATATAATATCTACATATTGTCACGTAAGTAACAAAAAGAGGTACGGACCTGAAATTTTCGGAGAATATATATAACTATGGCTGCTACAACAGCAAATATATGAAAGCTAAAAATTAAAGGGTATTCTAAAGCGAGCAACGAAACAGGTTGAAATTACAATACAGGCACAAACGTATAGACATTCGAAGTTTTCAAAGTTAGTGTATTATTATACAGACTACACCAGTTAATACTGAACTTTAAACAAAATAAAAATTAAAGGGTATTCTGTCAGTTAATGTAATATTGATAATTAACTGTATCTCCGAAACTGTAAGAGGCAAACTCTTGAAATTCTCACAGCTAGTGCAGCATTTTAAAGGCAACAGTAGCGAGTGCTAAAAAACAAACGAACTAAAAATGAAAGCGTATTCTATTAGTTAGTGTAATTTTGAAATTTAGCTGCATTTTCTCAACCACAATAATTAATAACCTGAAACAAACAAAATTAATTATTACAGGATATCCCATTAAGTAATGCAAGGAACAAACCAAAACGAAAAAAATCGTCAAAAACGCTAAAACTAATAAAAATCCCTAAATTAAAAAAATGTCAAAACGAAAAAATCGCCAAAATTAAAAAGACGCTTAAAGGAAAACAAGCAACAAAAATTAAAAAAAGTCGCCAAAAGCAAAAAAAAAAAAAATGCAAAATACCAAAAAAAAATTCGCAAAATCACAAAAAAAAACAAAATAAGAAAAACCTATAAAAACCAAAACTAAAAAAAAACGCCAAAACTAAAAACATCGTGAAAATCGAAAAAATCATCAAAAAGAAAAAAAAATCGCCAAAAGGAAAAAATTGCCAAAACTAACAAAAATCGGTAAAAACGGAAAAAATCATTAAAACGAAATAAAATCGCCAAAACTAAAAAAATCGCTAAAACGAAAAAACGGCAAAACTAAAAATATCGCCCAAAACTGAAAAAAATCGCAACAACGACAAAGTTCGCCAAAGCGGAAAAAAGAAATCACGCTATATTAAAAAGTAAAAAATATAAAAATCGCCAAGACGAAAAATGGGATATATATGGGATATATGTATATGGTATTCGTAAGGAACCCTACGTGTGCGAGTCAAAGTCGCACCTTACTGAATTTATTAATTATTTATTACGTATAACATCGATAATATCTACACGTGTAAGTACGAAATTAACCTTTAAACACATTTTAAGTTTTATTCGGTGTCTGGCATTCAAATTGAGTTTGGGGGCTTGGTGACTTTGAAACATTTCAGCCCGCTACATTGCCGTTAAGGGAATTGTTTGCCTCTTTCTTAAGAAAGGAAGAAAAAGACCCATGCAGCGAAGAGATATAAGGTTAAAATGTTTCACAAAAATGTTTTTCAGGGCGTTTTAAATAAATGTTCTAGACACATCTTATACCTCAAACGTAAAGGATTATAAGATTAACAAACCAGAAATTTACGGCATTCTACAGATATTGACGCCACATAGATTTCGTGATATAACGAACCGATACGGTTCGGTAGATTTCGGAGTTTTAAAAAAAATTTATTTTTTCAAACTTAAAAAAACAACTTCGACTGCTGCAAATTTGATTAAAATTGATTTATCCGTTCGGGAGATATCGTTGAAGCAAAATTTCGAAAAAAGTGCTTTATTTTAATAACTACAAAAGTCCATGTTAAATAGATTTTCAGTTTTCATTTACTTCTTTTGGACTTAAAAGAATACGTCGAATGCCATATATTTGATATAAATCGGTTAAGTGGCTCGAGAGATATCGATGTAGATACAGAAGTTTTTTTTAATTACTCCAAAAATCTTTGGATTTTCCAGCGCTTTATCCTTGAAATTAACAGAAAGTCCCAGGTACAGCCTGCAACCGTATCCCATATTTGTTTTGAGGAAATTTTGCAACGTCATTTTAAGCCCGTTCGGAATGGTTTAAGGACATCTTCCATTTTGTCCTTG
The DNA here is from genome assembly GCA_956483635.1 of Panzeria rudis. NCBI lineage: Eukaryota > Metazoa > Arthropoda > Insecta > Diptera > Tachinidae > Panzeria > Panzeria rudis. The sequence goes on along the minus strand of OY101448.1, from coordinate 14,803,317 downwards.
GTGGTTTTTTAATTGAACGTCAATTCTAGATACGTCTTCTGTTATCTCAGATCCTTCCAACGCCCAATGAGCAATTTTTTTCAAGGCACAAAATAGCCATTTGAAAGCTATATAATTCCAATTCTAAAAATATGAACTTTTTGCCAGCTAATTATTACTAAGGTAAAATTCTTGATAATACTTCTGGTATCTCGGATCCTTCTCTCCTAATATAGAATTTTGCTAAGACTTTCTAATTTAGAGATAATAAAAAATAGTTTTCTAAGTCCCAGACATTATTTTTTATGGTCTAAGGCATACATACATATTTTCCTATACATGGCTTGAAAAATTCGTTGGTAACAAAACACTCTAGTCAGGAAACATTTTAATTATATTTGCTTAGATTATTAGATTTTTATAATGTATGATAATACAAAATTTTTTAATATTATAAAACTACCCAGAAAAAATTTTGATGGCAAAGTAATCAATATGACCTTCACTATTTCTACATTGGCATTTTAACAAATTATTTTAACATAGCGATGTCATTGGCAGCATTTATTTACTCACTACCTTGGCTTACAAATACCAAAATGTCTCTGCTGAGTATTGAACTCGTGTCCCATGTTTTACTTACTGGTCTGCTGCTCAACCATTTTGTTACGGGCTTAAAATTTGCTTTGACGAACATGTACTCAACTAACAAAAAAAAAAAAACTTTGCTTCGCCATGGGTTGAACTGTTGATCATCTGTATCATAAACATAGGCACTATAGGCACTTAAGCTATTATTGAGATACATTTTGAAATAATGGACTAGGGAACCACATAAATCATAGTTTTCTGCATAACGCTGAAAGTAGTTTGTTGACACAGTTTGCTTACTTCACTCCATGTCACATATTTGATCTTATTATATATAATACTTATATTCCAGAATAACAGCCGTATAAAATAGAGGTTATGAAAAAAGATTGATGTCAAATAAACATTTGGAATTCAATAAAAAGTTGATAATAACAAAAATTTAGCTAAAATGCATTCAGTATTCCAGGCATACAACTGCAATATCCTGATACGCACAAGTATACCCAAATATGTTTATGCAAATTGGCAGATTTTGATCAAAATACTGTTAGCAATAGTTATGGGTACATCTATTTTTGAGATAAAAGTGTTTACTTAATTTTTAAATTCAAAGCCAAAATAAAACTGTTTTAACCCTCCGATGAGTGAGAAGGTCCCTAGGGACCTTTTTGCCTTTTCAAACTGAAATTACTCATACTTCGGCCACTACAACCCCCCCCCCCCCACCCCCCGAAGTTACTCTGTGTTCCAAGAGTATTTTGTTGCGCATCTTTTGGAAAAAAAATCAAGCCGATCGGATCATTACTTTAGGAGTTATTGAGGTTTTAGTGAGAATAGTACGCGGACGTGTGAATAGGTCCGTATGGACCTTGTACTGAATTTCACTAATAAATGCATGTTTTTGGGCATCATTATAATTTTTTTTATTGTTTCAACACATAATTTACTTGTTCTGAACACAAAGACCTAAACTCAAAGACATTAGGGATGATGATTGCTGATTTTATGGATGAAGAAATTGATATTGCTGCAATTGATAATTATGAAGTTGAGGATGATGAAGATCGCACATACCAACCTGCTGAAGAGTCAGATGCCGAAACTGAAGGATACGTCGAGCTAAATGCAGATACTGATGATGACGATGATGAAGAGGAAGAAAATGATGGACAGGAAACGAATGAAAGTTACTATATTGGTAAAGATGGCACCCAATGGAGTAAAAAAGCACCACCAACATCACGCGCTCGTAATCATAACGTGGTCGACTTCACAAGAAAGAAACCAGGACCAACAGGAAATATACACGACCCCTATACAATAATGCGTTCAATCATGACACAAGAAATAATACACTTAGTGCTACGTGAAACAAATCGTAAAGGGAGGGAGGTTACAGCTGCATGGAATTTGGCGAATCCCACGAAGAAAAAGGAGTGGAAGCCAGTGATAGTGAAAGAGTTTGACGCTTTTGTAGCTATTCTTTTGTATGCTGGACTCACAAGATCAAACCATGAACCAGCTATGGAATTATGGGGCGCGACGCGTTGCCCAATATACAAAGCTGCATTGTCGTACGATCGCTTCATGTGTATAAAGCAATTTATTCGATTCGACAATGGAAATACTCGACAACAGCGAGTCATCAACAGCAAAACTGCGGCTATTGACGATATTTGGCAAATGTTGCAACATAACTTGGCAGCAGCTTACACTCCTCATGAAGCACTAACAGTTGATGAGCAGTTGTTCCCTTACAGAGGCCGCACCCGCTTCACACAATATATTCCGTCAAAGCCAGCTAAGTATGGTTTGAAAGTATGGTGGTTATGCGACTCACAGAGTTATTATCCTGTGAAGGGAATGATATATTCTGGAAAACTGCCAAACCAACAACGGGAGATAAACCAAGGGCAGAACGTAGTGCATGATCTTGTGGAAAAATATTTAGATGCTGCCCGTACTATATACGCGGATAATTTCTTTACCGCTCTTGACTTGGCGCGTATTTTGATAAGGAGGAAGACCGCATATGTTGGTACAGTGCGCTACAACAAAACATGCATTCAACAGGAGTTCAAGAAGAACCCGAAGCGCACCATCAATAGTACATTATTTGGGTTCAACGAAGGGGATATAGCGTTATGCTCATACGTGCCGAAAAAAATAAAGTGGTGAACGTGCTCTCCACAATGCACTACACCTGCCGCGTTGACGAGCAAACCGAGAAGCGGAAGCGCTTTTTCAAAAATATTATCGTTTGTAAATTCTCAAATGGGTTTTGAAAGTCTGTGCATAAAATAGGAGGTTTGTAACTGTTCAAAGTTGTGGTTAAAGTCTACTGGCGATTTGGTAAAAGCGCCAATGAAATGCATGTAGGCAATTGCTTAATAACCATCAACAAATAAATTTAATTTAAAATATTTTTGATAATTTTACAATGAATTCAAATTCAATTCGTTGTTTTTTAAATCTTATTCCAGCAAAAAAAGACACTCCAAAGAAGCCATGAAAATGTAGAATTCGTGATCCGGAAGTATTGCGAATTTGGATAAATTCTAATTAGTTTTACATATCCTTGACATTGTAAGAAGTTCTGTTTTTCGATTACCAATCACCGAATTGGAAGCGATGCTAGGACAAATTTCTTTTTCCGTGTTTTTCCTCAAGTAAAAAGGATAAAAAATTACCCATTTTCACAATTTTTTTTAATGAGAATTTAAATTCAAAACTGTATTTTCATGTAAATTTAAGTGAATAAATATAAACTTTTAGAAGACTTTTAATAATAAAGCTATTAAGTTATTTAGAAGAATATTAGTTGATAAATGTCCTTTAAAAATCGATTTGTTAAAAAGCATGGCGAAAATTTTTTTAAATTATAAAGGAATTAAAAACCTTTTCTTGCTTTTCTACTAATTATCTGCATATTTTTAATGCAGATTTTTGGAAGCAAAGAAAATGTAGCTCCTTAAAAATTACTTCCAATTTTTTATACTGGGTTAATATCATTTTTAAATATTAATAATCTCTTACACTGTAATTTTGTATAAGAAAAAAAATTGCACTTGAGTTTTGTTAATCTAAACTTGAACTCAATTTCAATATTCTATCGGTATCGGAATCGGTATCGGCGATATTTATTTTTAAATATCGGTATCGGTATCGGATCGGCAAAACGGCGTATCGTTACATCCCTAAAAAACATCTTCAAATTCAAGAATAGAATATATATTTATTTGTTTTTTATTTTTCTTTTCATTTCAGGTATTGCCAAGACCGATGGAAGGCAATGCACCGTCGTTTGCGGCTAGGTCAAGTAGACCGTCATGTCGCCTTTGCCGTTCTGAGTACGGGCGGCAGCTTCGGCTGCGGCAACGCTGTTTGCGGAGAACATAGCACACTTTTACATCGCTGCAACACTTGCGCACAGGGCGGGGGACAAGAAGTACACGCTCAACAACAATAATTTTAAAATTTTTTTATAATAGTCTTAAGAAAATTCAAGCAAAAAAAAATTAAAAAAAATAAAAAATTATTTTTGTATGTAGAATTTAGTTATAAACAATAAAAAAAAAAATTTTTTATATGAAAAAAACATGATATACAAAAAAGGTCCGTAGGGACCTTTTCACACGGCCGTGAAGTTCAGAACTGTCACTCATCGGAGGGTTAATAACTAAATGTGCAAAAAGCGCTAAGATAGCGCTTTATTTAAAAAAAAGCACTGTAGAGAAAAAATGCGACTTTTGCTACATGAAAAAGCGCTAAAACTAGCGCCAAAGGCGCTAAATTGGCAACCCTGGCTAAAATGCTCAGTTGTGTGACTTGTTGTTATTTTGTTTGTTGTTTATTTGGATGTTCATGTTGTGTAAATATAAGTAGCAAACCGCATAACCGACAAAAATTTCCTGCTGCTTAGACCAAGGCTTGACTGCGAACCACCGACTTTGGTCGAGTAGTCTAAACGGTAAAGAACTCTGATGAGATTAGCGCGCGCTATCGAAACGTCAGTTCAACCCTCCGTGCAGTCAACATTTTCTTTGCCTACATGCTTCACATTTATCTCTAAATAAATATATAATTTAATTGAAAAATTAAATTAAAACCAAATTCAAGCCAAAAATAATTAAATTTCTTTGCATATGAACCCATTCGACTATACTCATAATTTAGATTTATTTTTAGTTTTGATCTTTTTTTCGTTTCGATGATTTTTTTTTAGTTTTGGTGCTTTTTTATTTTTTGGCGCTTTTTTCGTTTGGTTATATTTTTCGGTTTTTGGCTTTTATTCGTTTTTTACTCTATTTTTAGCTTTAGCGATATTTCGGCTTTTCTGCAGAAACACCCTAGGTCTTGGCAGGAATCGAACCTGTGACCCCCGGCTAATAGTCTAGCACACTATCCACTACACTACGGGGGTTTTGGTAATTTATATAGGTTTTTGGCGTTTTTTTTTTAGTTTTTTGGTATTCTTTTTAGTTTTGATGATTTTTTGCATTTTAGCAATTTTTTTTACTTTTGCTGGCTTTTTTCCTTTAAGCGCTTTTTTCATTTTGGAATTGTTTAATTTTGGAATTTTTTAGTTTTAGAGTTTTTTTTTTAATTTCAAGTGTTTGCCTCTTACGGTTTCCAAGATACAGCAAACTGACAAAATTACATAGTCAAAATTACATTAACTGATAGAATACCCTTTAATTTTTATTGTTTTAAATATCAGTGTTAATTGGTGTAGTCTGTATAATAAATAATACACTAACTTTGAAAATTTAAAGTGTTTATGCATAAGTGTCTGTATATTACATTTGTATTTCAACATGTTTCGCTGCTTGCTTTAGAACACCCTTTAATTTTTAGCTGCCATATATTTATTGTTGTAGCGGCCAAAGTTTTCCATATTCTGTGAAAATTTCTGGTTCGTAACTCTGACGGTTACCGAGAAAACAGCCTGTGACAGACAGACAGACAGACAGACAGACAGACAGACAGACAGACGGATAGACGGACAGCGTAGCAAAAGCATTGATAGGGTGGGATGCCTTTACACTTTTGGTGTACGGAACCCTAAAAATGTTATATTAACTTTCTTTTCGACGATTTTAATAGAAATTTTTCTGTGTGTACAATTTCGGATTGGATGCATGCATGATGATGTTCGACGTGGATTTGTTAGCCGAAGGAAGACTATACTAAATAATCCATTCGGCTGAAAAATACCAAAACACAGTAACAGCAAAAAAAAAAATATATATATATTCAGGAAACAAATAGAAAGAAGTACATATTCTGTGAAAAATTCGATATTAATTAGGAAAATTTTGTAAGAAAAAATTCGATTTTCACGAAATTTATATCGAATCATATGCAGAAGACTATACAGGACTTAAAAATATAATTATTCGATTTCCCGAAAGCGTTACTAGTTGTAACTTTAGCTGCTGGGTAGGCGCACAGTGGAATATTACTAAACACATCCTCATAAACACTAATACTAAATCAAAATTCATTTTTCTCGATGGCCAGCACTGCTCTAAATCAAGCCTACCGCATTGTTGAACCAAGATGTTTTTGGTTTGAATCAATCGCGGTAGCCGCACTTGAGTTAAGAAAACGCGTGCTTACCGTACTTTTGACACCTTTTAGGCTTGATTTAAGTACGGATGGCTTGATTTTTCTTTTGAGTATATGTAGGTTGTGTATGAAAAGTATATTGTTAGGTAATTTCAAGTTTTTGCTGGGTACTTTCTAAATTTTTTTGATCTTAATGTTAATTTGAAAACATAACTTTACTTACTTCCTATCTAATAAAAACAAAATCATTTAACTATCTCCCTTCAGTGGCAAAACAAGTGAAATTGGATTTTTCTTAGCAAAAAAAAAATAAAAATGTTATATTTAGCTATTCTAAAAGTTCTATTATCGGCAGTTTTTCTTCTGACTGTTGCTGACAAAAAATTGTCTTCCAATTTACTTTACTTCATGGATCAAAACTTAGCAATGCTTTTGCCTGCAGATTGTACAGAACCGACTTATAAGAATGTAGAAAGATATGAAGGTAACTAGTATTGAAAAATATATTTTCAAAAACTTTTAGCTGCTACAGCTTTATGTATATTTTTATTTTTTTTTTACAGAAGGACGACACAAGACAATATCTCCACGTCTTGGTTAGAAATACCTAAAATACTGCGTTTTATGCTAACATATAGATGCAGTAAAACCTTGACAATCAGGACATCACTAATATGGATTATTCGAGATTCCGGACAGCTTTTTTCATTACATTGTGTACTCTATAATCCGGTGTGATTGTAACTTTATAATCTGGATTGCATGCAAACTATTGTGTAATGTTATTCTCAATTAATTGTTACTCCAACAACATCGTTTTTTCTCTTTTTTTTTTGCTGCAAAAACAAACCTTTTTTGCTACGTAATTCGAATTTTTTTTTCTATTTTATTATTTTATTATTTCTTTTCTTGTTTTTTCTTTTGGAGATCAGTGATTGTGCAAGATGTTTTCAGTAAAGAGATTACACAAAACTTTATCTCTTTTAGATAAAGTTAAAATGGTAGATACATACGTATTTGTTTTAAAAGCATTCTTAATACAAGAACATTCACCCTTATCGTATTTGGCGTAGGCGTATTTCGACTACGGGCGTATTTGTAGTCGAATTTAAAATTCAATGGTATCGTGTAAAATTTACGCCTAAGATATTTTTGTAAATGAAGCATAATGTAAAAGATTGAGCATTTTAAAATTATTATGATAGAGCCTGTTATGAAAAGTGTCAAAATAAACAAATAACATCTGTGGAGCATATTTATTCATTTAATTTTTTACAATTTTTGATTAACTAAAATGTTCAGTGCGGGTTTTTTTTCATCCTCTGATGACGAGGATGAATGCAGTGCACAAGAAGAAATGAACATCGCAAGAAAAAAATTTGAGACAGCAAACAAACATATTCACCCTTCCTAGTAAAAAGTAAGTAAAAAATTTAAATTTTTTCATAAAGTGGCATTTATATAAACAAATATGTGCGTTGTTTAGATTCATTGGTTATTTCAGACTCAACAAGGATGCTTTTAGATATGTTTTAAAAAAAATTTCGCCAAAAATGAAAGAGCAAAAAAGAAAGACCAGCATATCAAAATTAATAAAACTTACGGTAACAATGAGACTACTCGCGGAAGGAAGCTACCAGAAAGGTGCTGGGAATGATTATGCCATGAACATTTGTCAGTCAAAAGTAAGCGAATCTTTCCATGAGTGCATTGAGGCAATGTACGATGAACTTTGTCCAAGGTAGATCTCGTTTGAAATGGATGATTCAGAAAAAAATTAAATCAAGATGCATTTCTTTCGAAAAACAGGATTCCCTGGTGTAATTGGTTGTATTGACGGAACTCATGTTTCAATTATACCACCATCAGTCAATGAACGTTTTAAATACCTGAACAGAAAAGGATTTTTTAGCCTGAACATTATGCTGGTGAGTCTAAAATGTGTGTTATTCGAAAAATAGACTTTAATTATTCTTCAAAATTCCTTAGGTATGTGATCACAAACTTCGAATTAGGTATATTCAGACTCATTCTCCTGAATCGAGCCATGATTCTCTCATTTGGAATGTTAGTGACTTAAAACACTTTTTAAAGGAAAAATACGAAAATGGAGAAAGAAATACCTGGTTGCTAGGTAAGTTTATATATATACATATATGTATGTATTTATGTATGTATATATACGAACAAGTATGTATGTATCAATTTCCAGGAGATACAGGTTATCCGTTGGAACCATATTTAATCACTCCATTTCGATCAGCACACGAGGGAACCCCTGAAAGCCATTTCAACCAAATACATTCCCGAACAAGAAATGCAGTTGAACAAGCCATAGGTGTTTTGAAAAACAGATTCCGATGTTTACTGGTAGCCAGGCAATTACATTATTGTCCGGAATTTGCCGGAAAAATTGCAGCCGTTTGCGCTGCTCTCCATAACATATGTATACATTTTAATATAGACTGGCCCGAAACCGATATAACCAATGAAGTTTTAAGGCCAGATTGCATTGATGAAGATAATTTAAATGCAACAAATATTAGACTGAAAATTATGCAAGAACTTGTTTAGTTTCTAAAACTTTGTATTTTTTATTTATCAAAACTATAAATCAAACAAAAAACAAATAAAAATCCATTTTTTTAAAGTAAATAATTTTTTTGTTCATATATTCAATATTAAGAAAAACCTTTTTTTACTCGTAACTCCTCTAGCTCCAAATTTTTTGCTTTTATTTCTAGTTCAGATTTTCGAATTTCTAAAAGAGCTTTTCTATGATCACCCTTCTTTTCCAGTTCTTTTTTATATAAGCTTAACTTTTCTTCTTTAATCTTGAACATTTTTCTGTTGTACCTTTCTATTTCAGAAAGTTTGTTTTTTAATTCCAAGCATAACTCTTTTTGAATCTCCACTTGCTGTTCTAAAAGAGTTACCTTTTCTTGCTTCTTAGTATTTTTTCTCTTATGTACGGACGCAGACGAAGTACACGGTTGGCCAATTTCTTCCAGGCTTTCATTTGATGTTTTATCTGTCACAGGCTCTGGGGATACAACCCGTGGTCTTTTTATTCCAAAAACATTTTTATGATCTATGTATAATTGAATGCATGTCCAATAAATTAACTGCTGCCTCCTCAACTGGTGATAAAGTAAATTGCTTATAAGTGCCCCCACCTGTTGCATGGCTTTCAGCTTTGTTGTGTGTGAGTTTTTTTTTTAAATTTAAATTTAAAGTCTGCCCATCCTTCACCTGAACGGAAGGGAGGTCCAATGCAATTTAAGTGTTCGGATATGGTATTCCACTCTTTTTTAATGTTGATTTTTTGGCAGCCTTTGTGAAACCCTTTTGCCAAATATGGTTTTTCCTCCATTAATTCAACCAGCTTTGAGAATTGTCGGGCAGTTGTGAGCTTTATTCTAAAATGTTTAAGAAAAATTATTGCAGCAAAATTATTAAATTATAGTTTTTTGCAGACTTACACTTTATTTCCCTCCATTTTAATTAATTTTCACTTTAGTAACGTTTGTGTCGTGGTAAAAAAATACAAACGTCTGTTTTTAGCAATTTTGACAGGCAAAAACGCCAAATACGATGCCGTTGTAACGGCGTTCTTGTAATAGATTTTTATAGAGTGTCGTATATATGTCGTTTTTTGCTAACAACGATACCATTTTAAAAAAACGCTGAGTTTTTGCAGCGAAAACGCCAAACACGATAAGGGTGATTGTTTTTAAAATTTTATTCGGTAATCCGAATAAATTAATAGTTCGGATTAGGGTCTGCAATCAATTAACCGTGTTATTAAGCTTTAACTGTATATGAAAATGATTGAGAACTATCTCTGTGATAAATTTGCCAGTCAAACCCGCTCCCCCCCACCAAAAAAAAAAAAATTAAATCTATAATTATAAACAGGGCCACATTTGGCTATACCGAATCTTATATATCCTCAACATTGAGTAAACAATATGTGATTAAAAATTTTATGTAAATATATTATATTTTAATAAAACTTTTTATGAACTTCTATTAAGGTTTTTTTTCGGAGTCGGAGTTTCTTATAATTAAAGGGCCCCATACACTACACCAGTATGCACGCGCAATCAAGTGTTGGCACCAGTGGTTTGTTTGGTCGTGTATGGGCATTTGGTGCGATTGTAAGCTTTGCTGTAGCGATGTCAAACAGAGTTTGATATTTTGCTGATGGTACCAGTTTGTGGTATTGTGTATGGTGAAATTAGCTCAGTTGAGAAAAGTTTTCAAAGACGAAACATCGAGATAGAACACATTTACTTGAAAATAAATTACTTATAAATTAAGAAAAAAAATTAACAAAATATATATTGTAAAATGTTTCTGAAATAAAACAAATCATTCCTAATAAATTTTTTAATAAAAACCCACGCGTTTTCTTTAATTTTTATTTTCAAAATATGTGGGGTGCTGCCCAACTTAGCCGTACAGAAATTTTAAAGAAATGTATATTGAAGCAGTATGCTTGTATGGTATGTGCTTCGAGCACAATTCAACATCACTTGTTTGTGCCAGTAATATTGGAGTAATGTATACTTTGCTTAGCTAGCTAATATAATGTTCCTTGTCTTGTTACGTTACTACTTACGGATCCATGAAACCTCCATTAACCTTCCTAAGCTCACGTCAAAATACGAAACGCTTATACTCGCTCCCGGTCTGTCAGACCGACGTGTGTAGAGCCTACAAAACTTATATTAGTTTAAAAGTTTTAATAAAGCTCCATTTAGTTTTAGATATGTAAGTTTTTAGTAATATAAACACGAGTTTTAAAGAAAAAAGCTTTTTTGTATATGACTAATAGTCTTTAATGGCAGTCATTGTAAAATATGGTTAACTTCTTAAGATATAAAAAAAACATCAAAAAAATATATTTCTATTAAATCCAAACAATTCAAAATGCAATAAATCCAAGAAAACAATACAGTGAATTAAAAATATATAAACTAAATCTAAAAATAGCACAAAATTAAAATATATGTTTGAAATACAGCCTATGAAAAACGGTTACGGCAATACTCACGTCAGTCTCGCAGACCAATTATTGCTAGTTACGCACACGCGTCTTATTTGCACAAACTTTGTAACGGCACTAAATTGAAGTGCATTGAGAATGATGAAGCTAACAGAAATTCTTCTTTCATAAGAGAAAAATTAAAATACTATAAGTCGGTCTCACAGACCGTATACGCGAGTATAGGAAGGTTAAATAATAAGATTTATTTTCCCCTTTCAATGGCTAACCAACCCAGCATTTATTTATAAGATTTTAATATAATTACTAGTGCCAATGACTTGCTAGGTATGCTATAGAGAAATACGAGCTAGTTTCTTTGTCACGACTAGTTGATACTCTTCGTTTGATGTATAGCCGGGCTCTAATGGTGTTAACATGCTCAGCTCTGGTATGTGTTCGGTATTGATAGGACTCGTGTTTCAGTTTACTGGTATACCTGGCTTTGATTTCTAGGTCTGAGTTGTCTGAGCTTGGGATACCTTGTACTGATTAATATCGGCTGGTCTGCTTGGACTCGGGCGATAGTGGTTGTACTCGGATCTTGTTGGTATTTGCTTAGCTTTCTTGTCACTTGTCATTGATATACAGTATCGTAAATAGGAGAACAGTCAGCCCAAAGACTAGTGAAGGTACAGCTAGCCAGAACTTACTTAGGGCAGAGGTTTTGTCGTCAGCTGAGGTCGCTCAGTCATGTCCAAGCGTTTTGGATATGTGTATAATATGTAAACAACAACAATCGAATTACTACATTTAGCAATTTTTCGCTAGCTTGCGATTTTTTCCGAACATTTCGCGTTTTTGCGATTTTTGTTTGTTTTGTTTTTGATGGTGTCGGCGATTTCGAATTTTAGGGCTTGTTTCCGATTTTGTAAGTTTTCAGCTTCCTTACAGTTTTGCGGATTTCTTAAGCAGTAATAAATAGGCTTTGTTATCATGCCGCTATTGCAAGTTTTTACGAATTTTCGCCATTTACGCGATTTTTACCAAATTTTTTGCACTCTTCACAGTTTTTGCGATTTTGATTACAAATTATGGCTGGTTTAAAATTTTGCAATTTTACGCGAGTTTTCACTTTTTTCGCGACAGGTGTAATTTTCCAAATTTTTTGGTTTTGTTACATTTTTAGGGAATTTTAATCAATATCGCGTTTTGTAATCTTTAAAATTTTAGCAAATTTTCATAGTTTTCCCGTTTTTCGCCGAGTCTTTGACTAGCCTTACAATTTTGGGGTTAGTTTCCAATGTTGAAATTTTTCGCGAATTTTCGAGATTTTCGCGATATGCCTGACTTACTCCAAGTTTTTAGAATTTTTAGAGTTCGTATCACTTTTAATCTATTTTAAGCCTTGTTTTCGATTTTCGTATTTATTTATTTTTAATTTTGCAAATAAGCATAATTTAGCGAGGTTTTTTGAACAACTCTTCTACAAGCTGCAATAGCTGGTTTCCGTTCTATACATTAGTATTTTCTACAAATTAAGCTAGCAAATAGAATAGTACCAGACAATACAACTATTTGGAAAACATACAAAATTCAATCGTATAATTATAACGCACTTTGTATGAAAATTGCCAACAACAAAAATACAATACTGTATTACACAGCACATACGACGTTAATACGAGCTTGTGAATTGAACAATTATTTTTCATTAACAAACATGTGTAAAGTTGGCATCTCAAACTTCTTATTTGCAAATAGTGCGTTAATCAGAAATTGTTTTCGTGAGTTAGTAGGTTACAATAAATACCCTGCGGACAAAGTGACTGGTATGTAGGTGGAACTGTCCTTTTTTCATATATCGAACTATCGATTTTAACATTAGGTTGTCAGAGGAGACCAACTAGTTCATATGTATACAGTTATATCCCAGTTGGAATCCTAGTTATTGTAAACTAGTGCGCTTACTAGTTTTTTTATTAAGAGTTTTGTAACTCTTATAAAAACTTTGGCTCAACCGGGGTACGAACAGACATTCCTCATACTTTAAGGCAAATACTCTATCCACTGAGCCACATTCTACTTATTTTTTTAATAGCTAAAAATATATTTTATATAAAATAGTATACCTGACAATTGTGTCCCTTTTTGACTAGTATCGTTACTAGTCTCGATACAACTAGTAATATGATTGTCCTTTTTTGACTAGTATCGTTACTAGTCTCGATACAACTAGTAATATGATTGTTCTTTTTTGACCAGTATCGTTACTAGTCTTGTTACAATTAGTAATGAATTTTGACTAGTGTCATTACAACTACTAATATGACTGTCCCAAAGCGTTACTAGTTGTAATTTTAGCTGCTGGGTAAATTAAGCAAAGTGCGACTTTAGTTCGCACACGAAGGATTCCGTACGAATACATATATATCCCTTTTCGTTTTTAACCTTATTTCATTTTGGCAATTTTATCATTTTGCTTTTTCGTTTAATTTAATTTTTTTGTATTTTTTAAGTTTTTTTTTTGTTGATATAGCGATTTTTTGGTTTTGGCGTTTTTTTCATTTTGCTGTTTTTGTGCAATTTTCTTTTTTGCAATTATTTTTTGGTTTTTTAACGATTTTTTTAGTTTGGGTGATTTTTTTGTTTTTGTGTATTTTTTTGTTTTAACGTTTTTTCGCTTTTTGACGATATATATTTATTTTTAGCGATTTATTTAAGTTTTGGCGCTTTTTCTCAGTTTTGGCGTTTTTGTCGGTTTTTGGTGATTTTCCTAGCTCTAGCGTTTTTTTCGTTTTGGCGTTTTTTTCGGTTTTTGGCGGTTTTTTAGTTTTGGCGCTTTTTTTGTTTTGTTGTTTTTTTCGTTTTGGTGATTTTTTTCCATTTTTGGCAATTTTGTTCGTTTTTTGACGATATTTTTAGCTTTAAAATTTTTTTTAGGTTTAGTGCTTTTTTCGTTTTGACGCCTTTTTTCTTTTTTCCCGTTTTTTCGATCTTTATAGTTTTGGTGATTTTTTGCTTTTTAGCGATTTTTTTAATTTTAGTGCTTTTTCTCTTTAAACGTTTTTTTTTCATATTGGCGATTTTTCGTTTTGTAATTTTTTAATTTTGGATTTTTTTTTAATTTTAGCGTTTTTTAAAATTTTAAGATTTTACCTCTTACGGTTTCCAAGATAAACCAAATTATCTTAATTGCATAGTCAAAATTACATTTACTGATAGAACACCCTTTAACTTTTATGGTTTTAAATATCGGTGTTAATTGGTGTAGTTTATTGGACAGACTACACCAATTAACACTAACTTGGAAAATTTAAAGTGTCTATATAACTATAAGTGCCTGTATATTACAGTAGTATTTAAAAAATTTCCATTGCTCCTTTTAAAACACCCTTTAACTTTTAACTGGCATACATTTGTTGTTGTATCGGCCAAAATTCTACATATTCTGTGAAAATTTCAGGTAGCTCTTACGGTTCCCGAGAAAACAATCTGTGACAGACAGACAGACGAACAGACGGACAGCGTAGCGAAAACAATAGGGGTCCTATACACTTTTGGTGAACGGAATCCTAAAAAACATACTTGGTAGCACTACGTTTTTATTTGCAAATAAGAAATGCTTATAAACTGAAAATTTGTTGCCATATAATTGTTTTATTGCGACTTCCTAACTCACGAAAACTATTTACGATTAACGCACTATTTGAAAATCCGCAGTACTATTGTCAGGGCAGTCTAAATGTTCTGCAACCCAAACAATTGCCACTCTCGAATAGTTCGGTATCTCATCAAGAGATACCCGGCAACCGACAGTCACCATGAATGTACTATGTATATACACCACATGTAGCGGCAATGGACGCTTTGCTGTCGGTAAATGTAAGGACATCGTCTGATATCCTATAATACCTTAGCCATCTTGTTGCCCTGGTAATACCAGAGATTTCGGCTTAAAAGATGCTACAGCCGTCCTGAAGCCTAAATGAAACACTTACGTTGAAGTTTTCCACATAGAAACCTCTGCCACTTCTGCGACCTCTTTGAGCGTTCTGTCAACGCTAAGGAATGAGAAAAAGCGAAATAAATAGCCCATCAAAATAAGGTTATAATCATGGATTCCTTGATGCCTCTTTAAAAAATCCCAAATTTTAGAAAAACTTACAAAAAAAAAAAACCAAAAAAAACAATAGATGCTTATGGAACTTTTAGAAAAGCGAAATTATATATACTTTTGTTTATTAAGCGTGTTTCTTTGCTAAATTTGGTTAATAAACTTCGACATTATTTGTGATTATATGTACAATACCAACAAATGTTTTAACAATATTTACTTAAATGGTAAAAAATATTGACTTAATTTTAAACAAAACTAACAAAACTATTTATTCTGTTTCGTTTCAAATCACATTAAAGTCTTAAATTAATAACAATATGTATCAAAGTATCTTACAACGCTTAACAACACAGTGCAACACGAAAATATATAATCCTATACGGACACCACTACGTGATAAAAGACCAAAAAAAAAAGGAAGACCCATGTCTCCCAGTTTTACCCCATGTCATGCACTTTTTTTTATCGGCCCCCAAAGATTTGGGGTCTCGGTGTCATTTTTGCAAAAAACTGATAATTTTCTCAGGCTCATATCTTGCAAATCCTTCGGAATTTTTATTTACTGTCTGAGGCAAAGTTGTAGCTCTTGTCATATATAACACAAATTGTGAACATACAAAATCAAAAAACTTCATCTTCAAGATCAAAATGGCAAAAAACTTAAAAAATTTAATTTTTTACTTTTGTGGCTACCTAAGAGCTACATAAACGGTGTTAAGAATCATTCCTAGGAAGTTCATACATTCTAAAAAGTTATTGATTCAGACTTTAGGTACATTTTTGTAGTTGATTGTTTCCTTGAATTTTGAACGGTTTGCTGACTATGGAACTGAACAGGGAAAAACAGGTAAACAAAAAACGAATTTTTTAAAGTTATTTTGCGATTTTGATCTTGAATATGAAGTTTTTTTTGATTTTATATGTTCATAATTTTTGTTCTTTATGACAAGAGCTACAACTTTACCTCAGAGAGTAAATCAAAATTCCGAACGGTTTGTAAGGTATGAGCCTAAGAAAATGATCAGTTTCTTGCAAAAATTACACCGAGGCCCCAAATCTTTGGGGGCCCATAAAAAAAAGTGCATGACTTGGGGCAAAACTGAGAGACACGGGTCTTTTTTTTGTCTTTTATCACGTAGTGGTGTCCGTATATGGTTATATTTCCATGACTTAAAATATTACACACAGTGTAAGCAAAAGATTTTTAATAACGCTGTTGTAAAAGATCTATAATCGGCTACGTCTTTTGTAACGGTTGCTAGCAGACCAGTTCAACTTAATCCTCGTTACCGTAATGGCCGCTATTCATCTAACTCTCCATCGCAAGAAGATATCATACATCTTATAATCGTATTTTCCCATACAATCAGTATGCTTCATTCTATCCAATCCAGGAATTTGCAGGACATCTCCATGCTTTTAATTCATATAATCCATATGTTCCGTTTGGACCATTTTTTTCAGCACAGGAATCTGCAGAAGATGCTCCTGTCCTTGAACGCAAAGTGTTTGGTGAAGATGTAGAGGGCGAGTTTAATGATTTTTTTTGTTCTACACACAATACGAATTATTCTATATTTCCTTAAAGGTATTTCCCAGCTTGTCAACTCTCAATTTTCGTTTTCATATGGTTCGAAACAACCAGAAATTGCTTCAGGTTTTTCATACACAGAAAAAACTAAATTTCATTTTCTGTAAAGGAATTCAATGAAATAGTAAATATTTTGTCTAGAAACGGACCTACAAACAAAATTTTAAATATAGAAAAAAATTTTCAACAATTTCATTGAAAAAACGTGTTTTTTTCAGTGAACAAATTGTTTAAATCTATAAAACGGTTTGTCTAAAAATTGTACAAATTTTAAACAAAACAATTTACTAAATAAAAAAAAAAAAAAGATTTACTGGACTTTCTGAAAAACATCAAACAATATTTTTGTCTGAATTTATAAAACAATTAGTCTAAAAATACTAACAAATATTAAACAAAATAGTGTATTTAATCAAACAAAAATATTTATTGGAATTTTTTGTAATATATCAAAAAAAAAATTTCATCATGATCATCAACGAATTGATTCGCTCAAAAATCTTCAGTAAACAAACTTGGTACAATCGCATTTCTTTTGCTATATTTGTTGTTGTTGTTTTTGTTGTTGTTATTTGTGTGTATGTCGTCATCGGGGCTGCTTTTTTACGACATAGTTTTTTTTTGTTGTTTTTGGTGTTTGCGTCCTAAATGAAAGTCAAACAAACAATTCATTGATTACGTAAAGAATATTTACTAAAAAATTAAATTTATTTTTAGACAAACTTTTGTTTGAAAATTTGTTGGTAATCATTTTTTCTGTGTATAATTTCGCAAACTCCGCATTTGGCAATTATAAAATCACTAAGATAATAAATAGTTCTTCTTGAGGACATTGATCAGGATGCAAAATCAGAGGTGCTTGTTAAAGAAGAAGGCGTGTGGCAAAATAAAAAATTTTCAAAATTTTAACATGTATTTTTTTGAAAAATTTAAAACAAATATTAAAACCAGCCAGAGTCCCTGGAGATGAAGGGTGTGTAGTGGCAACACCCCTTTTTTCTCAAAGTAGCCAACACGATAATTTTACGGTTTTCTCCATTAGCAAAGTATGACTTAAAATTAATTTCTTTCAGTGGAGCTAAAACAAAGTTTCTATGAAATTATCTCCACGATGTCAATGACATTTCTAAAATAGGATTTATTTTGACACACCCCATAATACGCTGCTAATTGGGTTTGCTAAAGTAATATGATTTTCGCTAGGTGGTTCTTGCTAGCGCCGCTGGCAGTGTAGGTAAAAGGGCTCTGATGAGAATACTGTGGTGGTCTCGAGACATCTGATGTCAGTTCAACCTTCCGTACATTCAAAAAATTTTCTTTAAATGTTCAATATTTACACGCTTTAGAATTTCTTTCTTAAATAAGAAATAGTTTGATCGAAAGATTAAATTAAGAACGAACTTAAGCCAAACTAATTAAATAACTACAGTAAAATTCGCTTATAGTCTACTGCCTCAGTTGCACGCTATTTGTGGACTATAACGCGAATTGGACTATATCTTGAATTTTATATAAGCCAATTTTCGTCTTATATGCGAATCTCCATAAAATTATTTCTTTTAACAATAGAAAAATAAAACTAACGCTTAGAAATTACTTCCTTATCTACTCAATTCATAAATATTGCAATTAAGATTGCTAAAATAAAAATAATTTCTACTTAAATCTATTATGTTTGACTTTTGCATTTTGGATTATATCTGCCATAACTTGCATATATTTAAGACTAGATGTGCCCGCTCGCTTCGCGCGCTTATAGATCGCTTTATGACTATAAGATGTCTGTAAAATATAATAATTTAACGTTTTTGACATATTTGTTTAAAGTTCGTGTTATACAAAATAAACAGTGCTGCCATCGTTGGTGGTAGCGTGTTCGGACAGACAGACAGACAGACAAAAATTCCAAAATTTGGTTTTTTGTTCTCTGTATCGATTACTGTTTACGTCCCATAAAAATTTTCAACAAAAAATTTCATGTACAGACACGCCCTTTTTGCAGTTTTATTATATGTATAGATATTTCAAAACCACATCTTGGTGGTGTATAAGCGAAAATGGACTATAGAGCTAATGGACTATGTATATAAAAAATATTTTGCAGCTATTTTACTTACAGATGACAGAAAAATTAACATTTTGGAATATATGGCAAATTCTACTATAAGCGGTGTGGCTTATAAACGAATTATACTGTATAATTTATCTATAAATTTTAGGACGGCAAAAAAACTTAACAGCAGCGGATGGTTAAAAACGATATAGAAAACATTATCCGTTTAGAAATTTCTAATTTGCTTTGAAAAAAATTTTGCTTCCACCGTTGTTATATTTTCGAAGAATGCATTAGGCAGGTCGTATTTGGCTGGGAATAATTATATGAAATTGAAACAACTTTTAAAATTGTCAGTCGAATTGTCAGTAAAATTAGTCTAATTTGAAAGACGAGCTAAGAAAATTTATGTATAAATGTTTGTAAAGAATTATTAAATTTATTATTAGAGATATTCTTCCAATTGTATTTAATAAAACATTTATTTGTTGAGGGTTAAGCAATGTCTATATGCATTTCATTTTACCACATCGTCAGTAGACTTCAACCATACGTTTGAAAAGTCTCAAACCTCTTATTTGATGTACAGACTTTCAAAAACCATTTGAGAATTTATAAATAATAATTTAATTCTGAAATGGCTTTTAAAAGTCTGTGCATAAAATAAGAGGTTTGAGACTTTTCAAAAGTAAGGTTGAAATCTACTGACGATGTGGTAAATCACCAATGAAATGGAATATACATTGCTTAACCCTCAACAAGTAAATCTTTATTGTAAAGAATGTATTTAAAATATAAACATTTTTTTTATTTTTCCATGCGAACGCAAGTCAAAATTGACCACTTTATAACTTTTAATTTCGTCCTCCGATTATTATAAGTTTTTGTATTTATAGAGTATATGTATAGTGCTTTCAAACCCTATATTAATCTCATATTTCTATTAGGTACATTGGTAAAGAAAAGAAAAAAAAACAAGACATCAGCATTGAACACATATTGACTGTTGTTCTGGTATTAAAAACAAATTCATACAAAATCCCAGTGTAAGAGTTCTTCTCCAGCTATAAACTTTGTAAAGTAGCACCTCTAATATACTTTTTACTACGCACATTAGTAATAGATTTAAACACTCAAAAAACTTCAAGGTTCTTACAGATATTTTTATCTAATTTTTATATTTTTTATTGCCATAATAAATTCAAAATATTTTTTCATTCAACGCAAAAAAAATATTTCCCTCTAACAATATACTTCTACAAATTAATCAGCATTTGGAAGAAGGGAATAAACGGCCGTTTATGCAAAATCTACTTTTACACATTTTTGATTTCTTAATACAAGCACGCCTCATAATCTTATTTAGATCGTGAAATTAAATAGGCTTCTATTCCTAATTATACTAAAGCGTAAAAAGAAAAGAAGGACTCGATTTCGGTCGTTATAGTGACCACATACAGGATCCGTACATACAGACAAACGGACGTCCAAGACAGAACTTTTTTAAACAGTTTTTTTAATTAGTTTAAATAATAAAAATGACATTAAAAATGTCATGAGTGTTAAAAATAGTATTTTTTCTTAATATGTGTGTGTATATAATTTTTATAACTGCAATATATGATAATAATAGAGCCATTTTAAGTTTGAAAAATCAGTAGTTTCGCGTGAAGTGAGAGTAGTACCCACCTCAACGCTTCGCTTATGAGGCGTGCAATACATCAGCGATCCCATCTTTTGTCCCGTTTTATCTAGGTTAACATAAACAAAGAACAGAGATCAGCAATGCATCGTTTTTTCGCTACTCATACTCTCTCATAAAATTTTAACTGCAAGTGAGTAGACATCATTCAAATTTAACTACTCTGATGTACTCATACTCACAATAACGTTGATTTATAAGTATAAAGGCTCAAGGCTCATTTAGCCGACCGTAACGTTGATGTAGTTGCATGTGCTGATCGTTTCTGTCACATTGAAAAGGTATGTGCCAGAAACGATCAGCACATGCAACTACATCAACGTTACGGTCGGCTAAATGAGCCTTAAGTACTCATCGTACTCATACCATCTGCACTTTTTTGTCTCAGTTAGAAATAAAAGTTTTCAAAAAAGTGCTAAGTGCTAGTTTGGCACTTTTTCAAAACTACTTGGCACTTTTTGCAATTTTTTATTTCATGAATTCAATTCTACTTTCTATAGATAATACCTTAAACTAAATTACGAAGCTATTAATAATGTTATAGATTAAATAAATTATTGTTTGGCAAATGCGTTATGTCACTAGCGCAATGTACTTCAATAGCTCTGCGGAATAAAAATGGGTACAATTGCGATAAAGCATTCAATTTTAACTAATCCATTAATGAAATACAATTTAAAGAATAGTAAATTTATGGCTCTGGATGTTTAAAAAGAGCAATGCAAATCTTTAAAGCGTCTATTTCGTTTAATCGGCTTATAAAAAGCAAACTTAAAACGAAAATAAGTCCAAGCTATACAACGTATTCGATTGGTATATCTGGCGGCAATGTCAATGAAATCGGTTCATATGAACCTGTCTTTTATACTTTTTATATAAGCATATTTTATTGTTAATATTTCATTCACAGCTGGATTAAAAAAATAAATATCTAAGAAAAAATAATATTAACAACTTTAAATAATTTTAGCACTTTTTTATATGTGCTGTAGAACATTTTAGCACTATCTCGTCTGCAATCTAGCACTTTTGCTCCTTCATCTTATGGCAACACTGTGCTTGATTCATAAATCACCACAGTTTGATTTATAAAATACTCATAATACTTACATCTGATTCAACTTACTCAACTCATCATTGCAAACACACAAACACGTATAGAGGATACACACAACCTCATAGTCATCATAGCAAACACACAACGCACAAACACGTAAAGAGCATACACACAACATCATAACGATTATTTTAATGTTCGTATGCGAATCATACTTTTTTTAAGAGAAGTAACACAATCAATTAATGTGTTACCTTCTTTAGGAAAGGAATAGTGTAGAGAGAACAGGTGGTGAAGTGGATACACACAACCTCATAATCATCATAGCAAGCACACAACGCACAAACACGTAAAGAGCATACACGCAACATCATAATGATTATTTTAATGTTCGTATGCGAATCATACTTATTTTTCATCGTCTGTACACATTGAGTAAAGGCTCATATAAGGCTGATTTAGCCGAGTGTAATAAAGGCTCAGTTAGCCAATCGTAACGTTGATGTAGTTGCATGTGCTGATCGTTTCTTTCAAATTGAAAAGCGATTAATACTAAAATATCATAATGCACTTCACAGCACCCTCCTTCGCCGGTATTGTAGCAGAACCGTCGGCGAAGTAAAAAAAAACTAATAAAATGGCTACACAGCTTAAACAACTCGATGCCTCTACTTGGCACCAGAGGGTCTTGCAACACTGCTTTCTATCTCTCTCCCACTTCACCACCTGTTCCCTCTGCACTATCCCTTTCCTAAAGAAGGTAACACATTAATTAATTAACTGGTAGGCATTATTTGTCTGATTGTGTTACTTCTCCTAAAAAAAAGTAATATATGAATTATTTCCTTAGTTTTGCTTAATACTCATGATTTTTGAATTCGCTCTCGATTACCCATTGTTTTCTCTACATTTAGCCATTACTGGCGAAGGAATTCTGGCAGCTCTGGTTCGGAAAGACAGATAGCCAGATAGACAGACGAAAATTCCAAAATTTGGTGTTTTATTCTCTATGGTCTCATGTGGTCTTTCAAAATGCCGATACACGTATATATATAAATTTTTTTTTTGGTCTCCTCTACCAGAATCGGTTGTCAGAGCCACGTAATTTTGAAAAAAATTCGAAATTGTTGTATAGTGTAGTATTATGTTTATTTCATTCATATGACAAAATAGCCTATTTGATATGAACATTAAAAGTTGAAACATTTTTTTCTTTTAATTATTTCCATTCGACATATTTGGCTTTATTCCCTTATTCCAAATGGTGATTTAAATTTTCTTTACCTAAAATCATATAAATATTTTCATGAACTTAGACGAAAGTTAGCTATTTTGCTTCCGCTTGGGATCATATAAAAGCACTGATTCAATATTAAAACATACCACAAAGTGTTTTGAATTGTTTCTAAATAAAAATATGTTTAATTTCGCCGTTTTAAAAGTTTTGTTAGCTGCTATTTTTGTTACTGCTGTTGTTGGTAAAATGTATAAATTTTCATATGGATCTGTTAAAGAAGGTAAAATATATAGAATTAGCTTTATACATACGAGTACTATACGATTTCTATCATATATTAAGGTGCTGAATTACTTAAAACCCATTACCAAAATATCGAGTACGAATGGACACCTCCTGAAGCCTTTCACGACGTTTCCGTAATTTTTGAAAATTTCAGTAATATTAACAAAACAATCACAAAGATTGAGGCTTATTTTCCAGAAATGGAATATACTGATGAATTACCTGATGTAGATGTGATAAGTGGAGGAGTGGGACACAGTGATGTTCAATTGCACATTTCATCTAAAAATATATTTAAATACCGAGTTTCAATTTATGGAATTTGATCCAAATAATGTGCATGGCGCATAAATTTGTTAACAGAAAAGACACTAAACAGATATCCTTATCATATCATGATTTTGATTGAGAAAATACATATAAGCAAATTAAAATATCGCAGTAAAAAAATTCATTGTCAGAAATTCTACTTTTTGCTTCCTAAGAAGCGATGTAAAGAAAACATAATTTTTTGCCGTTCTATAATGATATTTTCCCATCTTGTTTTTTTAGCGAATTTAAACGGAAAGTAGTATTTTTATTACTAAAGCAAATATTTAATCTAGGGATGTAACGATACGCCGTTTTGCCGATCCGATACCGATACCGATACTTAAAAATAAATATCGCCGATACCGATTCCGATACCGATACGTATATTGAAATTGAGTTCAAGTTTAGATTAACAAAACTCAAGTATTGGAAGTATTTTTTAAGGAGCTACATTTTCTTTGCTTCCAAAAAATCTATATTAAAAATATGCAGATAACACAGTGCAACAGTCCAAAAAATACACGGACTTGACAGTATAGATTCGATTGTACTACCGCGGGGTAGTAAAACCCTATATTTAGCTTGGCGAATTTGGTGACCAATTTCGTTTTATGGACCTCCAAAGTTTTGGAAAATCTGCGGGCCCTCAAAAAAAGGTGGCATCAACTTTTGGCCAACATAAAATTCAGACTTGGTGATACCGCTTAACTATATATGCAATAATGTAGCTAAGAGTTCGATAAACAGATTTTATTACCATTTTATGCCAAAAAAATTTTTTTTCATGAAGTTTTATTTGAAAAAAAATTGTATTTCACTTTTTCCAGAATAACTTACAGGGACTCGTAATTTTTTATTAACAATATTTGGCAAAGTTGTAGCTACGGTAAAGCTGAACAACTTTTGTGAACATGTCAATACAATCTGAATGTATCTGGGCACCCTAAACAGCCCAGAAAAACTAATTTCTACCTTAAAAGTTTTCGTTTTTTACGAGTTAGGCTATATTTTTATTGAATTTTTTGCTTTCTTTGTTATTTTTCCACTTCTTATGTTGCTGATTTTAGTATTTACTATTTTTATTGTTTATTGTTGTTTTGCCAAATAATGGTAATGAAAAATTTGAAGTTCCTATAAGTTATACTCAAAAAAGTGAATAAAATAATTAAAAAACATTTTTTTTTTTCAAAAAAAGTACAGGAACATATTATTTTTCTGGGCACAAAATGTTAGTGAAACACAACAGAGAAGTTTGCACTTGAATATACTATTTTCAAAAAAAAAAATTTTTAGCATAAAAAAATAGTGAAAAACTAAAATTTTTAAGGTAAAAAGTGGTCTGTGTGAGCTATTAGAGTGCCTAGATACGTGCAGATTGTATTGATATGTTCACAAAAGTTGTTCAGATCTACCGTAACTATAACTTTGCAAATATTGTTAGTTAAAAATTACAAGTCCCTGTAAGTTATTCAGAAAAAAGTGAAAAAAACAATTTTTTCCTTAATTTTGTCAACAAAAAGTTCACGAAAAAAATTTTTTGCCATAATATGTTAAAAAAAATCTGTTAAACAGACTCTTAGATACATTATTGACATATATAGTTAAGCGGTATTATACAGTTTGAATTAGCTGTTGGCCAAATACTGATGACACCGTTTTTTGAGGCCCCACTGATTTTCAGAAACTTTGGACGTCCATAAAAAAATTGGTCACCAAATTCGCCAAACTGAGTAAAGGGTTTACTACCCCATTGTAGGACAATCGAACCTGTACTGTCCAGTTCTTGTGTTTTTCCAAAAGTCTTTATTTGTCGCATAGTGTAATTAGTAGAAAAGCAAGAAAATAATTTTGGTTCCTTTATAATTTTAAAAAATACTCGCCATACTCTCATAAAAATAATTGTGAAAATGGGTAATTTTTTATCCTTTTTTCTTGAGGAAAAATCATTATGGAACACCGAAAAATAAATTTGTCCGATCATCGCTTCCAATTCGGTGATTGGTAATCGAAAAACAGAACTTCTTGCAATGGCAAGGATATGTAAGACTAATTAGAAATTATCCAAATTTGCAATACTTCCGGATAGCGAATTCTACATTTTCATGACTTCTTTGGAGTGTCTTTTTTTGCTGGAATAAGATTTAAAAAACAACGAATTGAATTTGATTTCATGGTAAAATTAATAAAAAATAAATAGTTTTTTTTACAAAATACTAGTATAAAATATTATTAATTTTTAAAATTGATATTAATAAAATTTAAAAAGTAACGAAATGAGTTTAGTTCATGGTAAAATTAACAAAACATAAATAATTTGTCAGCAAAAAAAAGTATCGTCGTATCGACAGTAAAATATCGCCGATACCGATGTATCGGAAAATCTGAAGTATCGCCGATATATCGGTATTCGTTACATCCCTAATTTAATCGCTTTTTACACAGAAAAAACTAAATTTCATTTTTTGTAAAGGAATTCAATGAAATAGTAAATATTTTGTCTAGGAACGAACCTAAAAACAAGTTTGTAAATATAGACAAAAATATCTCAACAATTTCATTGAAAAAAAAGTTTTTTTCAGTGAACAAATTGTTGGTATTTGTTTGTTTTTTGATAGCTTCAGTCGCGTGTTGTGCTTATGTTTTTGTCTTGTAGTTGGTTATTCTGTTGGTTCGTTCAGTGCCGATTAATAGCCTACAAACTTCGTATTACATGCTGCTGGCTTATACTGGATTTTAGCAGTCGTTATTTCTATACTGACTTAGCTGAGTGGTCCAAGGCGTTGGTTTACAAACATGATGAGCTAAGTTCAATACTAGAAATGAACAAAATTAATTTTAAATTAAAACAAATTGCTGGAGTCTGTAGAATAGACTATAAAACTGCATTAAGTGGCACAAATTTGTCCTAGATCGCTTTGTTGGCTCGATAGATATCGATGAAAAGAAGTTCATTTTACTTTAAATACTAAAAATACCCTTAATAAATTGATGTTATAGATTATATCAATTATTTAGATTCGGAAAATTATGCCGATTGTTGTAATTTTTTTTCCAAATCGGTTAAGTCAGCCATATATTATTAAATAATTCTATTAAGGTTCATAGAAAAATTCGCCAAACGTTATAAAAAATCTTTAATTGATTTGTTGTGGTTAGCTAATCTATATGTTGGCATTTCGTAGAGCTAAACTCACCAGTAGATTTCAAACAAAACTCAGTTCCACGTTTGCTGTCCTCCAATTTTATTACAAGTCTTTGAAGACAATGAATAAATAAAGTCAACTGGAACGACAGAAAATAGTAAAAACTTAGTGTGTTTGAGCGTTAATTTCGTACTAAACTATTCACAATTAGATTAATATTAATTTTTAACGTGCTTTTTCCCAAATTAATATTTACTTTTTAAGTAAAATATTAAATTTTTATTAAAATACATTAAAATTGATTATGGAGGGGTATTAGCTAGTTCCTATGCGCATTTCATTGGGGCTAATGCAAATCGTCAGGAACCCTTTATCCACAATTTAGTTTTCAATGATTTCCGGCACTCCAGTTGAGTTTAGAAATTTATTGTCCAGCAAAACTTTTAATAAAATTTTACGAGGAATGTGTTTGTAGGACATTCCAGCCCCCTATCTCCCCGTCGAAGGGGAGTTTTTTGCCCCTTTTTAAGAAAGTGTAAATCTTATATCTTGTATCTTATATCTTATATCTTATATCTTATATCTTTTATCTTATATCTTATATCTTATATCTTATATCTTATATCTTATATCTTATATCTTATATCTTATATCTTATATCTTATATCTTATATCTTATATCTTATATCTTATATCTTATATCTTATATCTTATATCTTATATCTTATATCTTATATCTTATATCTTATATCTTATATCTTATATCTTATATCTTATATCTTATATCTTATATCTTATATCTTATATCTTATATCTTATATCTTATATCTTATATCTTATATCTTATATCTTATATCTTATATCTTATATCTTATATCTTATATCTTATATCTTATATCTTATATCTTATATCTTATATCTTATATCTTATATCTTATATCTTATATCTTATATCTTATATCTTATATCTTATATCTTATATCTTATATCTTATATCTTATATCTTATATCTTATATCTTATATCTTATATCTTATATCTTATATCTTATATCTTATATCTTATATCTTATATCTTATATCTTATATCTTATATCTTATATCTTATATCTTATATCTTATATCTTATATCTTATATCTTATATCTTATATCTTATATCTTATATCTTATATCTTATATCTTATATCTTATATCTTATATCTTATATCTTATATCTTATATCTTATATCTTATATCTTATATCTTATATCTTATATCTTATATCTTATATCTTATATCTTATATCTTATATCTTATATCTTATATCTTATATCTTATATCTTATATCTTATATCTTATATCTTATATCTTATATCTTATATCTTATATCTTATATCTTATATCTTATATCTTATATCTTATATCTTATATCTTATATCTTATATCTTATATCTTATATCTTATATCTTATATCTTATATCTTATATCTTATATCTTATATCTTATATCTTATATCTTATATCTTATATCTTATATCTTATATCTTATATCTTATATCTTATATCTTATATCTTATATCTTATATCTTATATCTTATATCTTATATCTTATATCTTATATCTTATATCTTATATCTTATATCTTATATCTTATATCTTATATCTTATATCTTATATCTTATATCTTATATCTTATATCTTATATCTTATATCTTATATCTTATATCTTATATCTTATATCTTATATCTTATATCTTATATCTTATATCTTATATCTTATATCTTATATCTTATATCTTATGTGCATACATAGATTTTAACGAAAAAAAGTTGGTCGTTTTAATTAACTTTTTAACATATTTTCATTTGAATTTAAAAATTTCTTTCTCGCTCCGTTTCTAAAGAAACTACATATTTACTATTTCATTGAATTTCTTTATTGAAAATAAAATTTAGTTTATATCTATGTATTTAATAGCTTTTACTTTTTAAATATAATTGAGCCTGTTCTGTGTTTCATTCGAAATGCTAATTTTTCTGGATTTACCTTGCAGTTTTTTGATAGCAACAATGCCATGAGAATATTGATATTAATTTTATTTCGAATAAGATAAAGAACAGAACCAAATATATTCTATAGTTGATTTAAAAAACATTTTTATATTTCTTATCATCATGCTGCTTTGCCATAGACAATCAAAATGTAACTTAAAAATTTCGTATTTGTAGCATTAATTTGCAATGAGATATTACTTTCTCCAATTCCTCCTTCAGTTACATACGCCTGAGTATCGCCACCATTTTCAGCTGTGACGTACAATTGAATTTGCGTGATTATTGTAGATTTGTTATCATTGACATCAGCTTCATTGCGATCAATCAAATTGGGATATTGAAAATCCAAAGAAATTTCTTGTTGTTTTTCATCGAATGTTTGACTGTATTGATAAGTATAAATTATTTGTGCTCCTAAAAATATATTTCAAAATCAAAATTAGCTTTTTTTCAAAGTGTTGTTAGTGTTTGCAATCAGAGTGGTCAACTTATTTAGAAAACGTATATGAAAAGCGCTAAATATTTTGAGAAATTTCTATACACATTTAATAGACGAGTTGCTCAATCTGTTTACAAAAATAACAATATTAAATGTGGTTTCCATTAGAGATGGGCGATCTTGGGATTTTTAAAGAGATTTGTGAACAGTGAACGTGATTTAAAAAACACCGTGACTGTGAGTGAGGGTTTTCAGTTCTTCTATAGTTTTAGTTTCATATGAACTAACAAGATACATATATTTATCAATTACATACCAAAGGGTTGTACAAGATATCTGGAAGGTGTATTTAAGACATTTTATTTGTTTCAAACACTTGTGATGCTGTGACGAACATGTATGGCAATTTGCAAATGTGTTTTAAAAAGTCCTTTGCAATTTTTAAAGGACTTTTTAAAACACATTTGTAGGGCACGAAGATGTTTTCCACGCATTCTACAAGTTAAAAAAATTACTTTTCAGTAGATTTGGGTCCAACTCGTACGAGCGCGTTCAGCAGCTCGCTTTAGACACAAACCTATGATCAAACCCATGTAATTTAAATGGGACCCAAGTCTACTATCCAATTGCGCTTTCTATGTTGCTCGCAACATTATTGTTGCGAAAGTGTTTGGACCAAGCCAAATGTCTTAAACACACTTTCAAGACATCTTCTGCAACCCTCTATTCCATACATACATGCATCTCTACAGCAAAAAATAGTCTTTTCCAACACATTTAAATACGGCTTAAAGTATACCTTGAATTTTAAAAAGAAATACTAATGAGGAAGAAGAGAGAATAAAAAATAGCAATATTACCCTGTAGTCCAAGTTTTCGAGACATCAGCGATGCATGTTCGAAACAAGTGTCTATCACCGACGACGTATTGACGACACTCCAAGCCAACTATTGACGACATGTTCGAACAAAGGGCACAAAAGTCGTAGATGACAACGTTGGTAACATGCTACTAAAGTTGTCGTCAAGGAATGATATTAAATTTTAAATGTAATGATCGAATCGAATCTACAACCTCCATACTGATAGGCTAGCATGCTACCTACTAGCATACCGAAGAACTTAAAAACCACGTTTTGTGGGCAGCTTAAACTCTTTAATGTACATAAATGGAAGCACGATAACTTCCATGCAGTTGTTATTCTTTTTGCCGGCAATAAAGCCGTATACACGACAACTTCAATGCAGGTGTTACTCATGTTGTCGTCAGTAAGACCGTACAAACGACAACTACGATGCAGTTGTTGCTCTTGTAGTTGTCAATAGGACTTTGTAGCACAGATTAATTCTTTATACCACCTTGTAACCAAACTTCACAGAAAAAACTAAATTTCATGTTCAGTAAAGAAATTTAATGAATTAGTAAATAATTTGCCTAGTAACGCACCTATAAACTAATTTGTAAATACAGACTAATATGTCTCAACAATTTTTTCAGTAAACAGCAAATCAATAAAACAATTTGTCTAAAAATATTAACAATTTCTAAACAAAATAATTAACTGAAACAAACAAACATTTTTAGTGGATTTTCTGTAGGATATCAAACAATAATTTTGTCTGAACTTGTAATAGACTTTGTCTAAAAATACTTACAAATTCTAAATAAAATAGTTTACTGAATCAAACTTTTTGTCTGAGTCAGTAACAACAACTTTTTTTGGAAATATTTTTAAGTTTTAAATAATAACATCATCATCTATTAAGCATTTAAGAAATTTCACTCTAAAATGATGAATAAGAATTAACGCAACAACATTAACGAACTAATTAACTCAGAAATCTTCAGTAAACAAACTTGCATTCCTTTTGTTATCATTGTTGTTGTTGTTATTTATGTGTATGTCGGCATGAGGGTGGTTTTTTTACGACACAGACAACGAAACAAAAATTTTACTGGTTCAGTAAAAAACATTTACTAAAAATTAAATTTTATTTTAGACAAACTTTTGTTTGAAAAATTTTTGCTGATAACTTTTTCTGTGAATCAAGTACATACATGCAATGTGCATAAAACGAAGCACGACAACTTCAGTGCAGTTGTTTCTCTTGTGGTCGGCAATAAAACTGGACACACCCACGACAACTTTGATGCAGTTCCTTCTCTTGTGGTCGGCAACTAAACGGTACACACGACAACTTTGATGTAGTTGTTACCCTTGTTATCCTCAATAAGGCCTAACTTATTTCTAAATGTGTTTTATAGGTACGGTGACCAACCGTACACTATTATAGCGAACAGTACACTATTTTAGCCTCTTGTCCACTATATTTTTTGTGTACGCTCTTTGTACATTTTTTTTAATACATGCCCCTTATGTACAAAATTTTTTTTCAAAAACGTTCACTTTTTTCATTACTTCCAACATATTTAGCAAACAATTTGAAATCAGCTTAAATTACATAAAAACTCTAGCTGGAAACCCAAAGCGTTTGATATTATTACATTCAACAGAGCCACCTGACAAGTGGTGCGTGATAAGCAAAATACACGTGAGCACTAACGATGAAAGTCTAGCGGTTTCCGAAAGTGGTGCTACTCTGTTCTGCTGTGTGCGTTGAAAAATTAAGTTGATCTTAAGTTTTCACTTGTTCCTTGGAATATTATTCATGGTAAACTTTTTCTGCATATAACGTTACGAACCTTAGCCTAATAATCAATTAGTTTTGTTATGTTTTTTAATACATAAAATGTGTACACTATTTCTCCATGGAATTAATGGTCACCGTATTTATAGGCGACAAATCATTGATTGTCTTGCAGGCAACATCGATGACAATGTCATCGGCAACACCTGGGACTACAGGGTATTTGTTGACTGTTATTGTATAAAAAATAAAGTTATTAAACACACAAACAGTGAAATATCATACATTTGTGTATGTATCAAATAGAAAAGAACGACTTCGTAATTAGCAGTTACTTGACATAATTGTGACTCGTGGTTTTTCAGTAATAGTGAATTAATCACAGGTACAGAATTATCGACCATCTCTAGTGTCCATTACCTAGTGTCCATTACCCATCCGGTAGACTAGAGTAGAACACTATGTCTTTATATGAAAAGCTCTCAGTTATTTGAATGATTTCTATACAAATTTTGTATTCAAGCTACCAGAGCCAGACATTGATGTCTTCTGCGGTATTCCCCTACACGCTTGCAAAAAGCAAATCGAAAATTTTTTCCTCACCCTGGCACAGACCAGATGGTTCAATGAACCTACTTGTAGGATCTCCAGGCTAATCTGGCCAAGGCTGGACTCAGACCGCACCAGGAATCTACTAAGACTTCAGAAATCACACCTGAAAGACGTCGTCGCAACGATCACAGGTCACTGCAAATTCGGCAACCATGCCAAACTAATGGGACTAACGTCTCACGATTTCTGCAGAAGCTGTCGGGATGAGGAGGAGTTCATTCTTCACCTCCTGAGCTTCTGCCCGTCGCTGGAGAACCAGCGGCTGACACAACTCGGTCAACAGTCCTTCGTCAGTCTATCTGAGCTGGCAACAACGAGCCCTAACAAACTTAGCCTTACCACTCTCTCCTTCTCTTCTTCTTCTCATTTTTTTTCACAACTTTACTTGAACTATCCCCTTTCCTCTTTCTTTACAGGTAACATAAAGGGACCAATTATGGACCCAAGTGAGCGGAAGCTGCCTGTACAACCTAACCTAACCTTGTATTCAAGCATCGTCTTGATTATGGAAACCGAACATTAAAGTGCTGTTTCCACAATATAAAAAAATTTTTAAAATTTCTACTCAAATTAATGGTCTGTACTGTGGAAACCGCTTAAGTTTTTATATTATAAAAAAGCCTTACCGTCCTCTACATGTCCCAAAGTATATTGTTCATACGAATTTCTGCCCACAATAGGAGGTGATCGTTTTAATAATTTTAAGGAATTATTTGCTGGCAATTTTTGCAAAGCCACAACAGATTGCAAAAATAAACTCCATATTATCAGCTTAATTCTGAACGTTTCAGAGCGTGCTATCATTTTTAAGCGTTGGACTATTGTTATAGATGGTATTTTGAATAGTCCATTGTATTTATATAGATGGGAGTGATAGTTTTTTCCAACAATTTTTATACCCTACACTACAGCTGAACTTGGAAAAAATATTGAGTTTGCTATTGCGTTTGCACTATTAATTTGCAACCACATAAAACATATCACATTGTAGGTCTTTAAAGGTAGGGAAGCCTCTCTAGCTATGTCCATACCTTAAATAAATTTCGCTTAATATATCCAATGAAACGATTTCGTTAAATTTTTCTTTACAATTTTACTGAAATATTTCACAATATATCAGCCATGTCCCAGAATACCATTCCGATCGGAAGTGGTTTTCCGTATTCCGTAAGTTGCTTCTTCAGAAAACCAAAAACGAAAAATTTCTTCGTAATCAAACCACTTTTAAATTTCAAAGTCGAATTGAAAAAACACTTTACTACTGACTTCATTTGCAATAAATACTAAAAAACGTGCATACTTTTAGAAGCGTCAAATAAATATTTGGTCATGAGTTTTCCATGTTAATAAAAAGCTTAATGTGAGCTTTACATTTAAAAACAAGAGTAAACAAACGCCTCAAGGTATGTATAAAAACTTTATAATTGTGAAAACGAAATACAAAATAAACGGAATCTAAGGCACCAAAAATGTACTTTTTCGGAATGACAACTACGGAATCAAACCAATCCGAACGGAATTTGTGACACGGCTGTATGTGCAGATTCACGTTAAAGAATTTTAGTGAATTTGCTTCATTAGTTTTCATAGTTTCATTAAAAAAAAATTCCTTGGATTTATGATAATAACATTTTGTCATTTTATGAAAATACCTTTAAGTCTTGAGAAAATCCTTTTCTGGATACTTAAAAAACTTGGAAAACACTCTTTAAAATTGGAAAACTAAAAAGTATTTGGATGTCATAATATTAATGAAACTTATATCATAGATTTAATGGAAAATTTCATTGCATTTATAAATCACATAATTAATTTTCCTTCGTAAAAAAATACAACCTTATTTATTTGAACAGCTGTCAAAAGCGAACAACAATAATGGTTTCGTGCTACTATTGCTCTTGTACTCTTTCTTCAGTGATGTGATGCACTCATAGAGCACATATGAGAGTGCGTGGTAAAAATACCCATTACGTAATCGCTGATGTAAGCAATATTTAGTAACTGCTAGTGATGACGCTTTGGCTTTGTTTGCTGACTTAGATTTATCATAATCGTGTCATAGGCTGTTTAATCGGTGCGTTCTCGCTTACAAAGTAAGCTACGATGTCAGTACTTGTCTCTTCTGTGCGTTTATATAATAAGTGGAACTGTAAGCGAGCTTGCCGTTGTAATATAGCCCAAAAGTAGGACAAAATTTTTTACTTTGAACATATAAGGGATACATTCTCCCATACACAATGCAAAATAGTCGAAGCTATTATTAGTAAATGACATATTAGATTACACGTACATTACAATCTAAGTGCTTAGATGCTCGCTTAGAACGTCATCCTGACATCATTGATTATTGTCTAAGCACTTCGTTTCATTTACCACTGGGTACTTAAGACGTTGCCTATAAAGCAAATGATGAAAATCAAGAATCTGCTTTCGATACTGTGAGCATTCATCTACATTACTAGTTTTTCTGATGAGCTTAGTGTCTCTCTTAAGTATTTGTATCATGGAGTTATAAATAAATTGAAATAGTCAATAAATCAGTTTAAGTTAACGAACCTAATTAATAATGTAATAATTTCATTAAAACAATGAAATAATTTCATAAAAATAATGACACAATTTCATTAATATAATAAAATAGTTTTATTAAAACGATTAAATAATTGTCAAAATAATAAATAATTTTTAATTAGCTTAGCGAAATTATTAAATCAATGAAATTATATTATATATTTGTTGAAATTTTTATTCAAATAACTTTAGCAAAACATTTTTCGAAAATTGCGAAACTTGACAGTAATTCACTGACATCACGATAATAACAAACAAGAAGTCGGTAGTTAAAATAAACTTTCCCCATTATATGAATTTTTTGAACATATCTAATTATTCATTCACTTAGATGAAGGGTCTAAAATAGTCGGCACATAAAAATAAAATTCTTTTTATCAAGAAGTCAATAAACAAATTTTGTGTTATTTGTTGCAACAAATTGCTTCTGTATATTTTTTTTTAAATTTTATTTAATTAGTTAATTGATAAAAAAGGTGTGTTATGAGTATCTCTATTTGTATCGCTTTGTTTTACAACCTTAAAGTTATAAGAGCATTATAATTATTACTACTTACTTGCAGTGTAATTAAAAAAAAGGTACATGTTACTAAGAGCTGCTGATAGGTGAGAACTATTTCTAATTTTTAAGTATTTTATCTTATCTCATTTTATGTTTTACAAGTAGCAATTTTTTGTGGACATTAAACACAATGGCCCAATTCACAATCTTGTGCAAATGGTCTTGCATCGTAGTATTTGCAAATTGGTATAGTATATTGATAATCACCACTTAACAATTGTTAATGGTGAGTATCAATATGCTATACCATTTTGCAAATGCAACGATGCAAGACCATTTGCACAAGATTGTGAATAGGGCTAATAACAATTTGAACATAAAGACTTTAAGTCGAAACCGTCGCAGACACATTTTATTTTGCACATTCATTTACCTCTAAAGAGTAAACTTTTGTGTCGTCATCACAAAATACACAGAAGTGACACGATGTGTTCTTCTATTTGAATCGCTTACACAGTCGTTTTAAATTTTTATTTTCCTTTGTGTTGTCTTTCTAGCCATGGTGTAATAAGTGTACAGGGTGCAGCACAAGGCCAGCTGATATTTTGTTGCTCTCCTAGTTTTGTGTATAAGTGACGTCAATCGTGTGTATTTTTTTGACAAACATTATCTAGTTTATATTGTATTTGTTGGCCTTA
The DNA here is from genome assembly GCA_956483635.1 of Panzeria rudis. Classification (NCBI taxonomy): domain Eukaryota; kingdom Metazoa; phylum Arthropoda; class Insecta; order Diptera; family Tachinidae; genus Panzeria; species Panzeria rudis. Next base: position 14,767,180 of record OY101448.1, on the reverse strand, counting down.
TGCAGCCACCTGTATACTTATTACACCATGACTTGTTTTCGTTTTGTTTATTTTCCTACCATTTGTAACAACAAATACACTGTATTTGTCTCTTTTTAACACTCGTTTTAAAAAACCTGATTTCTGTGTTTTTTACCTGTCACTATTGTGACTTCTGTATATTTTGTGTCGTCATTGCATCAAAAACTAAATAACATATCTGTGATCACAAGGAATAACAGCTAAAGTCGACGTAGGACGAAGTTGAGTTATTACTAGACTTGGGTGCAACTCGTTCGAACTCGTTCAACAGCTTCTTTTAGACACAAACCTACGATCCAACCCATTTAAATTACATAGGTCTGATGAAAGAGTTGTGTCTAAAACGAGCTTCTGAACGAGTTGCACCCAAGTCTAGTTATTACCAGGGTTGTCAGATATGGCGATTTCTCGCCAAACGTGGTGATTTTTCAGCTTGTTTGGCGTCAAAATTTTTGCTTTGGAGACAAAGCGATTTTTACCTAGCGATAAATAGATTTTTTGGCGATCCTTATGGCTATTTTTTAAATAAAATTGAACTTAAAAATTTTTATAATTCAGGAAAACTACTTTGTTAAAAGAGTATTTTCAAAAATAAATCCCACCAAAACTCTTGTCCAAGAAAATAAAACAATGATATATTAATTATAGTCATTGATGTGTTTTGAATTTGCATGAGAAAAATTTACAAGAAATAATTTTTGCCGATTTTATTTCTACTTTTGGCGATTTTCTGCTAAATTTATATACGATTACTTTATAAAAAGTTATATTAAAAAAGTGTTATGTAAAAACAAAATTTATTATCAAAAATATATATTAAGAAAAACTACATAAAACTAATTTTTGGCGACTTTTGGCGATTTTTAAAATCAATTTGGCGAAATATGTCGGAAAAAATCTGACAACCCTGGTTATTACTACTATTGTATTAGTGCTGCCAATCTGTGTGTAATTACACATATTAGGTCCGATCCCGTACTTTCTGGGTAAAGTTCGGTAAAATGAGAGTAAGCAAGAATTACTCTCATTAAACACAAAAGTACGGGAACAGCAAAAACCAAGTTTTTCTCCCAAAAGTTAACATAAAATTGTTGTGAAAATAAATACAAATATAAAAAGCAACATAATAATTTTTAATAGCATTTTTAGTTATTAGATAATTTGTTGAATATATACAAATGTATTTTGCTTTGAATTTTGCAAAATTAACAATTCGTTAATTCGTCACTATTTTTGTGAACAAAAATCATATTTCATCATTTGTTATTTTTTATTTTTCAAACAGCTAATGGTTTTTCGCTGTACAAAAGTACGGGCTGTTTCGTGCAAGAAGAAGAAGAAGAATATTATTCTCTCAAATTCACTCTCATTTACCCAATCTTGCAGTACGGGAACAGTTTTCGTGCAAATTGGGATCCCGCGGAATCCCAATGTTGAGTACGGGATCGCACCTATTGCGTGTACTAATTTCTACTTGCATGTGTAGCTCATGTGTAATTAGTTTCATGTGTAATCTGTGTGTAATATCACTTTGTGTTCTATTTTTCAATTCATTTTTTTTTCTTTTCGAACGCCAGTTTTTTAACCGACTTCAAAAAAGGAGAAGATTATCAATTTTGTGAACCGAATTTCAAAAATCTTTATTTGTCTAAAAGAGTTTGCTTGTAGTTTTACCGAATAATTTTTTTTTTTCAAATCGTGCGGGAAGCTGGCTCGCCCAATATTTATTGCATAGCTCCGCCCGATTATGGCCCGATTAAAAAAAATTTTTTTTTTTAGAAATTTTAGTGAAAGTTGGACGGGCGAAGTGGTTTCCCGAAATATTGATTATTGCATAAATATGCGATTTATCGACTGATTTCCAAAATGTTTTATTCCGAAGACGTGAAAGATTTGGTACTATGAAAAATTTCCGATTTTCTCTTAGTATTGAAGTCGGGTTTTTTTTGCCAGAATTATTGATTTTAAGGAATGTGCTGGATCTACTACTGCTAGTATTTTTAATCTTGAAAAATTCTATTGTAGAAAATTGTATTTTATTCATAAATTTAAAACAGAAACATACGATTTTGGAGATCCTTCAAAAGTTTGGAATTCAATGCTAGAAGCATTAGATGACCCGAAAACTAAAATATACTTGATGTTTTGTCATATGCTTTCGGCATGTATTTTAGTTTCATTTAATGGACTTTTTCAATCTAACAAACTTACATTATAACGAGTGATTTTTTTGCTATTATCTTTTTGGCAACATTAGTTTTGACAGCTCACGCACGTTTTGTATCTTGTGTCACTGTCAAACATCTTCAGTTTGGTCTATAATTTAATCATGAATCGTCTTACAAACGAACAACGCTTGCAAATTATTGAATTTTATTACCAAAATGCGTGCTCTGTTAAGAAAGTTTATCGCGCGCTTCTTCCATTTTATGGTCAGTTTAATCGACCTACTGAGGCTTCTATTCGGGCTATTGTAAAAAAATTTCGCACCAAATTTACATTGTTGGACATTAAACCACCAACACGTTTACGTAGAGTGCGAACTGAAGAAAATATCGCAGCCGTATCGGCCAGTGTTGGTGATGACCGTGAATTATCGATTCGGCGCCGTTCGCAGCAATTGGGCCTCTGATAACAAACTTTTTTCTGCCCAAAATGGAAGAGCTTGACTTGCATGACATGTGGTTTCAACAAGACGGTGCCACATGCCACACAGCACGAGAAACAATGGACCAATTGAGAGGCGAGTTCGGTGAACAGTTTATTTCACGCTTGGGACCAGTCAATTGGCCGCCCAGATCGTGCGATTTAACGCCTCTAGACTATTTTTTGTGGGGCTATGTTAAGGCTAATGTCTATAGCGACAAGCCCGCTTCGATTGACGCACTGGAAGCCAACATTGCCAACATTATTCGTGAGATACCGGCCGAAATGTTGGAAAGAGTATGCCAAAATTGGACTAAGCGGATGGACCATTTGAGGCGCAGCCGCGGCCAACATTTGCATGAAATAATCTTCAAACATTAAATTATATCGACCCAACTATCGATCCAAATAAATATTTCATGCATTTTTCTGAATTTTATGTGTTTTTTTTTTACTTTCCGATAGTTCTTATAAAATCACCCATTATAAACTGAAACTATATATTGCAAACTTATTTAAATTATGGTTAAATAAATAGAAAAAAAAATCATGTGTAATTTTTCTTCATTTGTGTAATTTGGTACCCGGTCATGTGTAATTACCGAATTCTCCATTGGCAACACTGATTGTAGCTCAAAAAAATTATTTTTTTATACTCTACACCAGGCATGGCAAAGTAAGTACAATTGTACCATTTTTGGTACAATTCTGATCTTAAAAGTACAATGGTACACCAGTGGCTTATTTAGTACAATTAATAATTTTTCTACTTTTTTAGAAAACCTCCTTATTGCAGTTCTTTTATTGTGATAAAATATTTTATCCTTTTCTTACGCTCGTACATATGCCACTTTTATCTGAATTAAATTTAAATTTTGCGAAGTATTGAAAACAAAGTTCGGCTTAAAAGCTGTCAATAAGGTTAGCTTACAAAACGTCTCTATAATTTCCAGCTCTTACTGATCATGATACATTAGAGTTTGGAAAAAATAAACTCTTATAAACATATATGCATTGTAGTACAGGTAAATTTTTCGGAACTTTATTGTATGTCGATCTTCCTTTCAATAGCTAGTATGTGAGCTATTTTAGATTAGAAATTGCAATAGCTAAATCTGACTTAAGCACATTTCCCTTTTGCCGTAGATATATGTACAGAAAATTGATGTACTTTCTGTTCAAAAAACTGTTTTGGTACAATTATGCCCAAAAAAGTACACTTTTAGAGAACAATTGGTACAATTTTAAAATCTTATTTGCCATCCCTGCTCTACACAGAACTAGACTTGGATCCAACTCGTTCGTTAGCTCGGTTTTACCACAACCCTATGTTCAAATTAGTGCTGCAAAAATATTGAGTAGTCGGTACCGAGTATCGGGTATTTTCCCAATACCAAAAAGTAGTTAGTTGATACTTTCGCTATTGTGTTTTTACAGTCAAGCCGGCTGGAAAATTTATGGACCAAAGTACAACTCTGTTTAAAAGAATTACTTATTCTAAGCGTTAAAAGTATCGAGTAAGTATTGAGTATCCAAATGAAAAGTACTGAGAATTTAAAAGTAGCAGAAATCGCCAGCACTAGTTCAAATCCATGTAATGGTCAAAAAAGGACAGTCATATTCCTAGTTGTAGCAAGACTAATAACGATACTAGTAAAAAAAGAACAATAATATTACTAGTTGTATCGAGACAATAACGATACTAGTAACAAAAGAACAAAATTTTCAGGTATACGACTTGTACATTAAATATATTTTTAGCCTGTAAAAAAAATAAGTAGAAAGTGGCTCAGTGGGTAGAGTACTGGCCTTGAAATATGAGGAATGTGTGTTCGTACTCCAGTTGAGCTAAAGTTTTTTTTTAAGAGTTACAAAATCTAAATAAACAAACTAGTAAGAGCACTAGCTTACAACAACTAGGACTCCAACTCGGATATAACTGCATAGAAATGAACTAGTTGGGTTCCTATGACAACCTAATGTTAAAATCGATAGTTCGATATATGAAAAAGGACAGATGATAAACTAGTTTGAAGTAAAAAACAACTAGTATAGTTCTAACTACATACTAGTTACTTTGTCTGCAGGGATGCTGATTTGATTCGACTATGATTGTTTTTTGTATGATTAAGTGTGTGTAAAAAATTTAAGGTATGATTAAATCTGGAAAAAAGTGATGTTTGCAGCCAGGCGCGCATACAACGGGGGGGGGGGGGGGGGGGGGTGCTGAGGTAATATTCCCGCACTGCATGACGAATAGTATATAGCCAATTTATAGAGAGTTTCTGAAAGAAATTTTGCAAAGTAGTATGTTTCAGAAGAAAGTCCCCGCCCAAAAGCTCAAGCTGGATCCGCGCCCATTTACAGCTCACTGGTGCATACATACATACATACATACTTTCATATACATATGTATGTATGTATATAAAGAAGACACATAATAAATAAATTGTTTCAAGTACTTGACCTATAAAATTAAATAAATATTTACATGTACTCTATTTGTTTTCATTTAAATGTAAGTGTTTTAATGATTTAAATGACAGTTTATAAAACGCAAAAAGTTAAATAAAAAAGGAATAAAGAATAAATGACAAAAACTGATAATAAGAAAAGATTAATTAATACAAAATACGTATTATATTGTTTTACTAGAAATTTTTAGTGTCTAGCTAGACAAAATTTAGTGAATATTTTACAGTCCGAAGAAATTTATACATTTTTATATCAGGATAAATCTCGTATCTTCCCAACAAATACGTGAGCTTGATTTCAAATTAAGAATGATTTGAAATCAAACCTTTTCTCATATGACAAACGTTTGACGATTTTTTTAGTTTTGGCGGTTTTTTGGTTTTAACGTTTTTTTTAAACGTTTTTTTCGCTCTTTGACGATATTTTTAGTTTTAGCGATTTATTTCAGTTTCGGCACTTTTTTCGGTTTCGGGGATTTTTTTAGTTTTTGGTGATTTTTTTTAGTTTTAGCGATTTATTTTTGGTTTTGACACTGTTTTTCATTTTGACGATTTTTTTCGGTTTTTGGCGATTTTATCTAGTTTTGGCGCTTTTATTTTCGTTTTGGTGATTTTTTAAAATTATTTTAAATTTTTTTCCGTTTTTGATGATATTTTTAGTGTTAGAGTTTTTTAAAATTTCATGATTTTACCTCTTACGGTTTCCAAGATACAGCAAATTGTCTAAATTACATAGTCAAAATTACATTAACTGATAGAACACCATTTAATTTTTATTGTTTTAAATATCGGTGTTAATAGGTGTAGTCTATTCTGTAGACTACACCAATTAACACGAACTTTATAAATTTAAAGTATCTATATATAAGTGTCTGTATATTACATTAGTATTTCAACATTTTTCGTTGCTCGCTTTATAACACCCTTTAATTTTTAGCTGGCATATATTTGTTGTTGTAGCGGCCAACGTTTTACATATTCTGTGAAAATTTCAGTCCGTAGCTCTTACGGTTCCCGAGAAAACAGCCTGTGACAGACAGACGCACGGGCGGACAGACAGACATACAGACAAACGGAAAACGTAGCGAAACAATAGGGTTCCTTTACACTTTTAATGTACGGAACCCTAAAAAGGGACTTTAAAATTGCTTCGTTTTCAAAATCGATTTCCATCACATACCGGAATATGTACGCTTAGAATGAGAATTGCCCATGTATATAATCTGAGTTAACAAGAATTTTTAATTTTCTCTGTGTAATTTATACCGAACATACAATTTATTAATATAAACAATCATAAACAACGTTATGATTGTCAATCAATGCCAACAAGCGTTTGAGCTTTTTTTTGTGGATTTTGAAGTTAAAATGACGTGTAATTGTCATTATTGTTGTTGTGGGAACTTAAATATATCTTGTATGAATGGTAGGTATGATTCATTGGCCGGTTTTTATATGATTTTTTTATGCAAATAATGTTAAAAAGAAGCAAATTGGAAAAAAATACTAGTTGTAGTGTGTATGGGTGTAAAAATTAAGTTCTACCGCATTCATTATGGCCCTGTGAGGCAGAGTGCAAATATTAATGAAATAAGCTGACCATTCAATTTTTTTTATTTTCTATGTTTGTGTGTAAAATTTTTTTCTTGAATGACGGTTTGAGTGTAAAACATGCTCGATAGTCTAGACAGTCAAAAGTATCCTTCAAAACTGATGAATTTTTGACTGTCACTCAAGTTCGCCAATGTGTATGCTACTTTAAGAAAATTTACTTCATACATTTTTATTAAAGAAAAACTACACTGAAAATAATCCATGCAACATTTTACGAAAAAAACTTTTGTAGTGACTTTTTCCGTAGAATATACGAAACTTTCGTATATATTACGAAAAAACATTTAGGCAATAATTTGTTTGAATTTACGAAAGTAACGAATACCTTTCGTAAACATTTTTCCTTGTTAAAAAATATATTTGAAATAAAAAAATAAACTAAAATAATTTTTTATAATCTGACGTATTTTTCAGATGTATGTAAATAGAATAAATTTTTAGCTCTTATAAAATAAGTAGAAAGTGGCTCAGTGGGTAGAGTTATGACTTGAAATATGAGCCATACTTTTTTCTTACTTTTATTTTTTAATTATTTTCGTACATTTCGTATATTTTACGACAGAATCTCGTGGTGCGAAATTACGAAATATTTCATAATATGTACGAGCGTTTTCGTGCACATGTTGCATGGAATTTTTTCAGTGTATATTCAGTTCAAGTGAACAAAATTTAATACAAATTATAATACACCTATGGCTGAATGGTAGCTACGATAGACTATCAGCCAGGAGGTCACGGTTCGAAGCTGCACACAGCCAATCGCTTCACAGGCGTTTTAATTTCATTTTTTTTTGTATTAAACATATTTTGTTCAAAAATCAACAAAGAGAATGGTAATCTAATCTTAGGTCGATAATAATTATCAAAATAATTTTCAACATACATAAGTGTTTTAGAGTGTAGATATATGTATGTACGTATGTATGTATCAGAAGAGCATTCGAATTTGTTTATCACTCGGAATAGCCGTTTAGAAAAAAAAAGTTGCTTATCTCCTAAATATGTTGAATCTGTGCCTGCAAGTGTATGCCGAGTTTTAGCATATCGTCCCTTTACAAATTTTTTTTTATTGAAATCAAAATTTTATAAGCCTATCCATAGTTTAAAATTGTCAAAAGGTCAAAATTGTTGATAAGTTTTGATATACAGGCTGTAAGATTTGATCGCAAGTGACGGTTTATGAATATAAATCATGTTTAAATATAATAAAAAGTCCTTCTCCTGAAAAATTTAATTTGTGTCGCTTACGATCATTTTGCGCAAAGGGCTCGATATTTTGATAGATTGATAGCAGGTTCATCTTTCGAAATATGCAAAAAAAAACGCGATTACAATTGAACAGATAATTAATAATTGAATGCATGCTTGAAAGTATATACTCATTGCACATAAGTACGTACACTCTAAAACATTGCTTAAAATTTACGATCATATATTATCTAAATTTGTGTAGAAAATTTCTCCTTGTCTAAAATTACATAAATTTTGTAGTTATTTTATTACAGAAAAAACCTTTCAAATTAATCATATTTAGTCAAAGTGGAAAAAATGTAACATAAAGTATAATACGGCTAGGGCTGAATGGTAGATACGTCAGACAGTCAGGAGGTCGCGGTTCACACCTGCACGCAGCCAATCGCTTTTTTAGTAAAAATATTTTGTTTAAAAATAATGCGTGTGTAATTGTAGGTCGATAATAATCTGTAAAGTGTTGCCGACTATTGTCGACATAATTTTCAACAAAAGTGTTTTAGAGTGTACATGCTACATACATTGTATATTTACATATTATACATTGTGTAAATTTTGATTGTATTTAAAAGTTCAACTAAACTTTAAATGAAGTAAGTTTATGCATAGTAAGCACTTGTAGATCATCTAGTATGTTAATGTATCTATAACATACTAGTGTACATGTAGGCAAGTCTGATATACTTTTCAAGACTTTAAATATACTCTACACGTTCGGTTATAAAAACTGACCACAAAAACTCATTTGAATAGAGATTTAAATTGAATTCTTATGAATTTTGCATTGAATAAATTGATTTCTGTTTATTTTTGCTTTTTTTAATTTGTTTTTTTTTTCTTTAGTCTCGCTCACTGAGATACAAGTTTAAAGCGATAATTTTTGTTTAATACAAGCTGTTTGGTGAGCTCAGTCAGTCAGTCATTGATGAGACGTGTTTTGAAATGGTTGTGCTGTTTTTTGTCTGCTAATTAAATGTTTATTAAAATGGTCTAACGACTGATCGTTTGATTAAATTTAATCAATAGCAAAAAGTGAGTGCATCATAAAAACAACAACAAAATATATGAAATAAATAAATAAATAACAATTAACAGCAATAATAATACAAAAAAGGAACAATACAAAAATAAATTAAATTCAAAAAACAAGTATGCAGCATCATATTATTCAACAATTTCTTGATAATTTGTCTAATAAATTTGAAAAAAGTTAAAAAAAAAACTGATCCACGACTAGTTTAGTCTCCGTATGTGAGAATGTGTGTTAAAAGCTAAAAAGGAATTCTGAAAATAAAACAGCAAATTTTGATAAAAAAAAATAAATAAAATGATCTTGTTTCGAGTAGTATCCGTATAAAAGACTTATCAATAATTCTGTCGTATTCTGTAAATTTTGTAGATGTTCTAGAGAAAATGTCCAGGAGAACACTGATTCTACCGCATCTGTTAGTGTGTAGTGGGTCATGAACTAGTATTAATAGCCGACGTAATAACGAGAAGGTTGGGAGTTCTATGAGACGAATAGCTAGTTGTCTCGAGGTTCGTTGTATGGCGCATTTGTAGTAGTGTCAGTTTGTTTTGGAGAGGGATCTCCCAAAGGATGTCGATAAGAACTAAAATTTTCGACAAGTTTTCAGTAATTTTATATCTGTTAATCAAAGTGGTATCTGCAGTGCATTACACTCTACAACACAAAAAAAAAATATAAAAAAAATAATAATAGCAACTGATTCTCTAGAGCAGGGGTGCCCAAAAGTTTCTTATGGAAAAGCAAACACCAATACATTTAAAGAAAAACAAATTTTTATTCAATATTTTTTGTTGTAAAAACCAATACATACAAATAAAAAAAATCTTTCATATATTTATTTGTTGTTGCTTTACAGTGAAGAACGACAAAAAAAAACTAATAAGACTAAGTTTTTTGTGTATATTTTGTATTGCTACCCAGCAGCTAAAGTTACAACTAGTAACGCTTTGGGACAGTCATATTACTAGTTGTAATGACACTAGTCAAAAAACGACAGTCATATTACTAGTTGTAACAAGACTAGTAACGATACTGGTCAAAAAAGAACAATCATATTACTAGTTGTATCGAGACTAGTAACGATACTGGTCAAACAAGAACAATCATATTACTAGTTGTATCGAGACTAGTAACGATACTAGTCAAAAAGGGGACACAATTTTCAGGTAAACTATTTTTTATAAAACATATTTTTAGCTACTAAAAAAATAAGTAGAATGTGGCTCAGTGGGTAGAGTATTTGCCTTAAAGTATGAGGAATGTGTGTTCGTACCCCGGTTGAGCCAAAGTTTTTTTAAGAGTTACGAAACTCTTAATAAAAAAAACTAGCAAGCGCAGTAGTTTACAATAACTAGGATTCCAACTGGGATATAACTGTATACAAATGAACTAGTTGGTCTCCTCTGACAACCTAATGTTAAAATCGATAGTTCGTTATATGAAAAAAGGACAGACAGGCAACTAGTCTGAAGAAAAAATTCACTAGTATAGTTCCAGCTACATACCAGCTACTTTGTCTGCAGGGTAGTGCTGAGTGCTGTATGTGTGTATTAAAATACACAGCCAAACACACGTATTGCTAGTGCTGAGTGCTGTGTGTGTATTAAAACACACAGCCTATAGCTAAGTGCTTTTACAAAAACAAATGAGCACCAAGCGCATAGGGCTTGGTCAACACTGCTGTAGAGGGTATCAACCACAAATATACGCGAATCAGCAAGAGTATATATATGCACATGTATTCACTCTCTTATAGGCGAAATATACTGTATATTGTTTGATAACGATAAAGAATTAATTACCTCCAAAACAGAGCTCTATTGATTCTACTTGAATGCTTGTGCGTAACAGGCAGCCACGTAAATCTAGACCTAAAAGAAAAATATCTTAAATAAACACTTGCTTAAGTACAAAAATTTGCTTTAATCATTTTATTAATAAATGTTATGTCTACACAGAAAGAACATTATTCAAATAAATTCTGTAAATTTCATTAAAAGTCAGCGAACGCCGCCAACGAAGAGCGGTTGGATTAATGTAACAAGTTTCATTAAAATTATTTTAATGAAAAATTCAGCAAATATGTATATGAAATAATTTCATTGATCCAATGTTATGATTTTGCTAAAATACTGATAATATTTATTATATTGAGGAAGTTATTTCATAATTTTAATGAATTTATTTCATTGTTTTAACGAAATGACGAATTATTTCATCATTTTAGTGAAATTATTTTACCATTTTAATGAAATTCTTTCATTATTTTATTGAAACGATGTCATTATCTTAAAGAATTTTTTCAGAATTAATGAAAACTTTCATTAAAAGTACGAAATACGTTTGATTAAAACTATGACATAAAGAAGTTTATATTTTAAAATATTTAACACTATATATTTCAAGCTTTTTAAGTTCTTTTCATAATTTGGAACGATTTTCCGTCATCCCTCGTCAAATTTGGTTTCATTTTCTTTTCATAAAATGATGAAATCTTTTTGTTAGAATTCCAATGAAGTTTTCCAATGTAACTATGAAAGCTAGTAAAGCAAATTTAATAAAAAAATTTTTTTTACAGTATTCGTGGAAGATTTAGTAAAATCGTTTTATTGTATTTATGTGGCGAAATACTTTCAGTGTACTGTATGCTGATTTACTTAAGGGATATTTTTGCATTAACTGGGAACAAATTTGAAATGAGCCCTTAAACACATTTTAAGTTATATCTTGTTTTTGGTGCTGAAATTGAGCATTTAGCCCAATAAATTACTTCTTAAGGGTAGGTTTAGCTCTTTTTCAAGAAATTTACAGAAAGACCTATACGCTAAAGACCTTGTGGGAAATGTTATATCAATTGTCTTGAACTTACTTGTCCTATGACTGGTGAAAATAAAAATGGTCCTGAGTCGTGACCTGTGAAAATAGAACGTATCAGAAAAAAATGTTAGCACACACAGAAAAAAGTATCACCAAAAAAATTTTCAGCCAGAAATTTGTGTAAAATAAAATAAAATTATGCAAAGTCATTAAATTAGTTTGGCTTAAGTTCATTTTTAATTTAATCTTTCGATCAAATTATTTTTTATTTAAGAAAGAAATTCTAAAGCATGTAAATATTGAACATTCAAAGAAAAATTTGGCTGTACGGAAGGTTGAACTGACAGCTGTTTCGTGACCACCAAGTCTACTCATCAGAGTCCTTTACCCACACTACCACTGACAGTGGTAACAACACTGTAGCGAAAATCCTACTAATATTAGTAAGCTCAATTAACACACTGTCGCCATCTTGTGGCGAGTCGCACCTTATTGAACTTTGTCTAAATGTTCGGAACTTCACTAACTGTCTTTTCTTAGCATGTTCAACTATTATAAGCTTTTTCCATTTCAGTCCTACCAGCGTGGAATAGCGTCGATATTCTCAATGCTGGGATTTTATTGAATGTTTATTTTGCCCAAGTTTTTTGGAACAGTACACATTCATGTTTAGCTAAGTGCCTTTAGAGTTTTAATAATTGAGTTATGAATTTTTAGTCGAACTGTATGGTTTTTATGCAAAGTCATTAAATTAGTTTGGCTTAAGCTCATTTTTAATTTAATCTTTCGATCAAATTATTTTTTATTTTAGAAAGAAATTCTAAAGCATGTAAATATTGAACGTTCAAAGAAAAATTTAAGCCAAACTAATTTAATGACTTTGCATGAAAACCATACAGTTCGACTAAAAATTCATAACTCATAAAATAAAATTTTCAGTAAATGCTCTTTACTGAATCAGTAAATTTTTTGTTTGTTTCCTATTTAGAATGCAAACATTCAAATAACAACAAAAACTTGTTTTATATGCCGCCAAAAACAACCTTCATGATGACATACACATAAATAACAACAACAACAACAACATTGATAGCAAAAGGAGTGCGATATCGGAATTCGTACAATTATTCTCAAACGTAAATTGTAGCAAGTTTGTTTACTAAACATTTCTGCGTCAATTTTCATTAATTTTTTAGAGTCTTAGTGCCTATTTCACCAATTTATTTAAATATCAATTGATATCTTTCTCATATTAGAATGGCAAAAAAAAAAATTGCCATGCTAACAGGTTGTCTAGAAATGAGATGGTATTGTACCTATCAAGAATTTGGTCCTTATTTTGATCTCAGTACTTTTTACGGCCGAATATTTTAGATAGGAACATGGCCTTCACATTTCACATTTATGCTTTTGTGCGGATCTCAGTTATTTTATCTAAGCTTTTATTTGGTACAATAAGTGCCCCATACAGATAAGGGAAAATTTTCGTTTTCACAGCTTTCTTAGTACGTTCCCATCAAGACCCACCTGTGTACCAAATTTCAGCTTTCTAGCTATACTGAAAATGCCCCATACAGAGAAAGGGCACCCTAGTCGCCCCCAGATTAAAAGTGCCCGTTTTCAGATTTTTCTCGTTAATTGCCTACCAATACTAACCTGACCAGATATCCCGCTTTTGGCGGAATTATTATGCTTTTTTAAGGTCGATCCCGCTTATACTATAAGCATCTCACTATGTTGGAGTTTTAAAATTGAAAAAGCGAGATAAAACTTTTAAGGGGGATCGACCTTAAAAACGCATAATAGTCGCGCCAAAAGCGGGATGTCCGCCCAGGTTAACCAATACCTACCTGTATACCATATTTCCGCTTTCTAGCTATAGTGGAAGTGCCAAATAATATTGATGAGTCAGTGAGTCGGTCAGTCATTGAATATGTACTAAAATATGCACTTTTTACACCTTCATATCTCGGGCAGCTTTTAGAACTTTCAAACTTCACCTATGAGGTAACTTTTGGAGGGAGACCTTATCTCTCAAATTTCATTATTATATGATTAAGCGGAGCAAAGTTATGAGGGGGTAAAAACAGCTCGAATGTGTGGCCGCAACTTGGCCTGGCGCACTACCGTGCGCCTAGACTTACAGCCGAATTATGAATAGCAACTCCCCAGGAGTTTTTTCCCTATTCCCTGTTCCCCTATTCTAAATAAAATCTCCTCGGAGAAAGTTTTCCTTTTCCCATTCCTCCTATTCTAAATTGCAATTTTCCCGAGAAAAAACTCCCAGGGAAAAAAAGTAAGTACATATTCTAAATATGAGGGAGAGGGAGAAATTTTCGCTAGTTTTTTCCCCCAAACATTTTGAAGTGAACAACTAATGCAAAAAATTTAAATTCAAATTAAAAAATGTTGTGAAATAATAAGAATTTATTTTGGACAACAAGTTTAAATAAACACAGGAATGTTATATATCTCTCTTGTTTTAGGCATTTTTATCCACAAACAAATATTTATATTAACCAACAATCTTATTATCAACGAAAACATAATTTTTTTTTTTATTGATTTCTATTGCTGAAGTCTTACGTTAGTGCAGAATAAAATGTAAACACTAAACAGCTGATCCAAAATTTCCCTCTCCTTTATTTTTTTATTCCCCTGCTTTTTAGAATAGGAGAATTTTTCCCCGGGAAAAAATGAGTGGGAAGAGAAAAAACTCACAGAGAAAATGTATAATTGGGCTGTTAGTTGTTCCTATGTACAATAAAATTTTTTCCAAATTAAAAATACTTGTTTCATGTACTGTAATTTAGCTGGAGTATTAAAGAAACCTCCTAAGCATAAGTACTTTACGTTTGGATCCAGAACGTCCCACTTAGTATCTTAATTATATCAATTGACCTCCCCCAATGACAACACCATGTAAAAGTTACCGGTCCCTTTTATGCAAAGTTCCGGAACACGAACCGATTACTTTGTTCTTGCGATTCACTCACGTGACTTGTCTTCTGACAGGCTCTTTTCCCTCTAGGGAAGTTATGGGGCTAAAATATTTTTCTTGTTAGTATTCTACATAAAAGTGCTAAACGCAACTTGTATCTAATATTTAAGGATTAGAAGGAGTCTTTCTATGCCGATCCATTGAGCAAAAGTAGAGAACTTAACTTCCCCTAAAATACGGGACAGGTGTAAACTAAATGTGAGCATAAAACATTTGCTTGCATAGTCTTCATAATGTACATCAGTGGTGGCCATTCTCTCAATTTCCTATACTCGCGAGTATAGGCTGTTTTTTTACCATCAACACACGTACACTGTATGTGAGACATGCAGCGTATCTATTTAGCCGCAAAGCATATATATAAACAAATATTAAGATGGTGTATGTTTGGCTAACACTGATGTACATGATTGAATTGTTCTCTTTTTTTATTGCTTTTGATTTAATGAGAACACTAAAATTGGTATTCCCTATTATCAAAAGCATACTACAATAATGTCAAGCAACGGTATTATTTATTGTAGTGCCGATGCAAATACTACTACTATTGGATTTCAATTGACAATAGTGTCAACAGAAATGAAATAGTGTTTATAGTGAGACAATATGGGTATGTGTAAATGATAAAACAAATAAAGGCAAGAACTGTTTTTAGTTTTGTTATTTTTTTCATTATTACAATCACCCCTTCCCACCAAACCAAAAGTTCGGACTTTTTCTGAACTCAGACTTGTCGTAACGAATTCGTTAAGACATTTCGGTAGTTTGTCTTAACGAATTCGATACGACATTTCGGTAGTTTGTCTGAACAAATCTCTTTCGTATATGTACTCGTACATTTATTTCATGTGAGTATGTGCAAATTAAACGTTTTAAAAAACAATTCAAATTTGATTTATAAGTAAGTAAAAACCGGTGAAAAGTTTTCAGATTGTTTGAAGAAATATAATAAATAAAGAAGAAAATTTAAAAGTAATATTCATTCGCCAATTACAGTTTTGAGTGTAAATTTTTATGGACAAGTCTTTGCAGGAAATCTTTACTCGGCGAAGCCACTATTCAACATACATAAAGGAAAAAACCCTTAAACCCGGACAAAGGCCGGATAGGAATGCAAACTCTACACATTGCTATGAATAATTTTAGATATATTAAGATTTTTAAGGGCACGTTGTAAGCTCAAATAAAAGTAAATAGCATATGTTATACTAAATTTTCTACATTCATGCATTAACAATTAACTATAGTCAGACAAGCTACGTAGATGAAAACAAAGAAATATTGTGACACCGCCCTGCGGTAAATGGAACTGGCACAAAACAAGTCACGTGACCGGTCCCCAGGTGGTAGGGACCAGTCCGAGTTCTAACACTTCCTATGAAGCGGACCAGCCACTTTTACATGGCGATGGCCTAGGATGGGGTTAATTGATACTTTGTATGCACCTTGTAACTTGTCTCTGAACTATCTTATGGAGTCCTAATCGGTGTAGAATAAAATAGATTATATATAAATATTATTCCCAAATTCAGCTGTAATTATCGACTAATTTATTTTTTTTATTGTTACAAATCCAAGTAGAAATTGTATTTTATTTTTAAGCGGTGTCTTTGATAGGATTCGAACCGACAACCTCCGGCATGACAGGCTAGTACACTACCCACTCGACCACAGGGGAACTTATATTTCTATGTTGTAAATACCAGTTAAGCTGGAATTAATATCTGAATATAATTACGGAACAGGTTCCTGAGTGGCATGGCAGTCTCATTGAAGGGAGACAACTAATATTATATAGGTACTATACGATAGGCCTTAGATCCAGGTACATCGGATTTGTTCAGTGCCATTTACTACAATACTAGCCGGAGTACCAACTAAATTTACTCAAAATAGGTAATATGTGACCATTTACACAATATGTCTTTTTTCACCATTCACTACTCCTTATTTTTGGTACCAGGCTCACTTTCTCAAGTCATGGGACGAGTACTTTTGGATCATTTGTCACCAAATTTTCCGCAGGGAGCAAAGAACCGACAGCAAAAGTCATTAAAAAGGCTTACGACTCTAATCTTTCAATTTAAATTATAGTTTTTATGTTATATTACATTAAATCATATAATATTGAAGTGAATAAATAAAATGATGGAAAATAATTTTTATATAAACAATTATTAAAAAAGTTGAAGAAAACTCTAAACGAATTCGTTAAGAAATCGGACCTACATATCGATACGATTTCGTATCAACATGTCGTATCGATTTCGTACCTACACGTCGTTGCGAATTCGTACCGACATATCGTTACGATTTCGTAACTACATATCGTTACGAAGTCGTGTCAACTCTTTCATACAAAAACCGTTACGATTTCGTCCCGATTTCGGTTTCGAAATTGGAAGATTTTACCGAACAGTCGTTACGAATTCTTTACGAAATCGGAACATTTGGTTTGGTGGGTTGTTATGTTTTTCTGCAAATACATACATACATGTAATATGTATGTATGTAATTTTTAGTTTATTATCGAAAACAAAAAGTCTTAAGAAGTATATGTATTTGTTTAAAGTACTTGTGCAATGATGTACACTATGAATTGTACAATATTTTTATTGTTCACATGACACAACTGTCTCTTTAACATTTGAACAATGATTTTATGCATTGCTGTTTCCTTCTCTTTATTTGCTGTACACTCAAACTCAATTAGAATTACAACTACAGTCAATATTCGAGCTTGCAATAAATGCAATAATGTACACTTTTATACGTCTTGCGCTCCCTTTTAGTGTAAACTTTCAAAACGCCGTATAGTATATTTTTCTTTTGTTACCTCTGTCAGAATCATCGTTCTTTGTTGTATACGATAATGTTATTTATTGCTCAGTGGCAAAAAATATATTGTCGTTTTCTGCTTAAAAAAGATTCGTTGTTTAAAAAAGTTATGAGAAGTGCTTTGACATTTAAATTTAAAACATTTCAAAACGTAGAGTTAATCGAGTTTTGGACATTGAAATATCAATACACACATACATAATTATCAAATAAATATTAAAATATTAGCATTTTTAATTTGGCCGCTGCGCGTGCAAGGCGTCAGCAGTACAATAATTTTCTATTTAAATTCTTATCAATTACAAAAATCATTTTACTAATAAATATAATTTAATTGATATACTCATTCTAATAACATTTTAATATAATGTAAAAAATTATTTAAATTATTAAAACGACTTTTTTTTGTAAATATTTAGTATGGCGAAGTATATTCATACAACACATCATACGTGTACTATCATAGAGAAAAACCAATAATTAGAAATATAGTTAAATAAAAAGAAATTACAAAACGTTTTATTCAAAAAATTTTTCTTTTTTCCCTTTAAAGGTGATTTACATAAATAAATAAAAATTTACACTAAAATAAAAAAGAATAATGAAAAGGAAAAATTTCAAATAAAATATTAGTGCGTTACTTTTGTGATAAAGTGTTAAAGTCGTTCTCGTATTAACAGGAAGTTTAAATATAAAAACCATAATTTAGCAGGTTTAAAAACCGGTTTATTTTTATTTTATATTCTTAAAGAACATTTAAAACGGCTGATCATCATACCAACTAAGATGTTTGGGATGCAATTTTATATAATATTTTAGCAATACTCTTCACAAAAGTCGCCAACCAATCAGTAAATAAATGTTAAGAAATACATATAAGACTATAAAAATTTTAATTATTAAAAATCATGATTGTTAAAAAGGAATTGAAATTTTAAAATGCTAAAATTAAATCTGGAACTTGTTGTTAAGGTGCTCACATATTTAAAAGCTCCGTTGCAAAATTTTTTTAAATTGAAATAAAGAAAATTATACACGAGTATCGGCGTTTTGAAAGGCATATGAAATATTGCAAGCCTTGAGTTTAAGGCAGTGGTGGCAATTCTCTCAATTTTTTCCCATCAACACACGTACACTCTATGGGAGACTTACATCCTACTTATTTAGCTGCGAAGCACATACACAAGCAAAGAATGAGATAGTGTATGTTTGGCCACCTCTGGTTTAAGGTATAAGATGTATTCAGCTTTCTTGTGTAAAACACTACGAAAAACATTTTTGTGGAACACTTTAACCCTCTAGCTCTTCGTTATATGGGCATTTTGGTTTCTTGCTTAAATAACGGACAAAAAAGTTCCCTGCAGCGGTAATATAGCGGGCTGAAAAGCTTTACAGAAATGCTCCTCGTGATCTTTTACATAAAAATTACCAAAATTTCTTATACCTCAAAAGTAATGCTTACAAGATTTTCTATGCCGAGTACTAATTGCATATACACGCAAAGAAATTATATGGTTGTGGTGGCATGGTTGCGTCGAAAATGTCATGTTTCCCGATATAGCCTATATGGTTGTAGCAACTAAATTATTATTGCTTAAAAAAATTGTGAGCGTTAATTAGTTTAGGACAAAAACTCATGCTTACATTTAATCATGACATTATTAGCACTCATATTAATAGCAACATGGTTGAATTTAACAATATTATTAATAAAAAAAATCCAACAACAGTATGGTTCCATAACAATAAAATGTGGTTCTTGTCCATACTATTTTAAAACAGTTTACTTGCAATCAAGCTTTGGTTACAAAAGAGACATGGCTCTCTGCTTCTTAAAAAGTTTTGGTTCTATCCCTTGGTTGAATGCTTTTTTGTCCGTTTTTTTTTACTTGAGAGCTGTTGGTTTGTTTTTGTATGTCGCTTGGTTTGAAAAAAAGAAAAATAAATAAAAAAATAAATTACAAATAACAAAAACTGATAAATGCTAGCAATTAATATTCGGTCATGTTATGAAAACCAGTTGAAAACGAAAAACAGTGTTCTTTTAATCGGTTCGGACAAAATATCTCAAAAATTTGAAACATAAAAATTAACAGAGAAGATGCAATATTTCAAAACGAAATGGTTTTCAGAACGTGGACGATTGTAAATAAAACATGTGTCAGCAAATGTGTATGTAATATATCTATGTGCGAATAATAATACTTTTTATTTTAGATGCGACACACTGACCAGCTTAAAAAATAAAATTGTAACCATATATATGATTATTTTGAACTATATATTGTAGCATTTAACCATATATATGGTTGTCTTGAACCATATGTATGGTTATTTCAAAAACCATATATTGTAATTTGGAACCATATATATGGTTGTTTTGAGCTATATACGTGGTTATTTCAAATCATATATTGTAAATTTGAGCCATATATATGGTTGTCTTGAGCCATGGTTATTTCAAACAATATATTGTAATTTCGAACCATATATATGGTTGTTTTGAACCATGAATATGGTTATTTGAAACCATATATTGTAATTTTGAATCATATATATGGTTGTCTTGAACCATATATATTATTATTTCAAAACATATATTGTAATTTTGACCCATATATATAGTTGTTTTGAACCATATACATGGTTATTTCAAACAATATATATGCTTGTTTTAACCATATTATATGTATAAAAGATTTTCTCTAACCATATTTTCATCTATATATTCAATCATAGCATGTTGCTCTTCGATCATTATTGCCTCAACTATGTTTATTCTTTGCGTGTAAGTACTAAATTAACCCTTTCTACTACATATAATGACAAATATTTTGGTAAAATATTTTACGCCGATACATCTCGCTGAAGTGATTTTTTTTACCCCTATTTTAGGAAAGGCACAAAAAGACCCATACTCCGACTAGTTAGAGGATTAAAATATTCCACCAAAATGTTTCTCGCAGTGTTTTACACCAAAATGCTGAGCACAGCTTATAACTTAAACGTACGGCTTGCAAGATTTCCTATGCCGAGTACTACCCTGCAGAGAAAATGACTAGTATGTGGTTAGAAATATACTAGTTGCTTTTTTATTCAGCTTAGTTGCCTAACTGTCCTTTTTCCATATATCGAACTATCGACTTTAACATTAGGTTGTCATAGGAGCCCAACTAGCTCATTTGTACATAGTTATATGCTAGTTGAAATACTAATTATTATAAACTTGTGCGCTAGTTCGATTAGGTGCTTTTTTTTGTTTTGGCAAATTTTTTATTTTGGAATTTTTTAATTTTGGCTGTTTTTTTTGTTTTGACGGTTTTTTTTTTGTTTTGGGGGTTTTTTTCGTTTTGGTACAATTTAATTTCAAAACTTCTATCCCTTTAATTTTTAGTTAGTTTTTTAGCATTCGTTGCTGTTATTGGCTTTAAAATGATACGCTACCTGTAAAACTTTCAAGAGTTTGCCTCCTACAGTTTCCAAAATATAGCTAATTTTTAAAATTACCTGGTCAAAATTACATTAACTGGTAGCATACCCTTTAATTTTAATTTTGTTTGAATTTCAATTTTTATTGGTTTAGTCTGTTTAATAATACACTAACTTTGAAATTTCAAGTGTCTGTATATTACATTAGGATTTCAACATGTTTCATTTCTCGCTTTAGAACACCCTTTAATTTTTAACTTTCATCCACTTTTAGCATTTGTTGTTGTAGCGGTCGTAGTTACTCATATTTGGTGAAAATTTCAGGTCCATACCTTTTCTCCAGAAAGAAACCTGTAACAGAGTGACGGACGGGCAGCGTAGCGAAAACAATAGGGTTCATTTTCACCTTTGGTATACGGAACCCTAAAAACTGAAAACGAGTTTGAGTTTAGCCCATTAATGTTTGTATATTCTGCATATTTTTATTTAAAGTTTCGAAAAATTTTTATTTTACTTAAATGAAAAAATGTTACTAGAGTGGCTTTTAAATGAATTTTCATTTGCAGTTGGTTTTATCTAAATAACGCATGGAATGTATCCTTTGTTTGAAAGATAGTATTTTAAATATTCATAATTTACATCTTTTTATAAACCAGCTTGTTTTTAGAAGGAAATAAATTGAATTGTTTAATTTATTGATTGATGATGCTAAACGAGTAGAGATCATTTTATTTATTACAATAATGTGACATTGAACCTTAAAGAAAAAGTTCGCTAAAACATTTGTTGAAAAAAGTGCTTAAAGCTTGAATAAAAACAATGTTTTTTTTATAAACAATAATAAATATCAATTAAAAAAGAAAAATTTGGCAAAATTGTTAATTTATCATCTTCATTAAGTTTATAAAATATTTTTTTTTCTAGAAAATTTATACACTGATCAACGAATTCTCTACAGAACTAATTTATTAAGAATCAATTAAAATTTCATTATAAAAAAACCTAAACGAAAAGGACTCAAATTATAAATAAAAAAAAACAAACCAAAGAATATGCAACAACGAACCTTCAGAAGTAGAAATGATTTCAGCCACTCAATGCAACAAATACTGGCGAGAATGATGCTGTGGATACTTGTAGTCATCATGCTGCTGCAGCAAATGAAAGCAATAGATGCCGCCAAATTCAGTAAGTAAATAAAACTAGGCAACAGAAAAATTTTAATAAATATACAAAAATACTTTTTTGTTGGGGAAATGTTACAAAAGCAGTAGACTTTTTTCTTTTATTTAGTAACACAGAAAAAAATTATCACCAAACAATTTTCAAACAAAAGTTTGTCTAAAAATAAATTAAATTTTTAGTAGATGTTCTTTACATAATCAATGAATTGTTTGTTTGACTCTAATTTAGGGTGCAAAAACCAAAAACAACAAGAAAAACTGTGTTGTAGAAAAACAACCCCGATGTCGACATACACACAAATAACAACAACAACAATGATAGCAAAAGGAATGCGATTATAGCAAGTTTATTTACTGAAAATTTTTGAGTTTATCAATTCGTTAGTGTCGTTGCATTAATTCTCATTCATTTTTTTAGCGTCTTTAAATAAACATTCAGACTTGAACACATTAAACAAAGTGAAATTTCATAAATGCTTAATGAATGATGATGATGATAACCCAGAAAAAAAACTTTGATCAAGCGACTCGAACACACACAACACAATCGAATTGAAAGACTTACTAGCCAACTCGAAAAAATCAAAATCTTTTGATTTTTCTTCAACCAACTCGACAACTGCCAAACTAATCAATTGACAGAGCCATACACGCCTTGATTTGAACAACAACCTACTCAGTTGCCAATTGGATTGAATCGTGTATGGGGTGCATAAGAAGTAAGGAAATTTCTTACTTTCTAGT
Organism: Panzeria rudis; assembly: GCA_956483635.1. Taxonomy (NCBI): domain Eukaryota; kingdom Metazoa; phylum Arthropoda; class Insecta; order Diptera; family Tachinidae; genus Panzeria; species Panzeria rudis. The sequence continues at coordinate 14,744,131 of OY101448.1, read as the reverse complement.
TAGTGTAAACAAAGCTAATAGAAGGAGTGTTTGTCAAGTTGAAAAAGCTCTAAATATTCGTGCATGTGACACATTCCGATCAATATGGTTTTAATTCCATTCCTGCATTCCGATTGTTTTTATTTTACATACTTTAGACTCTGTTTCTATTGTATTTCGATTTTACAGTAATAATAAAATTTTCATATCTGGGGGTGATTGTTTAAACTTTTTTGAAAGCAAAGCTCACGTTAAACTTTTTATTAGTATGCAACTCTTTTACTAATTCCCTCTAAAATACAGTGTACTGTACAACAAAATCTAACTTTTTCAAATCTAATGTTTTCCGCTGACAAGTCAAATAGTTTCGCGGATTATGTTTTTTAAAAGCAGTGAATCGTATTTTCTTATCCTTTGGTTAATGAAAATTCTCCAAAAGGGCGATAAACCGGTATATCTGGCAACATCCTTTATTTATATATTTATTCTTTTAAGTTTCTTTTAATTAGCTCTGTCTTTATTTCTATCTTTCTCTTTTCTGTTTTTTTTTTTGCTAAATGTTTCTCCCTGTTTTTCGTTTTAGAAGGCGACAACTGTATAAGCAAAAATAAGCCGGGTATTTGCAGAGAATGGAGTGAATGTCCTGTCCTAAAGACATTAATCGAAAGTGGCGAGTATACAAATCGTGATGTTGTAAATTGTGGTTTTTCCATAAAAGAAGAATTAATTTGTTGTCCAGTAAGAACTGAAACAAAAATCGAAACGTCCACTGATGAAAATATACCTCGTTTTACTGAGTAAGTAATTGTTTTGTTTTATAAAAATACTATTTAAAACGTATACATTTGGTAAATACACTGAGTAAATAATATCGTGATCCATTCACAAACAAGTACTAAAATTACTAAACTTGTTTTCTTTTTTTATCCGACAGTAAACTGAAATAATTTTCTTCATAAATTCTGTGAATTTCGATATTAATCCAATGAAAAACTTCATTAAAACTCAACCAACGTCACGCTTCATTGTATTAATGAAACGAATTTCGCTAAAATTATTTTACAGAAATTTTCATCAAATATATGAAATCATTTAATTAATCCAATGTAATAATTTCGCTAAACTAATAAAAATATTTAATTTATCTTGACGAAATTATTTTATAATTTTAATGAAATTATTTTTTTTATATTTTAATGAAATTATTTCATTATTTTAATTAAATTATTTCATCATTTTAATGGAATTATTTCATTATTTTAATGATATTATTTCATTATTTTAATGAAATTATTTCATTATTTTAATTAAACTATTTCATCATTTTAATGAAATTATTTCATCATTTTATTGAAATTATTTCATTATTTTAATGAAATTATTTCATCATTTTAATCATTTTATTTTATCATTTTAATGAAATTATTTCATTACTTTAATGAAATTATTTCATTATATTAATAAAATTATTTCATTATTTAGCCGGCTCATGAGCTTAAAATTTTTTTATTGACAATTCCGTGTTAACTATGATAGGAAAATTAAAAAAAATTGTAATGTCGATGAGCGCTCATAGTGTCGAACTACGATACCTGATTTTCATTATTACGTTTTTATATAACGTCTTAGCAGCTTCTTCAGCCAATAGAATTCTGAAAACAATGTGCTCTATGAGTGTATAATGAGAAAGAGTTTAACAGCAATAATCAGATTTTTTATTTTTGTTGCTCGCTTTTGATTGACTACTGTTGAAATAACTAACTTTGTGTTTTTTATTAAATATCTATATATATACAATTTGTTTTATTGGCCTTTCATTGAAATTATAACATCCAAAAACTCTAAATTTCAAATTCTTGTTTTCATTCTTAAGAGTATATTTTATAAGCTTTTTATGTATCCGTTAAAATATTTGCTCAAAGCTTAAAGTTGTTTCCATAAAATGACCAAAGTTTGTTGTCATAAATCGAATGAAATTTTTTGACAAAACTATGAAAGCTAATGAAGCAATTCTAATGAATCTCTTGCACAATTTTCATGAAATTTCACACATATTGTAAAATATTTCCTTCGAGTTGTGAAAGAAATATAACGAAATTCTTTCATTGGAATTATGAAGCGCAATTCTTTCAGTGTATTACTAATTGCGTAATATTGAATTTCTTTCCTTTATTCAATATATATATATATATATATATATATATATATATATATATATATATATATATATATATATATATATATATATATATATATATATATATATATTTTTATATATATATATATATATATATATATATATATATATATATATATATATATATATATATATATATATATATATCTATATATATATATATATATATATATATATATATATATATATATATATATATATATATATATATATATATATATATATATATATATATATATATATATATATATATATATATATATATATATATATATATATATATATATATATATATATATATATATATATATATATATATATATATATATATATATATATATATATATATATATATATATATATGAAATTTGATGTTATCAAGATTATTATGTTTTTTCTCAGTGTATCTTTAATAATATGTCATTAAAATTTCCCATTAATTCACTCATTTTTTATGCTCTTTCTCCTCTTTTTTTTGTTTTAATTGAATTGGTTACTGGTATCTATCACTGTATAACCTTTGCTTTTCTTAATCTTCTCCCCAACTTCCCCTTCCCATTTCGCTAAACGTCAAAATTTACCTAACTCTAACTTAGACCAACAATAACAGCCACAACACAAGCTCCTGTAAAAGATTTTTGGTTGGATTTATTGCAAAACACTACTACCAGCACAACACAAGCAGCTCCAGATTTTTGGTTAGATTTGCTGAATCCAACAACTACGACTACCACCACAATAAAACCCTTGATAATAGGAGAACAAAAACTAAATGAAAGTTCGGAATTTTTTGATTTTAATGCCTTACTGGGCGGCAATCAAAATGCTGCATTGAAGCGTGAGAGTCAAACAACTACAGATGATATAAAATCAAATAATAATAACTATAATAATAATCCTGCTCATCAGGGCATTATAGCATCAAGTGCTAATGGTCGTGGTAATTTAAATACGGGCCCCGTCAATATAAATCAATGGAATTTTGAACAAACTGGAAATGATTTTCAAAGCGTGCCTAGCTTAACAAATTTTAATAATGGTAGAGGCAATAATGGTCCTAATATTTTCCCGGGAAATAATAATGGAAATTTTGGTTGGGGCCAGGCAAATTTCAATAGAGGCCAAAATATGGGTAGAGGCCCCTTTAATAATAATGGTCGCGGACATATTAATGGGCGTGGTCCGCACAACAACAATGGCAGAGGAAGAGGAAATCAAAATTTAGGTTTCGTTTCGTTTCCCCAAAATAACATGAGACCCAATAATTTTTTTGGGGAAGATGATACTCAAAAGCATAGTCCTGGCACGCCCGTTAACAATATGCAGGAACAAAATCCAAATATTCAATTTCCAAATGGTCCCACAAATAACAGACATACGAGTATGGTGAATGATGAAGACGAGAAAGTGGAAGATCTTATCAAAACTGTTTTTGCTACCAACACAGGCACAGCCAATACCAACGCTGAGTCCTCATCAGCCAATAACCAAGGGAACCCAAATACAAAGACTATAGAAGATTCTATAGTCAGTATATTCAATGTCAATAAACCTAAAGCTTCTGCTATCAATCTAGCTCAACAAGCTAGTAGTCCTCAGCCTGTTGTATGGTTGAGACCTCAAGATAATCACAACAATCATGAAGTAGAGTATATACAATTTAATACACCACAACATCAAATGGAATTGAACAATCAACATGTGGCAGGGCATTTTCAAATAATACCAGCTGCAGACAATCAAATAGATGAGGAGGCACCATCTACCAGTTTCATACAGCAACCAGTTGTAGTAGAAACTTGGTCAGCTAATCCACATCACAGGCACGATTTTAGTCCGGTACAAGTAGTTTATGAGAATCTAGTCAATTCAGGCATGGATATTGTAAAAGCCCAGGATTATCAGGTTGAAAATGTTTTAAATCAGCAGCAGCAACAGTTTGGTCAACAACCAACACAACTTGTAGTGGTACAGCCGCCACAGCCAATGCAACAATTTGTACAACAACCTGAATATATTTACCAACAAGGTCCACAGGCTCCGCAAAATTTCGCACAACAAATTTCTCAACAATTAGCTCAAGAGCCTTTGCAAATGGAGTCCTCAAATAAAGAGCCTCGCTCTGCAGCAACTCTACAACAGTTTGTGCAACAAACGAATAATAGTGGTGGCCCAATCCTGAATGTGCAATCTCCACCCTCAAATATACTGGATCCATTCAAACCTTTTGAATTTCGTCCACCCCCATCAGATGATGCAATTACATTCCTTGAAGACAATAATTCATTAAGGTGGCTATAAAATCATTGTGTAGCATCTAATACCCTACATTCACATCTTAGATATTAATTGGTGTTGCTATTAAATAAATTATCTATATAATTTTAATTTCATTCTTTGCTGTTTCTCTTTTTCTTATTTTGTTTTCAGTCCAAATTCTGCTACCACCAAAACAGATACAGACAAGAAGACAACAACAGATAGACCAGCTGTAAGAGGTAAGTGGCAGGCTACAGTTCATAATGTTAGAATCATATAAAAAAGGGTTTACTTTAAAAATTTAGCTTGTCGTCGTATTGATAAAGGTCTTGTGCCTTCACTATCGCAACATATTTTGGGTGGCATACCCGCCGAGTTGGGAGAATTTCCCCACATGGTTGCCATTGGTTACAGTCGTATTGGTGGCAACGATAAACCGCCCTATGACATACGTTGTGGTGGTACTTTAATTGACAAACGTTTCGTTTTGACAGCAGCCCATTGTGTTTCGGAACGTGAAAATGTGCCGTCAATTGTACGTTTGGGTGTGGTGAATTTCACAGACGTAAATCAGATGAATGCTGCCGTTGAACTAAGAATTAAGGTGAGTGCCAAAACAAAAGGTTTATATTATTGAAAATTGCATAAAATTTTATAATATAAACTTCAATTTATATTTAAACTAAGTTTAAACTAATTACCGGCACACACATATTTACTACTGCAGTTTGAGCTTGTATCGGTTGTTTTTCAACTCATGCTCTTACAAAGCTCTCAGGTTCGAAAATGCTTCATTCCTTCGGTAGTCTGAAGGAACTGAGATTTTCCGTCCCCAAAATACAGACATCAGCGCCCGTTCCTATTTCCGTTTTTGACTCGTCAGTAAAGACCGTGGATCCATCGTAGGTAGACCCTATCAGATTGAACCCAAAATCCCTATCCGGAATTACCATTGAGAGTAAACATGTGAACCATATTATTTGAATAGCATTAACCTTTATACGCAATTCATTATCTGTTGTGTTTTGACTGTTGAAAATGGAAAATTAATAATAAGTAGCTGAACCACATGGCCTACGCTGATTATATTTGCTTACTATCACACAAGTTTAGTAATCTGACTCACACAATAAAAGACCTTAAAAAAATCTAGAGTTCACTGGGCTAAAAATAAATACGAGGAAAACTAAGGCGCTAAGTGTTTGTACTTCAACAGAAGGTATATCTATAAATGATCAAACGTTTGAAGCAGTGGACTAATTTTGCTATCTTGGATATGAGATATCAGCCTACGGTTGAAAGGAATTAGACATATGCACAAGAATAAATAAAGCTAGAACATCCTTTGGAATATTGGCGCCGATATGGCAAAACGATAAAATTAGCCGAAGGACAAAGCTAAGAATTTTTGATGCTAATATCAAGTTTGTCCTTCTATATGGATGTACCATCAGGAAAGTCACAAAAGGCATAAAAAAACAGCTACAAACATTTATCGAAGAATCTCAAACGTCGAATTGCTCGTTGAGACAAATCAAATACCAATAGCATCCGAAATAGGTAAACGGAAATGGCAATGGATTGGGCACATACTGCGTAGAAGTGATGACAACGTAGCCAAGCAAGCCCTCACGTTGAATCCATTTAATCCAGATGTGAGGAGCGTTGGAAGATTCCGCGCACCTTGGCGTAGATCAACAGAGTCCGAAATGAACGAACTAGGTGTAACATGAAATGAGCTAATCTCGATATCTCAGAATCGGGTTAGATGGCGATCGGCTGTTATTGGCGCCCTATGCTCCAGTGCGAGTTAAAGGAACATATATACAATTGTGTTTTGACAACATTAACTCTCGTCGCTGCTCTAATTTAGGATTTTATATTTTAATGAATTTTGGTTTCTTTGTGTACAGCAAAACAAATGAATATAGTCTTGCTATCCACCTAGCTTGTTAAGGTGTTTTAAGCTATATAATCTCTTTCTATATCAGTAGCTAACACAATACAGCCGAGTTTAAAACATAGCAAAACAGCAAAACATAGCAAGATGTGGGTGCTGTTGGCTGAGCAGTTAGCGCGTTTGACTGCAAACCCGAAGATCTTGAGTTCGAGACAAGTTTCAGCCAAGCCAACAACATCTTGCATTTTTCTCATGTGCATTGTTGTGTTATTGTGTTGCTTGTTGTTGGACTGTTAAAGTGATTAAGGCATAGCACTGATCACTTTGGCAGTACCGGTAGCGAGTAATACTAACATATCTTAATGCAGTTCACAGCACCCTCCTTCGTCGGTATTGTAGCAGAACCGTCGGCGAAGTAAAAGAATTAATAAAATTGCTACACAGCTTAAATAGCTGAGTGCCTCTACTTAACACTAGAGGGGCTTGCAACACTGCTCTACAAAAAAAAAAAAACGCACAGTAGCAGGGTTGTAAATGAATTAAGCTTTCTATCTCTCTCCCATTTCACCACCTATTCTCTTCCATTCCCCAAAGAAGGTAACACATTAATAATTAACTGGTAGGCATTAACTGCCTGAATGTGTTACTTCTCTTTTGTAAAAAAAAAATTAAAAATCTATCACAAAGACAGACGACATCTATACTGCATTCCCCAGCAACTGACTACAAAGCAGCACTAAAGCAACACCAATACAGCCTTTGTTGGTTTAGCAACTGCACAAAGAGGATTACATTGGTTCTTCGGAGTCCAACCGGTGACTAGCACTAGTGGAGCATCAGTCATTAAATCAACATCTTTCATAGAGATTTTTGTAGCAACCACAGCCACGTGGTGACTCCAACATGAGACCTAAACCAACAACAGGTCACAAAACCGACAATCATGTTGCGGTTAAGACGAAGTCCGGCAGTATATCCATCCCCATAGGAACGGAGTATGCTTTTCCTGAACGTCACACAATATGGCGAGCAAAATCTCTTAACCTTCTAGAAGGCAGACAATCTGTTGGGCTACCGGTTTCCGTGGTATCAGTATTTGGTTACTGGTCGAGTTTCGGAAGAAAACCCTTAGAAGTTAACTTTCTTTTGACTTTGGCCTTGGGCGAGGACCTTAGGTATCTATTCAGCTTCTACCAAACTCAAATAGCTTAAACTACTTTCTGTGAAATACTTATGTGTACGACCGTTGCTCTGTTATTTCAGAGATTGGTAGTAAAACATAAATTTTAGGGGCAACTGACAAAAGGTAATGTCTGGAATAACCAATTACCCTTTTCCATAGGAAGTACAGCACCGCACCAAGGTATGGTTAGTCACCAAGATTCGGAACTGTACCCTCGGGACCAAAAGAGATGGGGGCAATGATAGTAGAGGTGTTCTACATTATCTTCTTCCGACCCAAAATAGATTCTAGTGAATTAATTTTTTGCAGTATTTCAACGGGACGCCAACCACTTGATTCTTATAACGAATATTTTCGGGATTTGGCTAATTATCCGCAACAATATTATCGTGTAAATTGCTATACCATGAAAACCAGAGTAGCCCCAGGTTTTAAAGTCTTGATATCTTATTTAGAGATATCCGCAATAGACTTGATCTCAGCTTTACTAGGACTACAAATTTGGATATCTTCATTGTGTATCTTTTAGAAGCTTATCCACTATGCTGCTCTTTTAAAGCTGCTGTTGTACGGTATATTGATCAGGTAGCTTAGACCTTATTCTTCGTTGGTAGAGGAGAATAAAGACGCCTGCTAAAGTTCGATTTGGATCCGTCCGTATAGATCTCGGGTATGTTCTTAGCGATGACAAGATATCGCATATGATGTATTAGGCAGAGGTGTGAGTATGCAGTTGTTAATATTTTACGGGAAGCCTGCTATCATTCCGAAAATTCCGGTATGCCCTCTGTTAGCCTTTTGCCATGAACCTATTGCTGCGATTCTAATCGCAAAATTCATGCCAAATTGCTTAACCATGAAATCAGCTAGCTGTCATCATTGGGAAAACTGCTTCTGATGGGGTGGTACGAGGACCTTCTCTTAGTGCCCCATAAGTATGTATGATCTTTATTATCATCATGAAGAGCTACTTAGAGCTTCTGGGATTTATTCCGCAAAAATTTGCTTTATGGCCCTTCCAAATACATGTATATCCACAACGGCCTTCCCCGCCCTTGAGTGGATGTTACGGTTCCATGACAGCTTGGAGTTCTGGTAAATAGTACCTAGATATATCGCACTGTGAGACAACCTAAGTTTTGTTCCGTTGAGGGATGATAGCGGCAAAGTTGGCACCTTATATCTTCGTGTGAAAATTACAAGCTTCGTTTCTGCGGATTTACGGTGAGACCTTTTTCGGAGCTCCACTTGTTGATGATTCTCAATTCTGGAGAGTATCCAGGTACTTGCCGGATATTGACATTGTCATTTAGCATACATCAGAGTTTAAGACATTGTTTGGAGTTAAGTTCCATGAGCATAGAGTTTGCAGAAAAATTTTATGAGAGAAGGGACAGTGGAGTACCTCGCTTTGTGGCTTTACAACAGACACTAGCCCATCCAAGAGTGGATTTAATAACCCCAATAATTTCCAAATTGTGCTTATGATCTACTGATGGATATTCAGTTTTTGATGTGTAAACACCTATACGGTAGGGGGTAAAAATATTTTTCACAATACAATCACAAATTTTGAGTAAGATTGTAATAACGCGGCGTGAGCTGTGTATGAGTGTATTAGTGTAATCATACGGACAACAAGAAGTACAGAGAAACTTAACAGCTGCATAGAAATACACTAACACCATCTAGTGCGCAATAGTAGTAGTAGTTTCATCATTCATGGATTAACGAGATTCCTTCTGTCCCTATCTACTCCCCCTGGGGGGTACGGTTCATGCATCTTGGTGATTACTCACACCTTGGTGATGTGCTTCCTGGGAATAGGGTAATTTGGTTTTTGCTGACATTACCTTAGGCCAATTACCCATAAAACTTATGTGTTACTACCCAATCTCTTGCAGCCGAGTAACGGACGTGCACATATTTATATAAGGAGGTAGGCTTGCCTACGCTAGTCAGTAAGGAGGTGAACAGGCACCTAGGGTCTCTCTCAAGACCAAAGTCGATAGAAAGTTAACCTCTAGGGGTTTTCTTTCAAGGCTTGACCACTAACATAAACTGGTACCACCGGAACCAGTGGCCCTACAGATGACTAGCCTTCCAGAGCGTCTTACCCTTTGCAGGAAGGATGATTCTGTGTCTGCTACCAAAATCTCTGGGAGAGGTTTGGTTAAAGGACTGATGCTCGACCAGTGCTAGTGCCTGGTTGGACTTCGGTCTACCACATGTTCCTCTTTGTAAAATTTATCAGTAAAATCTATAGGTAAGATTTTTCGGAAGTGGTTTTCAAGTTTCATTCGTAATGTTTGTGGCTATCGGTAGCTAGGACTGTCCTCTTTTAGAGGTGATAAAAATTTTTCAAATCGGGTTGCGGATTCCTGTGATATTGTGCGATTGCATTTTGGGATCGATTTTGAATTTTCGTGTCGATATAGACATTAATTTTATATACGCAGTGCGTGTGTGTGTATTTATAGCGTGTTTAATTTTTTGAGACTCCGCTGGGAAAGGGAGTCTCAAGGTCAAACTCCGGCAGTAAGGTCGAACGTTTCTTAGTTGATGCTGTGTTGCCTTATTTTTTAATTGAATGAGTATTTCGCCGTTGCCGTTTTTTATTTTTGCCGGGAACTTCTGGGATTTGGGGGATTTTGGGTCCAGTTTTACGGAATTCAGACCCGGTTCGTCTCGGTTTTTGAGCCCGGGTCTTTTGAAAAAAACGGGTTTTCGGTCTTACCGAATTTGTTGCTGAACTTGGTGCGATATTTGGCTGACGGTTTATTGACTGCGTTTGTCTTTGACTGTTGGTTATTTTGCTGTTTAATTGTGGTAATTCCAACTATTTTGTACGGGTATATTATTTTTTGCTGGTGGATAAATAATACTATTATTTATGTCTGCGGGGAAGCGGAAGGGCGATGTGCCTGGTGGGAGTGAGTCAGAGGTGTCTGATGCGAAGCTTATCCGTTTGAGCGATTTGTCGGTGTGGAGGAAGGTACGAGGGTGAAAAAGAAGCGGATGAAGCCCGGTTCGCCGAAGTTGAAATGGGTGAATGATGAGAAGAATGTTTCGATTGAAGGTGAAATGTTTCATTACTAAATGTTTACACATCTCCCCTGTGATCGGACTCACATTAATTTTTTTTAGAGCCATTATGATGATCTCTGGTTTTATATTGTTAAAAGTACCATCTATATCTAGATAGACAAGCATATTTCTTATGATTGTGGAGCGCATTCTCAACTTATTTGCCTTTGATAGCTGGTTCGAATTTATCTTCATTCTGTGATAATGTACGATCATCCGTCCCAGAGTTTCAAGAAAAAAGGATGCCAGACTTAGGAGGTTTTCCTCTTTTTTTTTGAAATGAAGAATACCAAACAAGAAGTCCATAATGATAGCCTAAGGCAAGTCGTATATATACTTAATCTTCATTTCACAATAAGTTCTGAATTTTGCTGTAAATAGGTTGGTATAATGCCGTGCAGACTCGGTAACTTATACGGGACAAAACTATTGATTGCCCATATAAGAGTTTCTCTATTTATGGGAAATTGTGATATTATGTGGCAATTACAAGAAATTGTCGAGCATTCAGCTGTTTAGGGAATGCATCCAATGAAATGAGAGTTCTTGTTAATCTAAATTGCTTATTAGGCTAAGGTTCGTAACGTTATATTCAGAAAGTATTGGGCATGATTAGTATTACAAGGAATAAGGGAAAATTAATATTAACTTAATTTTTCAACGTTCACAGCAGAACAGAGTAGTGCCACTTTCGGAAGCCGTTACACTTCCATTGTCAGTGCTCCAGTGTTCAGAGAGTTCATTAGCGTACATTTCTAGTTTTTTGAGCTGATCAGCACTCTTGATCATCAGCAAACCTCTTAACTCTTCCTACCTATAGAGAAGAGTATCCAAATATTTAAATAAGGAAACAGATATTTTACAAATATTTTTAAAACATAGAAAAATAGAGCAAACAATAAGTATAAGAACTAACAATAAGTATTCAAATCTTAAAACCAAAATATTTAATAATATGTCCAGCCACTAGCCACTAGCTAGACAAAATATTATAGAAATATTGTTTAAATATGAATTTTTTTTTTTAGGAAACATATATCCCTGATGATTATTTAACCCGCTTGACATATAACGATATTGCCATATTAGAATTGGAACGTGATGTAGAATATAGTGAATACGTTTACCCAGTTTGCTTATATACAGATGAAAGGGATCCAGACACATCAATTAAATTATGGGTCACCGGTTGGGGCACTGTCAACACCACCAGTAAGTAAATTGTCTTAACTTTTTTTATATTTATTTTTATTACTTTTATTATTTCTTTGCAGTTAAGTATTAAAATGTTAAATCAAAAAATATGCATTTTGAATTTTTGATTGGCAATAAAAAGTTTGGCAATAAAAATTTAAATTTAGCATAACTGCTTCCTATCGTAATCATTTGCTGGCAATAAGTCAGAAAAATACATATTAAAATGCAAACTAAATAGTTTTGAGTTTAACATTACACAGAAAAAAAATTTTTAAATACATTTAATTTTTTTGTTATATTAATTAAATAATTAATTGATTTTGAACCTACAAAAATTTTTGTAAATACAATTACGAAATTGTAATTTAAAGGAAAATCAGAAAAGTTTTTTTAACATTTTTTTTTTGTTGATTTCAAATTTATTTCAATTAAGATTATTGTTATATTAACAATATGAGTTGATGATTTTCCGAACAAGTTTTAGCCAACACAATTTTTGTATTAACAATATTTTTTTTATAAAATCACAATCCTCGAAGCGACTTTTTGTTTGTCTGTGAAAAACACTAAATGTGTTTTAGCGGAATCGAACCGGCAACCTCTGGACTAATAGACTAACGTTCTTATCTCTCAGCTAGAGAGCAATTGGTTATTAAGTACGCAAATAATGAATACACACAAAACGTGATTTGCTTTGTTTCATCTACGTGTGTGCATTCATTTGTTATATCAACAATGATGATTGTTCATTTTTTCCACAATACATAGCAAAAAAATTCGGTTAGTTCAGTTTGTTGAAAAAAGTTTCTCGACTTGCTTTGTTTTATTTACGTGCGTGCACTCATTTGTTATATCAACAATGATGATTGTTAATTTTTGTTTCACAATACATAACAAAAAATTTGGTTAGTTCAGTTTGTTGAAAAAAACTTTCTGCGTTAGTCGTATCAACAACTCAATTTGTTATATTAACAAAATATATGTTTGAATTTAAATTACATATTAACAATTGAAATTGTTACTTGTAGTTTGATGATATTTTTTTCTGTGTACGAAAAACTATAATTTCTGACTTAACACCTTAATGCTTAACGTTAAAGATTTATTGAATCTTCAATTACACTAGTTTACAAATTTTCAACTTTATGCCGTAACTTAAAAAAAGATGTTATCTAAGCTAATTTGGGGTTGCTAAACATGAATATGGTATTCATTTATTTTTCGTAAGAAGCGTTTCCGCAGTTTTTTTAGTTATATCCAAAAATCTTGAGGACTGTTTACTTGAATTGTATAAAATTTGCACTGTTGCATAGATATGTGTTTTGCCTTTCAGTCAATACATTAATGGTGTTGATCGGATCAAAATGAATCGAGTTAAAAGGCTTAAGATTTGAGCAAAATTTGAATTATGTAAAATTGAGAAATTTTTATTTTCAAATGGGTAGCCCTCATGAACTAAAAAATATAAGTACTTAGCCAAACATAATTATTTTTGACCCATATAAGGGCTATAAGCAAAACGGGAGAAAAAAAATTGCTAGTCTTAAAAATTTTTACATGCCGGTAGTTGCCTATTTTGAGACTTCATAGCTCCGCTGCTGAGCAATATAGGAAACTTATCTTCGTAAGTTAAACAGTAATGCTACTCTGCCAACTTCATGTGATATATTATATTGATTCAACAATTGGTTTATAAATGGCTGACCTATTTCCAAAATATTCTAATTCTGTTTACTGACGTTGTTCCTATACTCATACTTCATACAAAAAATGTTTTTATGAAAATTTAAATTCGGATGTTTTCACTAAACGATGGTTCTAAAAAAATTTTATATTTTTTTATTTGCTTTAAACAAAATTGTCCGGGCGCACCCATATGGTAACGCAAAATACCGTTACATTAGAAGTTTCACAGCAATCCAACTGCAAAAAAAATTTTTACACAAAATCACTTGCACTGCATCATAGAGACACCTGTTAACATTTATAAATTGTTTTTAAGTCAGTTGCATTTTGTGTTTCAAAGTTAGTGGGTCATTTAAAAAACCTTTAAAAAAAGTTGAGAAATAGTGAAAAATGGATTAAGTTATTCGTTCTTTTTACCTGTGTTGTGCTTACGAAAAATATTTTATTATAAATATACAACTGGATAGTCATGTTTAGTTTTGACATAAATCAACATAGTAAAAATATATATATATATATATATATATATATATATATATATATATATATATATATATATCACCCACTTTTGACGCGTTACATTGTTCCGTTACCATATGGGTGCATGGGTGCTATATGGCAATTTTTCGTGTAATACTTCAATTTCTAGATATTCTGTGGAAGACATTTATTATTGATATGGAATGCTCTTTGTTTGCAAAACTTACCCTTAGTGAAGCCATTGGCGTAAATAGACCCTTCTGGGGAGGGATAGGCCCCCGTTACTTGAAGGAGTTCAAAATATTAGAATAATTTTGGTAATATAAGTGCACTAGAAGGTTAAAGTTGGTTTTTTCTTTGAACAAAAAAAACCTATGTAGTGCCGGACGTGACCATATGGTAACGGCCACTATGTCCATTTCAGAGGCCATATAAAAATTTTAGTTACTAAGCTAACGTTCTTAGATCTTTTTAATAAATTATACTTAAATTTAAAACAAAACATATTCCCGGACAATTTGGGTTAACATGGTGAATTTTCAAGTCGTAAAAAAATTAACAATTTTTCAAATCTTAACGCCTGTAACTCAATAATTTGTATCCGATCATTAGAGTATATATAGTATCGGAAAGAAGAAAAGCATATCTAGGCAACAGTACAAATTTTCTGTAATTCAAATAAACATTTCTCAAGATTTTTGGAAATAGCTAAAAAAACTGAAAAAAAACATTTTTTGCGAGTGTCTTGAAAATGTTTCTTAAGAGAGAGAAACAAATGTCATATTCGTATTCAGCAAACCCAAATTAGCTTAGAATATCTCTTTTTTTGAAACTAATTTTTTTTGTTGATATTTGTACATAATTATTATTCGAACTGAAATAGGTTTAAGTATTAATTAATTACGTAAAAATATTAAAATTTGCGACGTCATGCGCAAAAAGTTGCATACATGTTTGGTTTCGGCTGTCTAATTTACAACTGAAAATCAGAATGTAAATTATAAAAGACAAAGAGAAAACCTGTTTAAACATGTACAACAACAATAGCTTGATTGATTGTAGGCGGAACTTACGCACAAGCAAAAACCAAAAATAAAATAAGAGTTGGAAAATTGGAAGAGATAATCAGAGGTGAAACTTCATGCTTACCATATTAATAAAAACGAATATAGAGACACTCACATTCTATTTCGTCATAAAATTTGTTTAAATAGCTGATGTTTCCTTAATACTAGTATCCGCGATCAAACGTGGTAAAAGTGAACAAAGGATGCTGATGATGAGTAGTACAAATCTTTTGTTTGTAAGCTACTGTTTTTATACGGATTTTGATATATCGGATCCTTCCCCCCTAATGACCAGTTTTTCTTAGAACTATGCACTTCTAGCCTGAGAAATTTACATTTTTTTTGCCACACTCAAAAGGTCGCCCTTTTTGTTTTTTATGAATTGCGTCGTCATTTTAAGTTCGAACACAAGAGCTTGTATAATGCTATTATTGGATTGACTAAAGCTTAATATCTCTCTCAGCTCAGAAAGATCAAAGATCTTGATATTACTTTTGAAATCTGGGATCGTTCTCATTTAAAACGCAATGCTTCCAAGCGACAATACGCTTCTCTTAAGAATATTTAATTTCAGCTTTTTCTAATTTTTGTTCACTAGCTAAAACATTACTTTGATTATAAAAAATATGCATATTATGTTTTTTAAAGTTTTATTTGGCAACTATTGTATAGAAAGTTGTCAAATAAAAGCTCTTACTTAATAAACATAGAATATTTTTTATATACAAGACCTTAACAGTATACATTTTTAATTTAGCACGCAGCTTTTCCGATATTTTGCTAAAAGCTCCTTTGCACACATCACCTTTGGAAAACTGTAATAAAAGTTTCAAGGAATATGGCCTTAATAGAAGAGTACCGGAGGGTATAATACGCTCACAGTTTTGTGCCGAGGATAAAGATCAGATAAAAGATGCTTGCCAAGGAGACTCGGGAGGACCTTTACAACTGGTAGTGGATGGTAAATACGTTTTTTTTTCTATACTAAAATTTAAGAGTTTTTTTCATGGAATATTTTAAATTATTTCGTTAACAGAATCTTATAAAAAATATCGTTTGGTGGGTATAGTTTCTTCTGGTTTTGGTTGTGCCTCCTCAACGCCTGGTTTGTATACAAGAGTGGCGGCTTTCTTAGATTTCATCGAGAAAATTGTTTGGCCGAATGGAGGAGATTAAATTTATTTCTTACTACATACCGGCCATTATAAATTAAGTAAAAGAAAACAACGTTATATGTTAATGTAAAAAGATGAAAGAATAAAGAACTAATTTAATAAGTGTGAAACTTTTCTTCATTTTATACGGATTTTCCTCTGTGTAATTAACAAGGGAATTATTTATTATTTAAATCATTCCTTATGTAATAAATCTGTAAATAATGGATGTTGTTTTTTTCTTCTATGTTTTAGGTTTAATCAAAAAGTACATACATAGTAATTACACTATGCAACAAAATTAAAATTTTGTCTTAACCTTTGATTACCACTATATTTTTTTTTGTGTTATTGTCCCACAACCACAAAAACATTCGAAAATTATAATTCTACACTGAAAAAAAAAACCATGCAACATATGAACGAAATCGTTCGTATATTTTACGAAAAATTTTGTAATTTCGCACCACGAAATTCTTTCGTAAAATGTACGAAACGAACGAAATTTTTGTGTTTATTTTACGTAGTATGTTTTGTGTTTTAAGAAATAGTTTTATATATAATACGAAAGAGTTTCGTAGAAAAGAGAAACAAGTTTTACATTTTACGAAATATTTTCATAGTTTAAGGTAATATTTAGAGAATATTACTAAATATTTTTTGTGTTTACGAAAAAATTAAACAACTTTTTTACATTTTTCTTGTTATTAAAGTTTTTTCTCAGAACTTCCATTTTTGTGCCCAATTTATTATCAAAATCCCCTTTTTGTACCCCTGCAAATTTTCAACGGTAACGCTGTCTACAACTTATATGTATACGGGTCACTTAGCGCCCAATTTTATATGATCCAATAATTTTAGAACAACTTATATTGTCCATAATTGATTTCGTAATATGTACGAAATTTTAGTATATTTTACGCAAAAACGTACTAGTAAATGTTTTCGTTACTTTCGTAAAACTATAAAATTCTGGTGTAAAAATTTATTCCGTAATATGTACGAAAGTTTCGTATATTTTACAAAAAGAAATAACACACGAAAAGTTTTCGTTACTTTCGTTAAATAATAAAATTCTGGACTCAGCCTAATTCGTAATATGTACGAAAGTTTCGTACATTCTACGAAAAAAGTAAATACGAATGGTTTTCGCTACTTTCGTAAAATAATAAAATTCTAGACTAAAACTTTTTTCCTGGAATGTACGAAAATTTCGTAAATAGTACGAAAAAAGTAACTACGAAAAATTTTTTTTCGTAAAATGTTGCATGGATTATTTTCAGTGTATCAATACGTATTTTTTGAAAATCTTTTTCTAAAATTTAGGATTTTTCAAGAGGCTGGCTACACCGATTTCATCATAACTTGGGAAGGGGTAGTCCACTATTATTACAAAAAAACACTAAAATACTTGGAATAAAATTAGGTTTAAGCCGTTTCAACATTATTTTTTTATACAACCAATGGTTTCGGAATTATTCAGACCGCAATGGTAAAATATTTTTTTAATGTAAAATTGAAATATTTTTATTTTTGAAAAATTTAGAAAAAATAAAAAATGGCATAAACTTATAATTTTTATTAACTGATCATAAAGCTACATGTACAAATAAAATAAGCTTCCTTTCATGAAAATCGATGTACATATAAATAATGATTTTATTCATAATAAAATGAAGCCATCTCATTTTTGCAATGGTTGTGAATATTTACACAGTTGAACAAAATTAATGTTTTCTTTTAAATAGCAAAAATCTAACAACTGATTCTAATAGAGGTCACCAAAAAATACATACGTGTATCGGCGTTTTGAAAGTTTTGTAGTAAGAATATTACTGAAAACTGTGTTGGTATACAAATTAATATTAAATCGATTATGTCACTTAATGGACATTAAACCAATATTTGTACTAAAGTCAAATCAGCTTTTTTCAAGTGTAGACTATTGCTACTTTTAATATGATCCGTATATATTGTATAATTGTTTTGTTTGATTTGAAACAATCTGCCACATAAGCAGTTTCTCACTACTGCTACTCTTTCGCTGTATTAATCAATTTTGGACATAACTTTAAGTAATGCTTGTAAAAAAATTCAATTAATAAAAACACAGTCAGTTCTTGACACTCAAGTTGTGAAGTAAAGTACTTATTAACACTGTTTACGTCTGAGATTCATTGTGGGCGGTGTTAAGTTTCCCCACCTTTTGCACATAGTTATACAGAGTCGGAATAGACTATCTTGTAGGGCTTACGTTAAAGATATTAGATGTCATCAACACTTTTATGTAAAACACACCACGAGAAATATTTTAAAAATGTGTTAAACAATCTGCCCGCTATAATGCCGCTAAAGGGGAGTTTTTGTCCTTTATTTTTTTTAGGGGCAAAAAGACTCATACCGCGAAGAACTAGGGGGTTAAATTGCTGAGCATTTATTATACTTTATACGTAAAGCCTACAAGATATCCTATGCCGCCGAGTCAATGTAACTATGTGCAAAAGGGTGGAAATTCAACAATACCTAAAATGAATGACAGATGTAGACTTGCAAAACGCCAATATATGTACATATATTTTTGGTGGCCTGTACTAGAATCAGCCGTTAGAGCATTGTCGCTTATACTGGAACCAGAGGTCCGAACATTATTCGGCTCGTATATGTATACAGCCGAATGAAAACCAATGTACTCAA
The DNA here is from genome assembly GCA_956483635.1 of Panzeria rudis. NCBI lineage: Eukaryota > Metazoa > Arthropoda > Insecta > Diptera > Tachinidae > Panzeria > Panzeria rudis. The sequence continues at coordinate 14,725,248 of OY101448.1, read as the reverse complement.
TAAAGAGTAAAAAATAAACAACAACCTTCATTCAGTTGTTTTTTACGTTGTTGTTTTTCTTTTTAATAGGCACACAGTGTTATACTACTATCACATACTCATAAGCACTAATACTAAATTAAAAAATTATTTCTCTCAATGGCCAGCACAGCGTTAGAGCCTTGATATTAAAAAAAGGGAATTTGTTGTATAGTGTAAATATTCGCAGTTTATGCAAAAATCTTTATTTCACTTTATTGTGAATAAACTCAATATTTTATTAATCGATTTTCATGAAATAAAGTTTATTTTATTTTTCGTATATCATCATATAAAATGCAAAAGGGCCTATCTATATTTTTAAAACTTTTTTTAGGAGAGACAAAAAACTTTATAAAAATCAAACTATTATGATTATAAAAAGAATAGTTTCTGGGTAGGTAGTATCATTATTAAAGTCTGAATTAATGAAACTATGATGAAAAAACAATTTTTATAATCACAAAAGTTTGCTTTTTATTAAGAGTTTTAACTCTCCTAGCAAATTTTTAAAAATATAAATAGACCCTTTTGCATTTTATATGACGATATGTGGCTTTACGATTAATGAATAAAAATTATAAGCTTTTCTCATTTTCTTTAAAAAATAAAAATTTTGCAATTTTAACTAAAAAAACATATATTTTTTGTCATTGCGGTCTGTATAATTCCAAAAATGTTGAGTTTATAAAAAATAATATTAAATGATCATAAAGGTAAGTTTGTTTTAAGCTTTTTAGTGGTTTTTGTAATAAAATTGAATAAACTCTTCTCAAGTTACGTTAAAATCCATGGAATATGAATAAAATCAATATTTATCCATCGATTTTCATATGATGTCTTATTTTATTTATAGTATATGTGGCTTTATAATTATTAAATAAAACTGGTACGCTTTTGCCATTTTCGGTTTTTTTTATAAATTTAAAAGAAATAAAACTTTTCCAATAAATATATATTTTTCATCATTGCGGTCTTAATAATTCAAAACCGATTGAGTATATAAATAAATTCAGTAAAGAGTGAGTTTGGCTGCCACACGAAGGGTTCCGTACGAGTTCACATATATATGTATATCCCTTTTCGTTTTTGCCCTTTTTTCCGTATTGCTTTTTCGTTTAATTTTAATTTTTTTATTTTTTATCTTTGTGTTCGTTGCTTTGGCGATTTTTTTTTTGGTTTTGCCGCTTTTTTGCATTTTGGTGATTTTTTTATTTTGCGATTTTGTATTTTTTGGCTATTTTTTTGCTTTTGGCGTTTTTTTTAGTTCTAACCTTTTTTTGCTTTTTGACGATTTTTTTTAGTTATCAGCGAGTTATTTTAGTTTCGGAGCTTGCTTTAATTTTGGCACTTTTTTCGGTTTTAGGGATTTTTTCGGGTTTTGGAGATTTTTTAGTCTTAGCGGTTTTTTTTGGCGATTTTTTGGCTTTTTTGTGATTTTTTTTTAGCTTTGACGCTTTTTTACAATATGTTGTTTTTTCCATTTTTGGTGATTTTTTCGTCTTTTGACGATATTTTTAGTTTTAGCGATTTTTTCTGGTTTTTAGTGCTTTTTTCGCTTTGACGACTTTTTCGGCTTTCGGCGTATTTTTTTATTTTTTTTTGCGATGTTTTTAGTTATGGTGATTTTTGCGTTTTAGCGATTTTTCTTAGTTTGGTGATTTTTTCCTTTAAGCGTTTTTTTCATTTTGGTGATTTTTGGCTTTGAAATTTTTTTAATTTTGCAATATTTTAGTGTTAGCGTTGTTTTAAATTTCAAGACTTTGCCTCTTACGGCTTACAAGATACAGCAAATTGTCTAAATGACATAGTCAAAATTACATTAGCTGATAGAACACCCTTTAATTTTTATTGTTTTATATATCAATGTTAATTGGTATAGTCTATTCTGCAGACTACACCTAACACTAACTTTGAAAATTTAAAATGTCTATATATGTAGAAGTGTCTACATCAGTACTACATCAGTATTTAAATATGTTTCGTTGCTCGTTTTAGAACACCCTCTAATTTTTAGCAGTAATATATTTGTTGTTGTAACGGCCAAAGTTTTACATATTTTGTGAAAATTTCAGGTCACAAGCTCTTACGGTTCTCCAGAATACAGCCTGTAACAGACCGACAGACGGACAGACAGACAGACAGACAGACAGACAGACAGACAGACAGACAGATAACGTAGCGAAAACAATAGGGTTCCTTTACACTTTTGGTGTACGGAATCCTAATCATATTAGTTGCTCTTAAACTTAATTTTGTTTTTAGTTTCTTAGTGCTTTGTGTAATAAAATTGAATAACCTCTTTTGAGGTTATAAATTATAACTTCAAATACACGGATTGTATTATAAATTATAATACAATGCGTATAGCAGGTTCTTTAAAAATCGTTTTTTTTTAATCAGGTAATTTTACTTTTATTGTAAATAAAATCAATATTTATTCATTGATTTGCATAAAATGAAGCTAATTGTATTTGTAGTATATGAGTAATTCCATTTAGCCGGGTGTGACCATTTTAAACACATTTTGTTTTTGTTATAAATCAAGAATATACAATTTTTTACTTAAAACAACGTTGCGGCTAGCAAGGACATTACGCTTAAAGTCGTTGAATAACGGGTAGACACTGATAGAACACGATTTCTGCTCAGAATGATGCCAGAATGATGTCAGAAAGATGCGACGGGTGTGACCTAACAAATCTTAGTTTTAAAGAATTTTGAAATTCAGTATAAATTCTGTAAAATTTTGACTATAAGGTACACAATAATTTTGGCATAGATATCTGTTCAAAGTGCTTTTAATTGTATTCTGTATTTACTGTTTGACAAGAAATAATTTTTCTTATAAAAAAACTATTTTTAAAATGAGACAGGTGTGACCGACGGGTGTGGCCTAGTACGAAAATTTGAAAAATTCGAAGAAATAAAAACAAATTTTAAAAATAAACTCACAAGAAAATAATAAGACATTAAATTATTTGCTATCCGTTCTATAATAGACAGCAGAATACTCTAGCTGAATATTTTTTTAAATTCAATAAAAAGCAACAAAGAGGGAGAGCAAAATGTTTCTTGCATGATCATTTAAAAGTGCCTCAAATTGATTAACAAATATTAAATAGTGTATATTTTTATTTTTTCTAAATTTTTTTCTAAAATTGGCATTGAGAGATTTTTATTAGAAATGAGAAAATTATTTTTTCCTAACATAGGGCCGTTTTACGTGGAATCACTCATATGTGGCTTTATGACTAAATAGTAAAAATTTAACAATTTTGCCATTTTAGATTTCTCATAAATTCTTAAAAATAAAAAAGCCATTGCGGTCTGAATAGTGCCGAAATCATTGAGTATTTAAAAAATTAATATTAAAACGGCTTAAAGTTAATTTTATGATAAAAAAATAATATATTAATAATAAAATAAAATTGAAAATCCTGAATTTGAGAAAAAAATTAAAAAAAAATCTATAGAACTTAAAACTTGGACTGTTTTAGTAGTTAGGAGACCATAACACATAAAAAAAATATAGTGGTACTCTTTAGCATTTTTCTTGTTGCATAGTGTTACTGAAACTAACAAAAAGCAACATGTGTTTATTTTGGTCCAATTTATGTATTCAGACTTTTCCTAAAAGTATGCTGCAAGAACAAACATTGAAAAGCAAACATATTTACTTGGATGTGTGTGTGTGTGTGTGTGAATGAATGTGAATGGTAAAGTACCGATACATTTTGTAAACACTAGAAACCGGAAGCATATTTGTATACAAAGCCTTTACCCATGCGTCAGTTTTATATTGAAAATAAAGAAAGTTACTCTCTCAAAAGCTTTGCTATAAGGTGACCATATATCTAAAGTAGAGTTTAGGTCTTTTGAACATCTGTTTGAAAGAAAGCTTTTGCTAAAGATTTTCATTTTTAAATACAATGCAAGCCTCAATTTACCTTTAGTTATGCGCTAAAATTCAAGGAATAATAAACGTTAGAAATAGAACAAAAATACAAACGGCAAACACTTGTTAACGGTTTTGATAAAATTTAAATAAATGTAGTTTTAAAATAAAACAGAATGTTGTATGTATGATACATGAGAAAAATTAAGAAATAGCTCGGTGAAATATTATTAGAAATCTGTTAAATATATCAAATAAAATCTAAATTAAAAACACTCATAGACAATTAAATCCACGTGAAAGATAATTTAAAAAGTTTAAAAATTTTATATTAAATTAAAAAGAGTTAAATTTTAAATAAATTACGTTATAAAAAAAGTTTTTAAATCAATTTTGATATAATAAAAATGTGAAAATTCACATAGAAATATATAAGAAAAAGTTTTATTATAAAGCCAATTTTGAAAAATTTCCTAACAAAGAAATGGAATACATAATGCTTTGCCAAGGAAATGAAAGAGAATTAAATCATTAATACTTGTCACGTACTTTATTTGGATTAACATTTCTTCTTCTGAAAATAGGAATATTAAACATATTTTGAGTAAATTATAAATAAAGAGTAAGTTTCATCCTGTTTACTTTACTTTTGAAAATAGTTATTAGGTATTTATTTGAAAGTATTTTCCTTTTAATAATTATAAGTTTCATTTATTGTCCTTGTTATTTCTAAATGAATAATTTGCTTAGTATAAAATTTCACACGGATATAACAGAGGAGTGTATTCCTATTTAACCTAAAAAGATGAGCTTGACACATAGCTTAGGAGCGGAGTTGTAAACTTTCAAATTAGGGCTCTTCGGCATGTAACATTTATCAACGCTTGTCATTACATATTTTCTTTCTCAACCGATTCCAAAACGTTTGGTTAAGCACTTATCTTTTATAGCAGTTATCTTTTATACTCATTTAAAAATTAAAAGTTCAAAATGTTTTAAAACGTTGGTCCAGGTATCGGATACAAATAAGACAATTGGCTCTAAGCTAAAAAACAAAATCATTATTTGAAAATTATTATATCGGCTTAAGTTCATTATATGAATTAATCTAAGTTCAAATTACACTGTGATACACTAAAATTATTCAGGGATTCTCACGTACCAATTCTATTTCTTTGGATCCCATAGAGACCGAAAATCGCCTTGGTTTTTCTAAGTCACTTTATAAAGTGATTTTATAACCGTAAATGTAGTGAACAGTTTTCTTAAAGTTTGAACAGTCATAACTTCTTTATTTGAAAACGGCTCTCTACGAACTTTTTTTTAAAGATTTTGAAGATATGACCCTTTTCTATTAATGGAGGCGTGCTTTTTGACAATCGGTTCGTAAATGGCTAAGTTATATTTTTCATATTTTTCAACAAAATTTACCATTATAATATCATTTTACGAAGTGGCGTAGAAAAACTATAGGTACTTTTTTTTAGTATAAAGGACCCCTATTGTTTTCGCTACGCTGTCCGTCTGTCTGTCTGTCTGTCTGTCTGTCTGTCCGTCTGTCTGTCTGTCACAGGCTGTTTCCTCGGTAGCCGTAAGAGCTACGGACCTGAAATTTTCACAGAATATGTAAAACTTTGGCCGCTACAACAACAAATATATGCCAGCTAAAAATTAAAGGGTGTTCTAAAGCGAGCAACGAAAAATGTTAAAATACTAATGTAATATACAGACAGTTATATATGAACGCTTAAAATTTTCAAAGTTAGTGTAGACTACACCAATTAATACTAATATTTAAAACAATAAGAATTAAAGGGTGTTCTATCAGTTAATGTAATTTTGACTATGTAATTTAGACAACTTGCTGTATCTTGGAAACCGTAAGAGGCAAACTCTTGAAATTTCAAAAAACGATAAAACTAAACAATTACCAAACTACAAAAATTTCAAAACGAAAAATCGCCAAAATGAAAAAAGCGCTTAAAGGAAAAAAGCAAATAAAGTAAAAAAATCGCTAAAACGCATAAAATCACCAAAAGTAAAAAGATCGTCATAAAACTAAATAAAAGCCAAAAACCCAAACAAAAAGTCGTAAAAACAAAAAAAAAAGCACTAAAACCTAAAAATACCGCAAAATCTAAAATTATTGTCAAAAAGCGAAAAAATTGCCAAAAATGGAAAAAAATCACCAAAACGAAAAAAAGTCGCCAGAACAAAAAAAAAAAACAAGTGCCAAAACTAAAAAAAATCTTCAAAAACCGAAAAATCGCTAAAACGAGAAAAAGTGTCAAAACAAAAAAAAATAATGGTTAAAATTCAAAAAATCACCAAACACCGAAAAAAATTCTCAAAAACCGAAAAAAGCGCCAAAACTTAAAAAAGGGCCAAACTAAAATAAGTTTCGAAAACTAAAAATATCGCCAAAAAGCAAAAAAAAAAAACGTAAAACAAAACAAAAAACGCCTAACCAAAAACGCCTAACCAAATAACTAAAAAATATCAGCAAAAAAATTGCAAAAAACGGAAATTTGCCCAAGAAACGAAAAATCACCAAAATGAAAAAAACGCTAAAGCAAAAAAGAAATAGCTTAAACAAAAAAAAAAAAAAAAAAAACTTACAAAATAAAAAAACTCAAATTAAACGAAAAAATTGCTAAAACGAAATAAAGGGACAAAACCAATTTATTACTCGATGGGGTCCAACAAAACAGAATTGGTGCATCTTTTTCTTAGCCTTTGTATAATAGTTTTATTGTTAAGAGTGAAATATTAAAATAGCAATTCAGACTAGCGGAAATCAGTTTAGACATGTGTAACAACAAAAATAGCTTGTATATATGTATGATGGGAAAAACTGCCCAACAAGCAACCACAAAAATAAGAACTTGGAGTGTTTGAATAGATAACATTCCACAACAATGAATAAGTTTCGTAGATAAAAATAGATAATTCTTTTACATTTGCAACAGCTGAATTCAGAAATCCTCATACAAATTTCCGATTAGCTTTAGTTTTAAAGATATATTGACTTTAATATTTTCATAAATTACAGCATATTTTGTATTTTTCGCATCATATTTTCGGACGGGTCCTCAAAATCACAAAAAAAAAAATTTACGATTTATTAATCTGCAGCAAAAGACCATTCTTTTGAGTGTAATTTTGCCAATGTGAGTTTTAGGATACTTTACTAGTATATTGGAAGGATGTTGGAAATTGTGTGTTTTTATTTTAGTCCTTAAAACTTTGAAAACTTCACAAAAAAAAAATCTCTCATTTGATTGTAAGTAAGCACAAAATAGATATTCCAGTGAAGAACTTTTTGGATGAAAATTGAAAATCTATTGAAAGAGTACAAAAATATTTAGAAAACAACTTAAATGTTTCAAAAAAATTCTGAATTCAGCGGATAAAAATACACAAGAATTATCATTATATAAATAAAACTGAAAAAGATTAAATAATGATTCTTTTGTCTTTTGAAAGAACCAATTTTAAGTTATTTTCTTGTAGGTACTACTTTTTTAAACCAAGAATATAATTTAAATAACATTTAATCAATAACAAATTCTAATATGTAAAATATCAAAAGAAATAATCGTAAATTATTTTTTATTTTCATTCAATATGCTTGACTTATTTTATTCATTTGTTTATACACTCATCACATTCAACATATCGAGGCCTTATATTCAAATAGTGCTATCTGCAAAAACACAAAATTTTTTTTATGAGAGCAAAAACTAGTGTCTTTCTCTGATTATTAAAAGTTTTGAGCAATCAATATTCTGCAATATTGACAGTTTCTATTATAACTGTTTATATTATTAAAACCTTAGTAATGCGAGAACAAAACGCTTTTTTTCCCTCCTTAAAAATTTTGGTATTTGCAGATAGCACTATTTGAATATGAGCTCTCGATATGTTTTACTTATGCAAACTTTTATCAGACAAATAGGTTAAAATAGATTAAATATAGACAATATATAACAAAAAATACAATATCGCTTAGAATGTGCGCAAAACTGCCAAGTATTACACTCTTACACACACTTTTGAAAATATTTATCTGTAGGATTTAAAGCATACTTATAGTATACTTGTGGTCGACTATGTTGCACAGTGGGGACTGGTGAAAAATAAATAGTAAAATGTAATTATAAGATATTTAAGCTGCTGATGGGATTATTGGAATACTTGAAACATCAATTGAAGATTAGTTGGGAGCACATAATATTGTCTTCGAAGGTTAGAGTCTAGGGAACGACGACATTACTGTGGACTAAAATTAGGCTAGTTAAGTTTTTGTTATCCTTCTAATAAAGTTTACTAAAATCGGCACAAAACAAGCACAAAACTTTTTTGCAGCTAAGATGGTTAACTTTAACTCACTATTACGCGGTCCATGCTTCAGCTGTGCGGCTCTATGCGGGTGATTTATTAAAAAATCTAGCTCCATTTGTATTAATATGTATTCTCAACATATCGAATCAGTTGTTTACAAGTTATATTTTAATGATAAATTATTTTGTGATAGTTCCCACTGTGCATTTGGCAAAAATATTTTACCGTAGAAAAATAAAATTGGGGTGTTATTTTAGCTTTTTCATTAGCAAATTTTTCAAAACAATTTGTTTAACGCATGAAAAATTTTGATATTTTCTATACTAAATTACAGAAAATATAACTTTCGACCTTAAAGAGTATTAATAAAATGTTGATACTAAATTTCCATATAACATTGCTTAACAAAAAATATATTGCAAATGTGTGATGATATTGATGAAAAGGGAGGGACCTTAACTTACCAGCAAGAATTTTAAGTACAGAAAAAATAATAAATAAATTTAAAAAATTAAAAAAAGCCGACTTCATAAAAAAGCTAAAAAAAGTTCAGTGTGCGGAACTAGCGACTTTTACATCCGAAAACCATCATTGCGAAGATTTGAGTGCTTTCCGTCTGTAAAAGTCGCTATGTTTTGCATAATGGACTGGTTTTTTTTTCTTTTAGCTTTTTTACGCAGTCGGGTTTTTTGATTTTTTTAAATTTATTTATTATTTGTTTTCATTTTAGTTTTCGTACACAGCTGAGATTTTTTGTTAAAAGTTCACTTTCTACACTGAAAATAGTCCATGCAACATTTTATGAAAAAAACTTTCGTAATGACTTTTTTCGTAGAATATACGAAACTTTCGTATATATTACGAAAAAACATTTAGGCAATATTTTTTTGAATTTACGAAAGTAACGAATTCCTTTCGTAAACATTTTTCCTTATAAATAAAACAAATTTTTAGCTCTTATAAAATAAGTAGAAAGTAGCTCAGTGGGTACACTGAAAGTAATCCATACTTTCGTAGTGATTTTTTTGTAGAATATACAAAACTTTCGTATATATTACGAAAAAACATTTAGGCAACCTATTTTTGAATTTACGAAAGTAACGAAAACCTTTCGTAAACATTTTTCCTTGCTAAAAAATATAATCATTGAAAATAATTCATACAACATCTTACGGAAAAAACTTTCGTAGTGACATTTTTCGTAGAATGTACAAAAATTTCGTATATATTACGAAAAAAGACGTAGGCAATATATTTTTGAATTTACAAAAGTAAGGAATACCTTTCGTAAACATTTTTCCTTCACTGAAAATAATCCATGCAACATTTTACGAATAAAACTTTCGTAGTGATTTTTTTCGTAGAATATACGAAACTTTCGTATATATTACGAAAAAACATTTAGACAATATTTTTTTGAATTTACAAAAGTAAGGAATACCTTTCGTAAACATTTTTCCTTTATAAAAAGTATATTTGAAATAAAAAAATAAATTAAAATAATTTTTTATAAACTGACGTATTTTTCAGATGTATGCAAATAAGTGGCTCAGTGGGTAGAGTACATGACTTGAAATATGACGATTGCGAGTTCGTGCCCCGGTTGAGCCATACTTTTTTCTTACTTTTATTTTTTAATTATTTTCGTACATTTCGTATATTTTACGACAAAATTTCGTGGTGCGAAATCACGAAATATTTCGTAAATGTACGAGCGTTTTCGTGCATATGTTGCATGAAATTTTTTCAGTGTAGAGTACATGACTTGAAATATGAAGATTGCGAGTTCGTACCCCGGTTGAGCCATACTTTTTTTCTTACTTTTATTTTATGATTATTTTTGTACATTTCATATATTTTACGACAAAATTTCGTGGTGCGAAATTACGAAATATGTACGTAATATGTACGAGCGTTCGTATATATTTTGCATGGAATTTTTTCAGTGTACGCAATTTTGTTGTTTGGTTGTTAAACAACTTTAAACAGTCACACTTTTCATTTTATCGTATTCACAAAATGGCGTCTGTTGGCCGCCATATTGAATTTTGACTACTGCCATATCTTTAGTGACAGTCCCGAGATCAAGACAAATTGATTGACGTATGAGTCATCACAATCGGATTACGCGTTCGGTTTATATAGTGCCGCAAAGGAACACACATACATACATTCACAGGCTGATGAACACAATACCCTTCTTTGCGTCGAGCAGTCGTCAAAAAAAGATGTATGCGCAGATTCTGTCGAGTTTTGGATTATGGCTGGTATCCGTGCGGGCGATATTATATGATAAAAGTCATTGTTATCATGATTTTGTTTTCAATGCAAGTAGCGAGTTTTGGAATTCAGCGCCTCATAATATTCAAAAATTAATATCTCGATAAATTTTTGGAATTTCGTGGTAAAAATCCGGCATTATTTTCAGAATTTGATTTAGTTTTAAGACAAGGTCCGTTTTCAGTAGGATCATCCATTATTTATATTGTAATACATTGTATTATGTGCTGCATACTTTATACGTATAGCATAATATGTATAGCTGCGAAAGGTATACAGCATATAATATTTAACAATAGTGGTGTTCCAGATGGCTTCGTACCAGCTCGGATATAATTACATTAAAAATATGCGGAAAAACTAATATGAATGGTTATTTATTTTATATATAGTTTTATAATTATTTTCAAGGTCGTAAAATAATGAAGTTAATAAGTATTAATATGTAGATTATATCACCATTAAACTACGTTTAACCTATTAATTAATTTTTATGTTTCAAACAATAAATTTCTTCATGCTTGAATTTAATAAAATATACAAAACGAAAACTCTAATAATGTGGTCCAAAAGTACCACCTCCATTTAAATAACATTTATAAGCATGTACACAATTAAAACTTGTAAAAGTGACTGCCTAAAATCATGCTCTAAGTTTGCTTTTTTATGTGTATATTTTTAACTAGTTGGATTGCCTTATAAATATATGTATATGCATGTATGTACCACATATATGTGTGTCAAGTGGATGAATAAAATATCCCGCTTGGCCATGTCTTTCAAACAACTAGAAGGACCGATGTAGGACAATGTTAGAGCATCGATGACCTGTTGGTGGCAGTGAGGACATTTTCGAAAAAATGGCCACTAAGTTCATACATGACAACAAGAGCGACACTGTTATACATCTTTTCATTAATGACTATGTAAAGGACAACATCCTCAGAAATGTCCCCATAAAATTTTTTGTTTGTTTTTTTACACTTGTTCTACAAAAACAATTTGAGGAATTTGTCGCTCAGAGAGTATTTAATACAAGAAGTTTTAATAGACACTGTAACAGAACTTTTCATTAGCACAATTTCGCTAAATTTTTGGCAAGCAAAAGTGTATCAAAATGATTCAAACTGGTGACAGACTGAGCGACAATATCCACAAGATGTTCATTTGGTGGTATACGAAGCATAGTGTTTTTTGTTGTAACGAAATTATACAAAATTTTAAATTGAACGTTGCCGGACTAGCTTACGGACAATATCTACTAGACATCTGCAACAAGCCATTTGAAACGCCTTTTAAATCACACTATGTTTTTCCGAATCGTGGTTTGATTTGACTTGAAATTTACATACTAATCCCCATATTCATAAAAATTTATTAAAGTTAATGTTGGTTTACTTTACGAATTTTGTATGGGAAACCCGGTTTTACTGCACACATTAACTTTACTAATCATTTATGAATATGGGAGTAAGTCATCACACCATACAAAAACAGGATTGATTTACAAATCATAGGCTTGTAACTAATAAGTCAAATGTGTGTAGAGTAATGAGAAAGACAAGGCAGTAAATCATATTAGCTTGTAAGACATGATTTAAATTACGTGTCACGCATATGTGTTTAGTGTCATTTGGTATTTTTGTGGCTTTCAGTGTTGCCGCTGTTTTCCGGGGAGCTTCTGAGTTTTTGGGCAGATTTTCGTAAAAGTTTTTGGGAATCCGGGGAAGTTCTGGGCTGTTGATAATTTTTATAAAAGTTTTTGGGAATCCGGGGAATTTCTGGGATCTTGGGGAGATTTTTGTAAAAGTTTTTTTTGGAATCTGGGGAACTTTTGGGATTTTGAAGAGATTTTCTTCCCAGTTTTTGGGAATCCGGGGAACTTCTGAGATTTCGGGAAGATATTTGTTTCATTTTTTGGGAATTCTTAGACCGGTTTTGTGTCTAAGGATGGTGTCCTTGCTTAGTGAAGGTGTTTCGGTTAAACACCAGATTTCTCGGCTAAATTCTTGAGAAGTATCACCTAAAAAAATGTGTCTGCTATGAAATACTGTTAAAATGCCATTTGTTTTTGCTTCCATACAATCTAAACAAATGACAAGTGTGACTTATTCCTTTCAGGTCATTTTGATGATAAGTCTCTCTATTTCATTTCTTTTTATACTCTCTATTTAATCGTTAATGCGAGAGCGACGAGTGTATATGTATAGCAGCTGCGTTGGTATTTTGCCATATACAGTGTGTGAAATAAGTGATGATAAAAAATAAAGTGCTTTTTATTACAAAAAAAAATTTGGAAAAACAAAGGCGATTGTGGCAAACTCTATTGAAAATTTCTGTATTTTACCAAGTAAGGAAATAGTAAATTCAGTGTGAACCTTATTATTATACATTTTTAGGACCAACATAATTTCTTGTGATAAAATTTTAATGAAAATCTTTGCGTTTACTTTATCGTGTTACTGTACTCTTAGCAATTCAGCTACAAAGTATTTTTGGGCAGCCTTGAATTATAAGTACTTCTTGGTTTTTGTAGGTGTAATGAATTGATTCTCACGAAATAAGACATGATTTTAATCTCTTAAAACTGTTTGTTGCTTTCATTTGCTTTGCTTTGCTTTGAGATTTAGCAATAGTGTATGTGATTTCAGTGTTATGAATTACTGTGAATTGACACTCAAATGGCTTGTTGCATATGATCAATATCAAAAACTAGTTGGCATGACCAGTTGAGTACTTTTTCTTTTTCCCACTCTTTGAGTACGGTTTCTGTTAGATTGTCTTAAAGGAAACTGCAATCGACAAATATCGTGCATGACAAATGTCGAAATTTGCTTAAATAGTCGTTGATGAAAATGTCATCTACGACGAGTTGGCCAACCGGAATATCAGCGGTGGCCAAACATATACTCACTATCTTATTCTTTGTTGGTGTATGTACTTCGCGGCTAAATATATAGGCTGTGAGTCTCACACGCAGTGTACGTGTGTTGATGGTATAAAAAGCCTATACTCGCTAGCATAGGAAATTGAGAGAATGGTCACCACTGAAATATATCCACACATATATATGTTTAGGATCTAGTTTTCTGCATATGTATTTGTAGAGGAGAAAAGACCAAGTTAGCACTCCTAAAAACCACACAGTCATTAAAATATTTTCATAGTGCCAAAGAAAATGTATGTTTGTATGTATGTATGAAATTTTATATATTTGTGCTATTTAAATTATATGTTCTTTTGTACACAAATTGTTGACCCCTAGCGTTCATTGTTGTGGATAAAACAAAAGCAATCAAGTAAAACCTCATTATAAAATATCGCAAGCCGGTATATTCTGAACTACTGATTTAAAATATTTACATTAAACATAAAAATCTTATTAATTCGATATTGCAAAAGTTTATTTGGGCAATAATATCAGATGATAAATGAGAATTCATACTTTTGTTTACTTCTATACCAATTTTCGAGCAGGATCTTAATGTCAGCTGTCAAATGATTGCCTTAGATAAAAGCTTAATGCTAAATTAAGCTATTTTTTTTGTGTGCAGTTCTTTAGCAATTAAGAAGTTGTAGCCAAAGTTTGCTTTCATACTAAAATGTGGTTTTTATGCGTTTACATACTGAACGTCGTTGTTTAATTATTTCTTTAATTTTCAGTAATGCATCAGGTAATTGTACTAAAATTAGAATATTACATATTATATAGTGATTGGCTTTCACTACAGCGGATAACAGTTTTAACATTAAAAATAATATATATAAATATCTAATTTTAATTAATTTCGGCTAATTAAAAATTTATATAATTTAACGAAACTTTCTTTTTTCAACTAAAGGTCTTTAAAAATAATTTCAAAATTCTGCAGATAAACTGAATAAATTAAAGTGTATTATTTCAACATAACGAATGTTTTCGAAACTTAACGAAACATTATTATTACAGTTAAGTAAATTAATAACCCCTTAGAAGTGGTTATTAAGCCTAAAACAAAAAATGGTATTAATGATATACTCCTGAAGTTGGTTTATTTCGGCTTAACGAAATTCGCAAAACTTAACGAAGTTTCTTTGTACCGCTAAATGACTTACACATATTTTAAAAATTCTATAGAGCAAATAAAATCATAAAGGTGTTTTATTTTAGCATAATACATGTTTCCGAAACTTAACGAAACTTTATTTTTATATATAAATTACTTAAAAAACGTTCCCACCATTAAGAAAATAAAATAAGTTCCTGAAGTGGGTTTATTTCGGCTTAACGAATATTGTAGAGCTTAACGAAACTCAATTTTTTAAAAAACTCATCGCAAACAGCTTTTCAGTGCCAAGAATAAAATAAGCACTTGAACTTGGTTTATTTGGTCCTAGCGAAAATTATAGAACTTAACGAAATTTATTTTATGTGATTATTTTATTAGTTAGACATTACCAATATTTCCTAGGAAAAAGGTGAAAATCAAGATAAATGAAACTTTATTTTTATGAATGAACAAATAAGCTCTACAAAAATATGAACTTAATACTGATGAAGTCAAGCCCGACTTAACAGCTTTACATTATATTAATCTTCAGGTTATGAATAATGAACGCCAAAGCTTTTAATTATTATTTATATGAATTAAATTTGAAAGAAAAACTTTAGTTCTTTTGAGACCCACTACATGCAATAAGTAACATATATTGTTATTATTATTTTCTACAATTTTTGTTTAAGCTTATAATGAGAAACTTCTTAAGAATCGCGTGCACACATCAACAAAACTTGTGTTAAATATTTAAGTACATACTCTTAAAGTATATCAAAACTTTTTAGCGTACAATAACAACCGCTAAAATATTGTAAAATATATTTTAGCAAAATATCCTTAAAAAACAAGACCAAATGTTTTTGCGCCATTGATAATAAAGTTTGCTTAAAGATTTCGTTTTACATCTGTGTTTGTTAGAAGAGGAACTTTTCATTTTTTATAGATTTTATTTGTAATACAGACAAACTTTGTTGCATACTTTTAAGAGTGCTTTATGACACGCATACACTTATATGTAATTTATTACTTTTATTTCAGGGGAAAGCAATGTGTGAGATTAGTTGTTTTATATAGCTTAAAATTTTCAATTAATATTAAATTGTTGTTATTAAAGTTTTTCCATTTTATTACTCTAGTTACCTTAAGATTTTCTAGCCAGTTGTGTAACTGTTGAACTGTAGTAGCTTTAAGCTTTTGCTAAACACTTACAAGTATAGAGCTGATTGCTGTTATTATGTGTATTATACGACTACAAGAAAATAACACTCACTATTAAAAGTTTATATAAACCACTAAATGTTATGTATTAACTTTTAGTAAAGTTTCAATAATTTTTCACTACATTAATTTTTATAGCATACTTTGAAGAGTATTTTCCTCCTGTCTTTGATAGTATATGTTTGCGTGGTTATTCCAGCAATCTTACTACTCTTTCGTTTCCGTTCGAATAAGTTCCAAATGTATGGGAAGTTTTCAAATAAATAATTATAGGTTAGTTGCATATCTATATCGTCATAACAAAATTCAAAATAAAATTTTTGAAGGATTATAATGCAACGTATCAAAATATAAAGAATCGCCCAAATTTTGCACTCCTACAACTAAAATTTGTCGACTTCATTAATAAAAATTCTAAAAGCCGTAAGTGCAAGTGCAAACAATTTATAAAGCAAATAGTTAGCTTACGCCATTCGAGCAAAAATAAGTAAGAAAAATAAAATTTATTCTATGTGAAATTAACTTTGTATTTCATTTTAGACAGTTTTTTGCATCTCCTTTAAAATTTGTCAATCGCTTTGAATAGAAGTATGTATTTTTTTAGTTCTACAGTCTATTATGTGCTAAAAATAGTGAACGAAAATACTTTTTGTACTTTTTCCATACAAAATGCAATTGAATGTTGTGAATTTAAATTAATTATTAGTCTAAGGCTCGTAACCTTATATTCAGAAAGAATTGGGTATGATTAATATTCCAAGGAACAAGGGAAAAATTAACATCAACTTAATTTTTCAACGTACACAGCAGAACAGAGTAGCGCCACTTTCGGAAGCCGCTACACTTCCATCGTCAGTGCTCACGTGTATTTGCTATCACCACTTGTTGAATGTTGTTCCATTTGCACATTAAAAAAAGTCAAGTATTTGTTTGTCATTATTTCAATGAAACGAAATTACGAATATCATATCTGCAATGAAATGGATTTCATTGTTTTGATGAAAAATATCATTGCATTAATGAAAAACCGTTGAAAGAAATTAAAAAATTTATTCTTCTAAAATAAATAGCTCACCATTATTTATATCATCAATTGTCAACCAAAAGCAAACAAAAAAATAATTTTTTATTACCGTTGTAGTTGTATTTATTATAATAAAACTCATCGGGCGCATTTTTTTGAGAAAGGTGGCGGTTGTCAATAAAGCAAATTGTAAAAATCAAGAGTTTGAGTTCGATACCGCGACCAGTCATCAACATTGTAAATTTTTCTAGTGTGCATTGGTATGCATGTACCCTGCAGACAAAATGACTAGTATGGGGTTAGAAATATACTAGTTGCTTTTTAATTCAGACTAGTTGCGTATCTGTCCTTTTTCATATATCCAACTACCGATTTTAACGTTAGGTTGTCATAGGACCCCAATTAGTTCATTTGTATATAATTATAAGCTAGTTGAAATACTAGTTATTAAAGACTAGTGCACTTAGTAGTTTATTAAAAAGCATTTGGCTCAACCGTGGTATGAACACACAGTCCTCATATTTCAAGTCATGTACTCTATCCACATTTTACTTATTATATATATAAAGCTAACAATTTGTTTTATGTACTTACACCTGAAAATATGTCGATTTATAAAAAATAATTTAAACTACTAGTATCATTACAACTAGTGATATGACTGTTCCAAAACGTCCTTTTTTGACTAGTATCGTTACTAGTCTCATTACAATTTGTCAAATTTATCAATTTTTGACTCTCATTTCAAAGTCCTGACTTTTATTCCTTTTACTGACTACATGAATTGAGATAAATATAATTTTTGTACTGCGTGCTATCAAGGGTTGTGCTAAAAATCATAAAATATTTTTTTTAATATTGACGAAATAGAGAACAAAGTCGAGGCCAAAAACCAAAATTTTAAAATTCAAAGCCGAAAATCTTTGAAAATATTTAACATTGAAATAAACTGTATTTTCTTGATCTATTTATAAACTTTGCACCAATTTTAAATTCACTCAAATCTGATAATATTTGTAAAAATTGTGAGGCCGACAAGGATTTTCCTGATCGAGATAGTCAACTTTGACACCCTGTAGGTCAACATGTATTTTAACAGGGTGGTCCTTTTTTAAAGCTTAGATCCTCATATCTGATTTTTTCATAGGTCGTTTTATAATCGGATTTTAAGTTTCAAAGATACAGATTTATTACCCTTTTTTCCAATTGGAACCACTGTGCGTCTTCGGCCTGCTACTTTCGACGTCATGCCATTGGGCTGCCACTTTCGGCATTATGTCATTGGTAGGCGACCTTCGGCCGACAACTTATGGCCGGCTACGTTTGGTCGCTATGTCAGACGCTGATTCGCCTTTATCTTCCTTCGACACACTCCACCTAGTCACGGGACCCGCGCCATGACCACCACTAAAAATAAATGTCATAATTTAAAAATAAAAATTTAACCTACCTTGACGACACCAAGTAAACGGAGATAGTAGTTACAACCTCTAGATAGAAAAATTATATAATTCGTAAATTAAAAGAAAAACTATTGCCTGGAAGATACTTAAGCGATACTTAGGCGATATTCTCAAGAATCTATCTGAAACGCCTTCATTTAGCAAGGGCACCAACCATTATCCAAGACACAAACCTGGTCCTAGGATTCCCAAAAACTTGGAAAAATTTCCCCAAAATCCCAAAAGTTTCCCGGATTCCCAAAAACTACAATAAAAATCCCCCCAAAGTCCCAGAAGTTCTCCGGATTCCCAAAAACTAAGACTTACATTTCTCCAAAAATTTTAAAAGTTCCCCGGATTTCCAAAAGCTAGTACAAAAATCTCCCCCAAATCTCAGAACTGCCCCGGAAAACAAAGGCTGCACCGAAAACGGTGAAAATACTAAAGCGGCGACACTGAGTTTAACCTTTGCGCCGGCCGGTTGGTTGTCTTCGTTTTGAATTGTAGTTACACGTATTTCTTACCAGTATTTGTTACACGTATTTCTTCATTAAATAGTTTTGAGATATTTAGCTTTTAAAAAGAAAATAAAACCCACAAGTGATAGATATGACCATTTTTCTTAATGTTTTTCAGTCATTTGCAGTTGAAAATGGGATTTGTAAGCTTAACACAAAAATCAGAAACTCATTCTTTCTTAGGAAGGCAGTTATTGTGTTAGTTTTGTTTTTAATATAAATAACTTGTTGAGTGGGCCGATGTCTTAATACTTAAGCAATATTCAGCCATGTCACAGAACACCATTCCGATCGGAATTGGTTTCAATTCCGTAAGTTGCTTCTTTAGAAAACGAAAAACGAAAATTTTCTTCGTAATCAAACCACTTTGAAATTTCAAAGTGGAATTGAAAAACACTTTTCTACTGACTTCATTTGCAGTAAATACTAAAAAACGTGCATACTTTTAGGAGCGTCAAATAAATATTTGGTCATGAGCTTTCCATGTTATTAAAAAGCTCAGTGTGAGCGTTGCAAGAATAAACAAACGCCTCAAGGTATAAAAACTTTATCATTGTAAAACCGAAATAAAAAATAAACGGAATCTAAAGCACCAAAATGACAACTACGGAATCAAAACCAATCCGAACGGAATCTCTGACACGGTTGATTGTTTGTTTTTCGCTATTTATTTTAAAAGAAAACTTAAAAATACTTGTATAAACACTATAACGCTACAGCTTTTGATTATAGCTTGCGTTCTGTATTTAAATTTTAAGAATAAGTTAAAACTTAAAAATTCTCTTTATAGAAACAATTATTCTGCAAGTACATCTAAAGCAAACACACTTTAATACTTACTTCTAAAAATATAGAGAATTTTGTTAAAAAATTCAGCACTTTCACACGATTCACAACAAGGGAATCCAAACAAGATTTACAGCCGTTATTATTATTATTATGATTTCATTTTTCTGCAATACATATCGAGCCTTTGCTGCAATAGAGTCATAACTCAAAAAAAAATTGTTTTGCAGAAAACGAGTTTAAAGTTTCGAATTTACTAACAACTTCATGGTAAAGGAAAATTTTATTCTTGTGTGACTAGTTGAGTACACAAGATATTTGTATGAAATTTTTACACAATATGAAGAATGATATGACGGCTAATTCTGCATTATTATCTCAAAAATCAGGTTTTTTGAGTTATGACTCTATTGCAGCAAAGGCTCGATATGTACAACAACTTTTTAGTGGGCAACAAAAACTTGGCTTGAAATCATTTTTTTTCAGTTTTTATTTTCTTAAGAAAATGCGTATTAAATTGCTTTAATAAAAATATTTTTATCCTTTGAGCTTTTCATCTTTTTAAACAAAAAATAAGTGTGTTTTTTTACATAAACTCTTCGATATAACGAACTTCGTTATAACGAAAAACTCAATATAACGTATGTTTTATTGATTCCCTTGAGAAACCCTCTTTATTGCAAAGTTTTTATACAAAAATACACTATAGATATAATGAACAAATTCTGAGCAAAAAGCCTCTATATAGCGAAATATCGATCCAAATGTCTCAATATAACGAAATCAGAATAAATCGTAAATGGTATAGTCCCGTTATAGAAACAGCGAAATCTAAATGTTTTTACAAGCGCATTTGTAAAGCCTCTATACAACGAAGTACTCATACAAAAGCCTCTATACAACGAAGTAAAAATAAAATTTAAAGCAAAGAAAACTATAGTTACATAGAATTTTTTTTCGTATTTCTTAAAATTTCGTTATATCAAGTCTTTGCAGAATATATATATAGCGAAGCAATAGCTATAACGAAGTATTTTCTGATCCCCTTGGAATTCGTTATATCGAAGTTTCACTGTATTATGAAGAATAATACATATTTATTCTTTCAAGACAATTTTAATATGGAGCACAAAGCACCGATTGAAGAATTTTAATAAGGTTGTGCGTATACGTTATATACAATTATGCCGAGCTATACGTACCATATACGTAGTGGTGCATATACTAGAATAAGGCCCGTTATTACAACTTACCTGTAAAGTACACATTTGTAAAAGTTAACCATAGCTAAAATGAGGAATACAGTGACCTGTAACTATTTTCGTAATTACAACTTCCCTGTAAAATAAAATGTATCTTATTTCAAAACATGGCAATACCAGAGCAAACAACGTCTGGCGTCATTTTAAAATACTTTTAGTATACACAGCAAAGGAAAACAATTTTATTTTTCCTCCTAAAACTATGCTCGAAAATTGTTTTAATGTTTCTTTTATTTGAATACTTTCTTTTAGCTTATCAGAACGATTTTGCCTTAAGTCTACTTATAATAACACTATGGAACATTTTTGGGATTATTGTCTGGGGGGTGAGAAATTCCAAGTCAGGGTGATGGTACTAGGTCAGTATAGTAAAACCCTCAAAGGGTTTGGCGTTCGTATGTGTCAGTTTTTTTTATGACCTTTTAAATTTTTTCCTTATCTTGATGTTTTTTCGCTTAGTTGTAACATTTTGGCAAAAACGTAGTTTAACATAACTCGAGAACCACTTGTCCGATTTTGCTAAAACAAACTCAAAAAAATTTAGAATTACAATTTCTTCAATCCGTTTATATAACGTTTTTCTTTATAATCAACAGTTTTGCCGGTAAAAATAAATTTGTGGAGAAAAAAAAATATATTTTTGCCTAAAAATTAATTTTTTTTTAAATTCATAAAAAATCCAAAACGGAAAAAAGGATCAAGTGTTATTAATTTCGTGTAAAGTCACATAACCTATAAACACAATGCGACATAGATCATAGAAATCGATTAACGCGTTCTGCTTTTATTTACAATTAAGTGAAGGTATCCCATTTTGACAAGAATATTGATATTTGTTTTTATTCAAAAAAGTGTCATTTATTGACATATTGACCACAGCAGTAGCAAAAGCTATTTATATCTGGCTTGCACAGTTCCATATTCTGTTCTTTTTTGTTCACTTTTAAAAAACTGGAGAAAAATCACTTTTACTGTTCGCGTTCGTCGGCACTTGTTGAATGACAAAAATCACAGAACCAGTGTGAGAAAGAGAAAATGTATAATGACAATGCATGTTTTATGTGAACATTACAGAACCAGTGTTGCCACATCAATATTTCTCTTTTAGTACAGTAGAAAAATATGAGAGAGTTCGGCTTGTGAGTGTCAATGTTTTCTCCAAATAATGTTGTGCATATCTGGAGCAAATTTTTGAAATTCATACATTTACCTAATTGTGAATAAATGAGAAACGCGTGCATCGATTTTCATGATCTATCCCTTTTTTTGCTCATGGGTTATGTGACTTTACGCGAAAGTAATTAGTTTTGGCACTTTTTTCCATTTTGGATTTTTTATGAATTAAAAAAAAAAATTTTAGTTTTTAGGCAAAAAATACTTCTTTCCCTTCATACATTAATTTTTAACTTCGAAAGTGTTGCACATATAGGAAAACGGTATAGAAACAGATTAGAGAAATTGTAATTCTTAATTTTTTTGAGTTTGTTTTCGCAAAATCGGACAAGTGGTTCTCGAGTTATGTTAAACTACGTTTTTGCCAAAGTGTTACAACTAAGCGAAAAAACATCAAGATAAGGAAAAAGTTCAAAAGGTCATAAAAAAAACTGACACATACGAACGCCAAACCCTTTGAGGGTTTTACTATACTGACCTAGTACCATCACCCTGACTTGGAATTTCTCACCCCCCAGATTGGCTGTTGTACTGTGTAATGAAAAGCGAGTTATCTGTCCGATAACATCTTAACTTTAGCCATTATCAAGTTATAATAATGGCCCTAAAACTTATAGTAGAATTTTATTGCATATATTTTTGTTGGACATTCCAGGGGTTTTTCCACTTTTTTAAAAAAGAGACAAAACTACTCATATAATGATTAGTTAGAGTATTAAAATGATCCATAAAACTGTTTCTTGTGGTGTTGTACATAAAAAAGCCAAACATTTTGTATACCTAAAAGATAAGGCTTACAATATTTTCTACACACAGAAAAAAAAATACCCATGTAAAATCAACATATAACAATGTTGATTACAAATCATATTACATTTTTGCAAAAGTACAGACTTAATTTAAAATTGCTTATATGTTTTGGTATTTATTTGCTAGTCTATTGTTAGCTACAACGCACTGTTGTGCTCTTGTTGTTGTTTATTTTAATGTTCGTTGCATTTTTCATTGTTAAAACAAAATTGTTCAATATTAAATCAATAAAATCCCGTTTTATAGTAAAACCAATTTTCTTCATGTTAAATTAAAGTTGGATCTGCATTAGTGAATTAATGAAAAACCAACGTTACATTTCATTTTAAATCAACATGACTGATATATAACTTTAAATTTCAAATAAATTTTATGTTAAATCATCAATTAAATCATGTTGAATTAAAATGAAATTCATGTTGCTTATGATGGTATCTATTAAATGTATATCTAAAGTATATTTGAGGCTGTTGTGGCTGCAGTGGCTAGCGCGTTGACCAGCAAGCATGTTCAAATCTAAGCTGGGGCAGCCAACTATTAAGCTCATGTTGTTTCGACTTGCAATAGCTTTAATTCAACATGATTCTCCATGTTATTTCGGTATCAAATTCATGTTTTTTCATCTTGAAGTATGTTTAATTCAACATGATTCTTTGTGTTATTTCAGTATAAAATTCTTGTTGTTTCAACTTGAAATATGTATGATTCAACATGATTATTTGTATTATTTCAATAACTACTTCATTTTGATATAACTCTACTGGAGTATAAAATCAACAAGAAATATAGTTATTTCAAATGGAATATAGTTATTTCAAATGGAAAAATATTCTATGATGCTTATTATAAAATCATGTTGAATTAACATGAGACAACTATGAAACAAAATCACTACCGAAAAATGTTAAATTAACGCTGTTTTTGACAAGTTTAATATGAAATTTTCATGTGTGTATGCTGAGTCACTATAAATATGTGCAAAAGGGGGGAACTGTAATTTCCCGTTAAATGAATCCCTGATTCATATGTATTTTTTTGGTGCCCTCTGCCAGAATCAGTCGTTAGAATCATGATATTTTTGTTTTATTTTGTGCAGTGTTATTGCTTCATAGTTTGATGTAGGGTATTTGATATTTGCCATAGTCTAACATGGCTCATTTACTTGTTTATTAATTGAATTTATACTCCGACTGTCTACTAAAGAAATATTTTTATTAGTTCGTTTGATAATTGTATGTATTTATTATGTAATGAAAGTTAATATCAACAAAATCAAGCATGTGTTTAATTGAAAACAATTTCCCATCATAATCAGTAACTTACTCACTGCATACTTTCAGGGTTCCTATTATTGCAATAATATTTCACATGTGTGTAATGGGATTTTCTATAAACACATCCATCCATACACACTAACTCATTCATACCTATAACATTTCATTTAAATTGAAGTGTAAGAGCATGAGTGCGTGTGTATTTATTAGTTCAAGTAGCTCATGAATGTCAATCATGTCAAATGATGAAGGCGTAATCTTGCACAATGTGAAATATGACTATCGAAATGTAGGAGCTTTCCAATGCATACATACATACATATATATATATATATATATATATATATATATATATATATATATATATATATATATATATATATATATATATATATATATATATATATATATATATATATATATATATATATATATATATATATATATATATATATATATATATATATATATATATATATATATATATATATATATATATATATATATATATATATATATATATATATATATATATATATATATATATATATACATACATGCTTACATATAAGTATGTTTGATTAAACAAACATTTATGTCTGTATTTTGATGACATGCTTTATATTATTTTTCCCTCAGAAGTATCTATTATTTTCTCTATATACACTCTAAAACATTATTTCAAATTTACAATCATATATTGTCTAATTTTGTGTTGAAATATTCTCCTTGTCTAAAATTACATTGATTTTGTAGTTATTTTATTAAAGAAAAAACCTTCCAAATTAAACTTATTTAATCCAAGTGGAAAAAATTTAACATTAAGTATAATACGGCTATGGCTGAATGGTAGATACGTCAGATTATGAGTCAAGAGATCGCGGTTCAAGCCTGCACGCAGGCAATCGCTTTTTTCTTAGCAGAAACATTTTGTTCAAAAATAATGCGTGTGTAATTTTAGGTCGATAATAATCGGTAAAGTGTTGCCGACTATTATCGGCCTAATTTTCAACAAAAGTGTTTTAGAGTGTATATACCCAGTAAAAAAATTGCTTCCAACAAAGCAGATTTCTACTCTTATTGAGTAAAAGTAGCGCTGACAAGCCTGCTGATATCGCTGTTGATTTTTGTATGGAAAGTTCTCAGTTTAGAGTACTACATTTTTGCTCATAAAATCGCTTTTGAAGCGCTGAAAATCATCAACATTTTCAGCACTAAAACTGAAAATAAATGAAAAAATGGTGGATAGGCAGCGTTAACGGGATTTTGAATTTTTATTATTTCGTAACTTTATTTATTTTATTTATTTGATCACCGTTTGTTATTTTAACTTCAACTAGTATCGAACTAAGGTCCTTCAGGTTTGAAGTCCAACGTACCAACCCCTCGGCCAAAAACACTGTAGCAGAACGGCACCAAGAACCTCAAATAAACTTACTATTCTTTCTCGCTTAAAAACCTGCATTAGATCAGCACAATGAAGGCACATTTTTTGTATAACTTATGTACGAAGCTTTTATATAAGTAAAAAGCTTATATTTTTTTATTCATACTACCCATTCGATGTGTGTACATTCGCTAACTTTCTCGCTTTAAAACCTGCATTGTTGGGGCGCTATGAAATCAGCTTCTGAGCAAGCTCATATTTTAAAGCGAATTATGATGTGCTTTATTTCTTTAGTACTTCAAAAAATATGAAATTTTTTTACTGGGTACATACCCATATGTTCATACATATATTTGTTAACGTGTATTTAGTAGTTATTGATTATTGAATTATTTTCTGTATTGGATTTCGCAGAATTAAAGTTTGTTTCTAAGTTGATAAATGCCATCAATGTATTATTTATGCGCTAATAAATAATGGAATTTGTATGAAAGGCACTCAAACGCTGTAAATGTTATAGTATAATTAAATATTTTTGTCATGCAGAATCTTTATTAAAAATTAGCTTTTAACACAGTGCTAGTATTTGTTGTGTAATTCATTACGTGGTTCATTAAGTGGTAGAAAAATTACTTCATTTAGGACATATTATAAATTTAGTATATTAAAGCTAATTACCTTTCAGTCGGTCGGTCACATAAACTTTTTTTTTGAAAACTAAACTTTTTTTTTTATTAAAAAATTTATAAAAAATTTAAAACTGATAAAATTCACATCAATTTATTAGTGCTTTAGTTCACGTATTAAATTTTCATGAGAACGTTGTATAAATAAGAACCACTACACACGTGGAATAATGGTTCCAATTAGAATAAAGGTTAATAAATATGTATCTTTAAAACTTGCGATTCGATTATAAAATAATGTATGGAAGAGGGAGGACATAAGTTTTAAGAATGTTGAAATTTGTGCCATTCTGCTGAAACACATGTTGAGATACAGGGTGTCAACGTTGACTACGCCGAACATGAAAAACTTTTGCAAATGTTATTTGATTTTAACGAATTAAAACTTGTTAAAAAGCTTATAAACAGATAAAGATATCACACTTTATCTTGTAAGGATACCTTCATATTATTCAAAGATATTTGCCTTTGAATTTTAAAATTAAGGTTTTTGGCCGCGATTTTGTTTCCTTTTTTGTAAATATAGCATAGCTAAAATTTTCAAAAAACTATTTTATGATTTTTAACACAATCCTTGATAATATGCAGAAAAAATTCTTTTACTTATCTCTACTCATGTAGTGGTGAAAAATAAGCATGGTCAAGACTTTGAAATTAGAGTGAAAAATGGATAGATTTTGTCAAAACTAGAGTTTAATTGTTAGACATTTTTCTCAAAAATTTTTCTAAACTAAAATTTTTTCTTTCCAATATTTCTAAAGAATAGACTTCAAAAATGACAACAGTTGAAATTTTAAATCGCTTAAAGCATGCACGTCACATCCAGCATTGGACCAAAATAGTGAAATTTTCTACGAAATTCTGAATTCATCGTTTAAGAGGAAAATAAACGCCCATAGAGTTTTTAAAATTTCTTTACAAATTATTCAATATAATTTTTTTTTACTGCCCGCCCGCTCAAAAATGTGGCCAGGAGAGCAGATTTTCTAAAAATAGTCAAATATTCAGAAGCTTATTATTTAATTTTTTAATATTTATGTGTTCACTATTTATTAAAAAAATATAGCAGTCTCCTTTGTTTAAAAAATTGAACGGGCATTTTTTATGAATTTTTAATAGCAAAAAAAAAAACAACATGCGAATAAAATCAAAGTTTTCAAGTTTTTAGGGAAAAATTTTATACGTATGAGTAACAAGACAGAATGTACTATCATATTACTCATACGTATACACATTTGCTTTAAAAACTTGGAATATTGCATTTTCCTCACATGTTTTTTTAGCTCTATTTTTAAGAAAATCTAGCCATTTTTCACTCTCATATCAAAGTATTGACTTTGATTATTTTTCATGACCACATGACCAGTAAACAATTTTCGTGTTTTTTGAAGCACTAAAGAAATAAAACACATCATAATTCGCTTTAAAATTTGAGCTTGTTCAGAAGCTGCTTTCATAGCGCCCTAACAATGCAGGTTTTAAAGCGAGAAAGTTAGCATATATACACACATCCAATGGGTAGTATGAATAAAAAATATTAACTAAAAAGTTGTATAAAAGCTTCGTAAACAAGTTATACAAAAAATGTGATTTTATTGTGCTGATCCAATGCAGGTTTTTAAACGAGAGAGCAAAGTAAGGGTGCGAACAGAGTGGCCGCTTGTTGCCGAGCCAAGCCGACTGACGCTTATTGCGAGAACCAATGCGAGAAAATACAAATAAGCGCGAACAGGTCATAGTGGGCGCCGAGCTGGTCAGAGCGCAAGGCTGATTGAATGCGAGAAAACAGTTCCAAAGCGTATTTCAGCGCCGAAAACATTGTTTATGTTATGTTGTTATGATTTGAATTTGTTTGGAAAACATAAAAAAAATTAAAAAAACAAAAATTTAAGAAAAAGTAAATAAAACATGCAATCAAAAAATTAAAAAAAATGATACAAATTAAAAAGAAAATGAAAATTAAAAAATAAAATAAAAATTAAACAAAAAAATAAAAATTCAAATGATAATAAAAATTATAAAAAAAGTAAAAGAAACTTATAAGCAAAATTAAAAAAAAGTGTAATAAAAATTTCAAGAATAATTGAAGAAATGCGTTAATAAGTAAAATTTTAAAACTCAATGTCAGTTTTTTTCTCAACAAAATAAAACTCAAATCATAATGACAGTAGACGCTCGTAAATTAGAATCACTTTGTTCGTGGGGTAGTTCTAATAAGTGATGAAATTCTCCAAATTCACTTCGTTTATCATTTATTGGATGTTCTCCAAATGATTTTTTTTATTGATAAAATACTTTAAAACAGTAGCCGAAGCTAAATACTCATCATCTGACGAATCCATATCTTTTCACTACAATTTCACAAACACGAATGAACAACAAATAATAGATAAAATATTAGCGCTGATTCTCGCATCCACTATGCACACTCAAACTTGTTTATCGCATGAACAAGTTCTCGCAATAAGCGTCAGTCGGCTCGGCTCGGCTCGGCAACAAGCGGCCACCTCTGTTCGCACCCTAAGTTTATTTCAGTTTTTTTGTGGCGTTTTGCAACAGTGTTTTTGGCCGAGTGGTTGGTACGTTGGACTACAAACCTGAAGGACCTTAGTTCGATACTAGTTGAAGTTAAAATAACAAACGGTGAGTAAAAATATAAAATTAATAAAAATAAATAGTTACGAAATAATAAAAATTCAAAATCACATCGAACCTTTTTTGTCAATTATATTCAGTTTTAGTACTGAAATGTTGTTTTATGAGCAAAAATGTTGTACTCTAAGCCGGGAACTCGCCATACAAAATTCAGCAGCGATACCAGCAGGTTTGTCAGCGCTACTTTTACTCTATAATAGTAGAAACTTGCTTTGTTGGAAACAATTTTTTTACTGAGCATGAATTGATAAAATATAAATTTTTTTTCTGCATATTTTTTGGAAAATATGGAACAAAGTCGAGGCTGAAATATTTAAAAAAATATTCAAGATATCCAAATGAATTAAAAAGTATTATTTTTATCTGTTCATTAACTTTACAACAAGTTTTAATTCATTAAAATCAGATAATATTTGTAAAAGTTAAGAGGCCAACAACATTTTTTTTTCGAGGTAGTCAACTTTGGTACCCTGTACCTCACCTTTTTTTCAACGAGGTGGTCCGAGTTTTATTATTCTTAAAACTTAGGTCCTCTTCTACTTTGTTTTGTTATCGGATTGCAAGTTTCAAAGTTACCCCTCATTTTTCCATGAATAAGTGTTAATTTCATTCACAATTAAGTGAAGGAACTTAATTGACAAAAATTGGTTCTTTCATACAACAAACATACACACACGCAAATTTAAATTTTACTGTTGTATGGAAATTGTGATTTTTATCAATTGAGTTTCTTCACTTAATTTTGAATAAAATCACAATTTGTCCTTCAATTTTAATAATTTATGGCTTGTTTTATTTCTAGTACAGCTAGCGCTGAGATTAATGATAAAAATAAAAAATTTTTTAAGCTTTAAAATTTTTTTGATGAAAAAAAGATTTTATTTTGCAAAAAAAAAACAATAAAAATTTGCGCCCCTAATTTCCAAATAACTCCGAAACAGTTGAAGATATTAGAAAGTTATATAGATATGACTTAAAGGTAATTTTATCACGCATTTTTCGCGCAGTTCATTTATTACAAGCGGACAAACGATTATCGAGCTAGGGTGAAGTATACTGATGTACGTAGTGGAAATATTAATCATATCCATTAAGAAATCTCTAAGTGATAGAAAAAAAACTGAATATGGATTTGAATTTAGCGCACCAAACTCTGTTTAGTTTACATATTTTGAGGGTCCAACATTTTTTTTTTTTGGCAGACCAGTAGTCTTGACGGACACCTGTTATTAAGTGCAATGAAAGGACAAACACAAGTTCAAATCTTAAAAATCTGTTTGTAAGAAAAACAATAACAAAATTAAAAATTTTATTTTAAACATTCTTGATGACGTGATTTTTACTTTTTGATTTTCTAGTGTTTTATACTTCTCTTTCTGCGAATTAAAATCACTAAGTTCTTGTTAACGAACTGCTCGCTCGTGTTCCAAAAACAACATATAAAATCTTGCAAATAAGTTTGTTATATATTAAATGATAATTTTAGGCAGAATTTTTTTACGCCCATGAAAAGCTTTTTGATAAATTTTGTTAAAGAGCAAAAAAAAAAAAACAAATAAAAAATAAAATAAAAAAATAGCGTGGAAAAGTTATAATGTCAAATAAATTACCGACAAAGAATTATTTATGTGAAGGCTACGCTTTTGTCTTTTAAATCCCTCTTAAAAGATTTATTATTAAAATGATAAAAATTGTTAATACACACAGAAAAAAATTCCAATGTAAAATCAACATGTCACAATGTTGATTAGAAATCATAAAAAATTTTGTAAACGTACAGAGAAAGAACTAAGGCTTCAAATGTATTTGTGCTTTGCTCCTGTTGTTGTTTATTTACAAATAGCCGACAAACATCGCATTACATGCAAATCTCGTAGATATAATAATTTTCACTGTTAAAACAAAATTGTTCAATATTGAATTAATAAAATCCTGTTTAACAGTAACATCAATTTTTATTTTGTTAAATTAAAGTCAAAGCTACTTTAGTGAATCAATGGAAAACCAAAGTTATATGTAATTTTAAGTCAACATGATTATAACTTTATCTTCAAATAAATTTTATGTTAAATCATCAATTAAATCATGTTGAATTAAAATGAAATTCATATTTCTTATGATGGTATTTATTTGGAGTATATTTGAAGTATATTTGAGGCTATTGTGGCTGCAGCGCGAGACTACCAAGTGATGAGACCGAGTTCAAATCTTGGCAGGGGTAGCCAACTACAACACAAAATTTTTCTAAAGCCAAATAATTAATTATAATAATTTTCTGATGCTAATACATATTATGTAAGCAAAATAAATAATAAATAAGTTCATGTTGTTTCAACATGAAATAATTTTGATTCAACATTATTATTCGTGTTATATCAATATCATTATCACGTTGTTTCAGATTGAAATAACTTTGATTTGAAGATTGAAGCAACTTTGATTCAACATGATTTTTCATGGTATTTCCGTATCAACTTTATTTTGCTCTAAGTGTACTAAACCAACATGAAATATAGTTATTTCAAAAGGAAAAATTTTCTTTGAGGCTCATTGTAAAATAATGTTGAATTAACATGAAACGCCTATAAAGCAAAATCACTACCGAAAACATTTTTAATTATCCTGGTTTTCGACGATTTTACATGGAAACTTTTCTGTGTGTAATAAGAATAAAACTATTATGAAAAAAACGTGTCTAGTTATCAGGGATGAAAGCTTAACTCAGAAATGATTGTTAAGGTCCATAAATATTTAAGGACTTGTGATAAGACTAACAGTATAAAAATGAAAAAAAAACAAAACTCAAACTATTGACAAGGAGAAAATACCTAGTATATATTTTATGTATGTTCTCTTTTAATGATTTCGCCATATAACAAAAAAGAAAACAGCATTTGACTACCAATACAAGTAACGATAAAACAACAACATCAACAGTTTTTCTTCAACAATAAATTTTATTGTCATTCGCACATTTCTTTAGGTATTACTCATTTTATTTTATTTAATACCAAGTCTTAACAGTAGCTTGATTTATGGTTCTACACACTCTCAACAGCAAATGAAATACAATTTGTCTGGGTGTCACGTTGCAGACTGTTTTATTATAATTTTTGATTTGGCACTTAACTCCAGGTATCAATTTTATTTATTTATTTATTTACTGTTTTTCATAGATGGATGGCATGCATACTCTTGGAATAAGTATTAGAAAAGAAAGTTTCACTTAACGAAATTTCATTTTTTAATATATCGATTTTACTGAAAAGTTACATTTCATTTTAACTGAATATATCGACCCCTTTGTGCCAAATTATCGTAAGCGACAAACATTAAAATTTTCAGGAGAAGGGGTTTTTATTGTATTTAGACATGATTTGTATTCATAAACTGTCACATACGATCTTGCAGCCAGTATTTCAAAACCTATCAACAATTTTGATGTTTTGATAATATTAAACTATGGGTGGTAGGCTCATAAAAATTTGAATTAAAAATAAACATGTTTTTTAAAAAATTTCGCTTACTATAATTTCGCGCAAAGGGGTCACTATATCACAAAACATATTAAATTAAGTAAAGTAAAATCAAAAATCTCCGTTTTGCCGATCCGATACCGATACCGATATATAAAAATAAATATCGCCGATACCGATTCCGATACCGATACGAATATTGAAATTAAGTTCAAGTTTAGATTAGCAAAACTCAAGCGCAATTTTTTTATTATACAAAACTACATTATAAGAGAGAATATTTAAAATTGATAAAACTTTGGAAGTAATTTTTAAGGAGCTACATTTTCTTTGCTTCCAAAAAATCTATATTAAAAATATGCAGATAATTAGTACAAAAGCAAGAAACATTTTTAATTCCTTTATAATTTAAAAAAATACCCGCCATGCTTTTTAAAAAATCGATTTTTTAAAGAGCATTTATCAACTAATATTCTTCTAAATAGCTTTATAGCTTAATTATTAAAAGACTTCTAAGTTTATATTTATTTATTTAAATTTACATGAAAATACAGTTCTGAGTTTAAATTCGCATAAAAAAATTGTGAAAATAGGTGATTTTGTTATCCTTTTTCCTTGAGGAAAAATCATTATAGAATACCGAAAAAGAAATTTGTCCTAGCATCGCTTCCAATTCGGTGATTGGTAATCGAAAAACAGAACTTCTTGCAATGGCAAGGATATGTAAAACTAATTAGAAATTATCCAAATTTGCAATACTTTCAGATCGCGAATTCTACATTTTCATGACTTCTTTGGAGTATCTTTTTTTTGCTGGAATAAGATTTAAAAAACAACGACTTGAATTTGAATTCATGGTAAAACTAACAAAAAATAAATATTTAATAAATATTTAATTCACGGTAAAATCGAACAAAAATAAATTATTTCTTAAAAAAAACCCTGAAAATTTTTTTAAAAGTATCGGTGTATCGACAGCAAAATATCGGCGATACCGATGTATCGGAAAATCTGAAGTATCGCCGATATATCGGTATCGGTATCGGTATTCGTTACTTCCCTATTATTAATGTTTCATATATGATAGCCTTGTTTTTTCCATAAACCTTAAATGCAAATAGAGGAAGCTACTAGTGATGTTACGAATATCAATTTTTAATATTCGAGAATACGACTACGAATATCTGAGTCAATATTCGCCGAACTCGAATACGAACATGAATATTCCATCTAAATACATAATTAGTGCCACTTGATATTTGAAGTTTAAATGAAAAAAAATTTACCCTTTGCGTCAATAACAATAAATTGAAAAAAAAACTGTCACAATAATATAGGTATTTAACATTATTATGACATTCCAATGCACTATGTGTCCAAAAGCCGAAATCGCGGCAAAAATTATTTCCAAATGAGTTGGCATCATTAAACTTGGTGTACTTGGACCCCCCGTTGCTAAAATAAGAATTTTACAAAAGTTATGAATTTAGTCGAACTGTATGGTTTTTATCCAAAGTTATTTAATTAGTTTGGCTTAAGTTCGTTTTTAATTTAATCTTTTGATGAAATTATTTTTTATTAAAGAAAGAAATTCTAAGGCACGTAAATATTGAACATAAAAAAAAATTTTGGATGTAAGGAAGCTTGGACTGACTTCAGATGTTTCGAGACGATCACAGTCTTCTCAGCCGAGACCTACACTGATTTTGTAAAAAGCGTTACGAAGGCAGGGGGGTATAAAAACTCCAAAAATAGCGTTACGTAATATGTGAATAGCCCCTAAGCCCAATCAACAGATTTGTCGCCACCTCGCGGCGAGTCGTACCCATTAATGAGCTGTTGTAAAGGTTCGGAACTTCACTAACAATTTTTTCTTTGAATGTTCAATACTTACATGCTTTAAAATTTCTTTCTTAAATAAAAAATAATTTAATCGAAAGATTAAATTAACAATGAACTTAAGCCAAACTAATTAAATAACTTCGGATTTGTAAATATGGACAAAAATATCACAACAATTTGATTGAAAAATATCAGTTTTTTTTTCAGTGAACAAATTGTTTAAATCTGTAAAACAATTTGTCTAAAAATATTTACAAATTGTAAGCAAAACAATTTACTGAATCAAACAAAAATAATTACTGGACTTTCTGAAAAATATCAAACAATATTTTTGTCTGAATTTATAAAAAAATAGTCTAAAAATACTAGCAAATATTAAACAAAATAGTTTACTTAATAAAAAAAAAACATTTAAAGGATTTTTTGTAATAAGTCAAACAAAATTTTTGTCTGGGTCAGCATTTATGAAATTTCACTTTGTTAAATGTGTTCAAGTCGGAATGTTTATCTAAAGACTCTAAACAAATGAATGAGATTAAACGCAACGACATTAACGAATTGATTCACTCAAAAATTTTTAGTAAACAAACTTGGTACAATCGGCTTCCTTTTGCTATTGTTGTTGTTGTTATTTTAGTGCATGTCGTCATCGGGGTTGTGTTTTTACGACACAGTTTTTCTTGTTGTTTTTGGTGTTTGCGTCCTAAATAAAAGTCAAACAAACAGTTCCTTGATTCAGTAAAGAACATTTACTGAAAAATAAATTTATTTTAAAGATTTTTTGTTGATAATTTTTTCTTTGTACTTGGAAAACAACTTAAAGTTTTACATGCTTAACCCCCATTAACACAAAGCTCAGTTATGATGATTTTAAGTTTATTAACTTTCATTTTGCCTAAACTTGAATTTTAACTGAAAGTTAGAAATTTTCGTTAACAATAAAAAAATTGAGTTAACTTGTGTCATGAAATTTTTTTTTGATTGCCTGAAATAAACTATTTTTGAGATATGCAAAAATTTTATCAATTTATTTAAATAATAACATGGTTCAACAGCATCTAAGTACGACCGGTGCACAAGGAAGTTCTGCATTCGTCTAAGAAGCTTTGAATTTATTATTATTCTTGAAAATTTATGTTAAATATTTTCAGAATAACAAAAAATTAATTTATTTTCAAATGTCAATAATTTCTTCAGTTAAGAACGTGAACTCAAAAAAGGATCCAGTTAAATTTAATTGAAATTGAATAGGTAAATCTGCTTTGTGTTAAAGAAATTTTATTTATCAAGATTTGAATTTTAAGTTAAGTGTTAACTGCAGGTTAATATTTTTATTGTTAACGGGCCTAAATAGTACAAAAACATCTAAAAAATAACTTTGCATTTAATGATTAATAATAACCATACTTCCCTTTAGTATGACCCTTCAGCACTTATGCATTTTACATACATATTTTCATTTTACATACATATTTTCTAATTTATTATCACTCACTGGCTACTTATTGT
The DNA here is from genome assembly GCA_956483635.1 of Panzeria rudis. Taxonomy (NCBI): domain Eukaryota; kingdom Metazoa; phylum Arthropoda; class Insecta; order Diptera; family Tachinidae; genus Panzeria; species Panzeria rudis. The sequence continues at coordinate 14,689,609 of OY101448.1, read as the reverse complement.
ATCAGTTTCGAATATTGATTTTTTATTCTTCATTTACAAAGTATATGTATTTTCGTCTGAGTTGTTATACAATTGTTGCTTTCGGTATACCCATTTATTTTTCATTAGAAATCCTTCCAAAATAGATTTAGAAAAGTCAATAGTTTTACAGCTCATTTAATATTTTTCAAACAATATTTATCATTATATTGCAATATTTAATACTTCAGCAAATATTTACATGAATAGCAGCAACCCTCTTCAAAATTGCCTTTCTCTCTGTCCTGGGCGAATATAAAAAATGTCTATGTAAATAGTAGTCATATGCAACAAGGCATTTGAATTTCAATTCACATTAATTCATAACACTAAACTCACTCACACTATTGCTAAAGCTGATAGCAAAGCAAAACAAATGAAAACAACAAACAGTTTTTAGAGAATCAAATCATGTCTTGTTTCGTGAGAATCAAGTTATTACATGAATTGTTTCTCTTAAATGAAAAGAGCACGCATACAAAAACCAAGAATCCTGTGGCGGAGTGGCAGCGATGCTAGCCTGTCAGTCCAGAGGTCATGGGTTCGATTCTCGCCGTAGACCCTGGGTGTTTTCCACAGACAAGCTAATCGCTTCGCGGGTTGTGTTTGTTAAAAAAAACCTATAAATCATCATAAATGATTTGAAACAAATAAATCACGCTTTTCATTTGTTTAGAGTGTATGGAAGCAAAAACAAATGCCGTTTTAAGATTAAGAAAAAGAAAATATATTTTAAAAAATAATCTTAAGAAACAGTATGTTATAGCAGACATATTTTTTACAAAAATGAAATTTTTTTTAAATATTACCTGGAAGATACTTAGGTGATACTTTGCAAGAATTTTGCCGAGACACCTGGTGTTTAGCCGAGACACCTTCACTAAGCAAGGACACCACCCTTAGACGCAAAACCGGTCTAAGAATTCACCAAAGCTGGGAGAAAAATCTCCCCGAAATCTTAGAAGTTCCAAGGATTCCCAAAAACTGGAACAAAAATATCCCCAAAATGTTAGAAGTTCCCTGGATTCCGGAAAACTTTTACAAAAATCTCCGCAAAATCCCAGAAGTTCCGCGGATTATCAAAAAATTTTACAAAAATTTGCCCAAAATCCCAGAAAATCCCCGGATTCCCAAAAACTTTTACGAAAATCCCCCAAAATCCCAGAAGTTGACCGGATTCACAAAAAGTAAAAAAAATCTCCCTTAAATCCCAGAAGTTCCCTTGATTTCAAAAAATTTTCATAAAAATTTCCCCAAAATCCTCGAAGGTTTCCGGATTTTCAAAAACTAAGACAAAAATCTCCCCAAAATCCCAGAAGTTCTTCAAAAACACTCAGTAAAGGTGTCTACCGAATTTCTGTTAAATCGGTCAACAGGAAGGGTATAAATTTTGAATTACTAGATTTGTCCCATATATATATGTATGTATATAATAGTACATGAATATGTACAAAGCCACATACAAACATACATAGGAACAAAAAAGTAAAAATGATACTGAACACATATGTGTGAAACGCAATTTAAATCATGTCTTACAAGGTAAAATGATTTACACTCTTTTCTTGGTCATTGCTCTACACACATTTGACTTACAACTTCTTTTTTTGTATGGTGTGATGACTTAGCATGTAAATTTCAAGTCAAATCCGAGCACAATTTGGAAAAAACATAGTGCGATTTTAAAGGCGTTTCAAAAGGCTTGTTGCAGATGTCTAGTAAATGCGAATATCAAAATATAATATGCAAAAGTATGCTAACACACAATGAAACATACAAATAAAAGCACTCATAAAAAACAAAATGAATTTCTATAGAGTAATTTCAAAAATTTTTGGCATGGTGAGGATTTTTATCCTCTCTGATTTTAAGGAGATTCGACATTAATCTGCATATATTTTACTTAGTGTGCTTATCACATGGCGAAAGAATTAGTTCGACAACGCTTATGGTTTCTATTTGCTAAGAAAATAAAAAAATATTTCAGGATATTTAAGGATAAAGGATACTTTGGTATTTTAGAGGCACTTACTACAGGAAGCTATGTCCTTCTTAATAAATACATGCTAAGAGGAGACTGAAACCTTTCTGATGACATCGAAATTATTAACTTTTGAAGAAGTGCTCTAAAGTTATTCAATCTTCAGTATGATGAACTTTTTCCGAAAATGACCGAGATATCAAAGTTTAGACGGCTATAAAACTATAAACTATAAGAAGTATCGGAGTAGTTCTCCTGCTATGTGTTGCGCAAAAAGTAGAAATTATGTGTAAAATTTTATCAAAATCGGAGATGATAAAATCCAAACCCTTGTTTTTGTGTCGAAAATTTTTGAAACTACTCTATAATGAAAATTTTCATTTGTATATGTATGGATAGACATGTACACATTTGCTAAAAGGAAATAGACTATTTAAAATGTTCACAAACGATAAAAATGAAAGCAAGAGTTAAGTGGTTTGAAAAAAGTGTATACACTTAAATATATAAAATAACAGCTGTAACGTGCTGCACTTAGAGTAGAGAAATAAAAAAAAAACAAGAAAATTGGATAATACATTTTAATTGAAAGTTATTAAATCATATTCAAATATGAATACACTGTACAACAAAAAAAAAACGTACTTCCATTGGCTGGTTCTGGTACAGGGAACGAAGAGAAAATATACTTGTATCGGCGTTTTGAAATTTTACATCTGAGATTCATTTAAGGAAGTTCATACATAGAAAAATTATCATCAAAAATTTTTCAAACAAAAGTTTGTCTAAAAATAAATTTCATTTTCAGTAAATGATCTTTACATAATCAATGAATTATTTTTTGACTCTTATTTAGCACGCAAACACCAAAAAAAAAAAAAAACAGCAAGAAAAACTGTGTCGTAAAAAACAACCCCGACGACGACATACACACAAATGACAACAACAACAATGATAGCAAATGGAGTGCGATTGTACTAAGTTTGTTTACTGAAGATTTTTGAATGAATCAATTAGTTAATGTCGTTGCATTAATTCTCAATCATTTTTTTAAACTTTTTAGATAAATTTTCAGACTTGAACACATATAATAAAGTGAAATTTCATAAATGCCTAATGCATGATGATAATAATCACCCAGACAAAAGTTTTTTTTGATATACATATTACAAAAAATCTAGGAAATTTTTTTGTTTGATTAAGTAGACTAGTTTGTTTAATATTTATTAGTATTTTTAGACTAATTGTTTTATAAATTGAGACAAAAATATTGTTTGATATTTTTCAGAAAGTTCAGTAAATCTTCTTGTTTGATTTAGTAAATTGTTTAGTTTACAATTTGTAAATATTTTTAGACAAATTGTTCTATGGGGCTAAACAATTTGTTCATTGGAAAAAACACGTTTTTTTTCAACGAAATTATTGAGATATTTTTGTCTAAATTTACAAATTTGTTTGTAGGTCCGCAGCTTCAAAGTTAGTCTTAATTGGTGTAGTCTGTAGAATAGACTACACCAATTAATACTGATATTTAAAGCAATTAAAATTTAATGGTGTTCTATTAGTTAATGCAATTTTGACTATGTAATTTAGACGATTTCCTGTATCTTGGACACCGTAAGAGACAAGGTCTTGAAATTTTAAAATCCCTAAAACTAAGAAATTTAAAAATTGATAAATGTCAAAACGATAGATCGCTAAAATGGAAAAAGCGCTTAGAGGGAAAAAGCACCAAAATTAAAAAATTAAAACGCAAAAAACACCAAAACTATAGAGATTGGCAAAAAACTAAAATAACGCCAAAAACGCAAAAGAGTCGTCAAAACGAAAAAAAAACACTAAAACCTAAAAAAATCGCTAAAACTAATAATATCGTAAATAAATAAAAAAATCGCACAAAATACAAAAACAATCACCGTAACGAAAAAAGCGCCAAAACAAAAAAAGCGCCAAAACAAAAAAGCGCCAATACTAAAAAATAGCTAAAAACCGAAAAAACGCCAAAACGAGAGAAGTGTCAAAATAGAAAAAAAAAACGGTAAAACTAAAAAGTCACCAAAACCGAAAATAAATCGCTTAAACTAAAAATATCGTCAAACATCGGAAAAAACGTTAAAACAAAAAAAAAAAAGCTTAAAGTAAAAAATCGCCAAAAATAAAAATATCAATAAAAACAAAAAAAAAAAAATGCAAAAAAAGCAAAAGCGCCAAAAAAATTAAAAAAATCAACCAAATAAAAAAGCGCCAAAACCAAAAAAAAAATCCCCAAAAACAACTAAAAAAACTTAAAAATAAAAAAAAAACTGAAATTAAAATCAACAAAAAAAAACTGAAAAAAAGAAATATCGCCAAAAAATAAAACAATCATCAAAATGAAAAAGCGCCAAAACAAAAAAAAAAAAATCCCAAAAACCATGAAAAAAAAAATTAAATTAAAAGAAAAAAAGCTAAAAGAAAAATTGCTTAAAATCAAAAAAGGGCAAAGGGCACGTGCGCGAGCAAAAGTCGCACTTTACTGAATTTATTATTACTTAATTATTATGATTTTTAGTCGAACTGTATGGTTTTTATCTAAAGTTATTTTATTAATTTGGCTTAAGTTCATTTTTCAATTTAATTTTTCGATGAAACTATTTTTTTATTTAAGAAACAAATTCTGAAGCATGTAAATATTGAATATTCAAAGAAACATTTTTGGATGTACAGAAGGTTGAACTGACAGCTGTTTCGAGACTACCACAGTCTACTCACCAGAGCCCTTTACCTACACTACCAGCTACAGTGTTGTTGCTGCTGTCGCTTGTAGTGTAGGTAAAGGGCTCTGATGAGTAGACTATGGTAGTCTCGAAACAGCTGTCAGTTCAATCTTCCGTATATCCAAAAATTTTTCTTTGAATGTTCAATATTTGCGTGCTTTAGAATTTCTTTCTCAAATAAAAAAATAATTTGATCGAAAGATTAAATTGAAAAATGAACTTAAGCCAAACTAATGAAATAATGTTTTTTTTTGTGGCACCCCCGCTCACGATACGATTTCTATGAAACACATAAATTTGTAAATATGTATTTTTAGAAAAATTCCTGTTATTAAATGGTTAATAGGTCCATAATATTGTTTTTTTATTCAACAGCTTATTATTTCATCCATATCAAATACATAAATTAATTATATTAAATTTACTACAACATCTGTTAGTTAATTGTAATGTGTAAATGCCCAACTTTTCTAAACAATCATTTATCAATTATCTTGCTTCAACCGTTAATCCTCTTATGTGCTGGGCTTCAAAACATATCTATTAATGCACGAAAACAATTTTCCTTCTCCCAAATTTGAAGCTAATCTTGTTGTTTGCACTCAAAGCAAGCTAAAAATATATTTCATTAGTATTAATAGCATATTTTTTAGGAGGTTTTACATATTGACAGTTCTATTATGCTGACTTTAGACGACATGTTTTTTACATATGGCTTGTTAGGTGTGTGAGACATATGTAACTTCGCATGTTTGTCAAAATTGTCAATTTAAAGACGGTTTATAATATTTGCTTGTTAATTTTAATACAGCTGATGTCAGATACCTTGTCAGATGAAAATAGAACACGCTCTAATTACAAATTTTTCATCTGACTTTGCTTCTGTAAATGTCATCTGACAATGTTTCATATGTTTCACACGGCATGTATCACTTTTGCAGTGGGAAATTTGACAAGTCAGATGTAAAATACATGTCGTCTAAAGTCAGCATTAGCAATTCAATGAAAGGAATTTTTGGGCATTAAGCCTCCTTATTAATTGTTTTTCTAAAATTTTACTTAAATTTAAATTTAATTTATTTTTAGACTATTGTTGTATGTAGACAAATAAAACAACTAGTTAAAATCAACTTCAATAACAATCCCTGAAGTTTTTTGTGTTTTTGCCAGTTGGGATAGTCGCAGTATAAGGTAAATTTATTTATATCTAAAATTTTTTACACAAGTAACACTATAGTTTATACATTGTGGAATAATTTAACAAGTAAAGTGTTATTACAGCTATTTTTAAATGAAGCAAATTTGATTTTGAAGGGCTTAGTATCCAAACGGTGACAAAGAGACACTAATGGTTTCGTTACTGTCTGGCTGTCCGTCTGTCACAGATTTCTATCTCGAAAGGCGTGCGAGGTACAGTCCTTGACATTTTTACTCAATATGTGTAACTATGACCTATGGAACAACAAAAAATAAAAATTCTCGAAACTTAAAATAAAGGATGTGCTAAAGCGAAGAACATAGCATGTTGAAATAGTACTGTATAGGCACTAGGGTTGTCAATTTTTCGGGTTTTATATTCGTTCGAATAAAATTTCATAATTTTTTTTCTTGTTCGTTTCAACATTAACATTATTCGGCTGTTTAGACGAATAATTTTAAACTTTTATTCGAATATTCGAACGAATAAAAAATGTTATTCGAATAACCACGATTTTTAATATATTCTGCCTACAGTTTCGAATTTTTAAAGCCATTGTCATTGGATCGTTAAAATAAGTTAGTGAATCGAACTACTGCTCTGTTGATAAGCTACACAATGAAGTTTTGTTCGAAGAGGTTAATTATTTTGATGTTCGTGTTAAAAAAATATAAAAAGCCGACCAACTTCGTAGTATGTGCGGTAAATTTCTTTCACTCCCTTACGTTATTGCCTTCTCGCTGGGCAGAGGAGATGGATGCACTGTGTGCTTCTAGTTAATCTTGCTGCTTACTTGTGCCAAATTTATATTTGCTGGGATGTCAAGAGCCCCTTACACAAGTACATATTTATAATTTTGTGTATTTTGCTTACTAACGCATCCTATTATTAACAATTTAAAAAAGTAATTATGTAAGAAACAGACACAAATACTGCTTAAGCGTTTGTTGGCTTTTCCGCAAAAACACCCTGGGTCTTGGCAGGAATCGAACCTGCGACTTCCCGTTTAATAGTCTAGTACACTATGGACTACACTAAAGAGGTACCCAGTTAATCTAAAACGCTTTTTTTACATTCATAAATGTAAACCAATTTTTATAAAAAGTATTTTAAGAAAGTTATTCGAATGTTAGACAAAAATTGTTCGAAAAATTTTTTATTCTAAATTTAAAAATTTTGTACGATCGCACAAAAAGGAAAACATTTTTTCTGAATATTCCAATAAGTCTTATTCGAATGACAACCCTAATAGGCACTTGACAATTTCTTTGTTTGTGTATTACTCACAATCTAAGACAATTAAAAGGTTTTTAATTCAAAACTAAAACTGAAAAAAATAACAGCTTTTTATAATTTATACTTGTTGTCAGACTGTAAGGCGCGAGTGTCCCCACCGATTTTGGAAAAAAATTGTAGAGCCAAACCGAAAGAAAAATCTTTCAACCAAAACCGAATTTTAAAAATCGCTTGAAAAATGACAGAGTTATGCACTGGGGGAGCAAATCCCCCTCTCTGATAAAAAAAGAATGTTAGTCCAATCACAGGGGAGATGTGTAAACATCTAGTAATGAAACTTTTCACCTTTTACCGAAACATTCTTCTCATCAATCACCCGTTTCAACTTCGGCGAACCGGGCTTCATCCGCTTCTTTTTCACCCTCGTACCTTCCTCCACACCCGACAAATCGCTCAAACCGATAAGCTTCGCATCAGACACCTCTCAGACTCACTCTCACCAGGCATATCACCCTTCGGCTTCCCCGCAGACATAAATAATAGTATTATATATCCACCAGCAAAAAATAATATACCCGTACAAAATAGTTGGAATTACCGCAGTTAAATAGCAAAATAACCAACAGTCAAAGCCAAACGCAGTCAATAAACCGTCAGCCAAATATCGCACCAAGTTCAGCAACAAATTCGGTAAAACCGAAAAACCGGTTTTTTTTCAAAAAACCCGGGTTCAAAAACCGAGACGAACCGGGTCTAAATCCCGAGAAACTGGACTCAAAATTCCCTAAATCCCAGAAGTTCCCGGCAAAAATCAAAAACGGCAATGCCGAAATACTCACTCAATTCAAAAACACGGCAACACAGCACCAACCAACAAACTTACGATCTTACTGCAGGTGTTTGACCTTGAGACTCCCTTTGCCAGTGTTAGTGTATTTCTATGCAGCCGTTAAGTTTCTCTGTACTTCTTGTTGTCCGTATGATTACACTAATACACTCATACACAGCTCACACCGCGTTATTACAATCTTACTCAACTAAGATTAATCTTACACAAAATTTGTGATTGTATTGTGAAAAAGATTCTTACCCCCTAGCGTATAGATGTTTACACATAAAAAAAAAATATATATTGGACCAAACAGCAGGTAGACCCTTTCAAACAAAAAAATAGTTTTGAAAATCTCTTGACAAATGACTGAGTTAGACATGGGTGGAAGCGAATTTCTCCCTTAAATTTTTGGAAACAAAATTTGGGACTATACTGCAGGTAAACTATTTCAAACTAAAAAAGAATTTTGAAAATCAGTTCACAAATGACGGAGTTATGCATGGGGGGAGGAGCAAATTTCCCATCCGATTTTCATACAAAAAATATAAGACCAAACTGCAGGGAAACTTTTTCAAACAAAAAAAGAATTTTGAAAATCGGTTCACAAATGACAGACTTATGAATAAAGGGGGGCAGGGGTAGCAAATTTCCTCCTTCGATTTTCGGAAAAATATGGGACCAAATTGCAACAAAACCTTTCGAACATAAAAAGAATTTTGAAAATCGGATCACAAGTTACAGATTTATGCGTCTACAAACATAAAAAATCGGCTAAAAAATGTATTGAGCGTTACGTAAAAAAATTTTTTTAAAATATTATTTATCTATAAATTTTAGGACGTTAAAAAAAGCTAACAGCAGCGGAAGGGTAGAAACGATATAAAAAACATTATCTGTTTACAAATTTCTGATTTTCTTTGAACAAATTTTGCTTCTACCGCACTGTGGGTTGTTATATTTTCGAAGAATGCATTAAGTAGGTCGTATTTTGCTACAAATAATTATTTGAAGTTGCCATAACTTTTAACATTGTTGGTCGATTTTATTAAAATTAGTCTTATTTAAAAGAAGAGTTTGCCTACTTTTTGTTTATATATAAAAGTTTGTAAATAATTACTTTAAAATGTAGAAATTGATTACTTTTCCCTGTGAACCCAAGTCAAAATTAAAAAAGTTACAAAATTGAAATATATAATATTATTTCAGGATCCATTGTAGTTAATCGAAATAGGAAGTCTTGTAATCCTTACATTTGAGGTATAAGATTAGTTTTTTGTTATAAATTGGAAAACTTTTTTCTTTCCAACAAAAGCTTAAAAAAGTATTTTAATAATATGATACATGGGCATTTCCACAGAAAAGTACTATTTTTGTTTTCTTGTTAAACTGTAAATAGCTCTTCATTTACTAAAATAACAGGAGAAATTTAAGCACATGCTTCAGAAATTTAAGCTTATTTGCTCGGTGACGTTACATGAAAAAAATGTAAATTTTTGTGGAAATACCCATATATGAGATATGAAAAAATCGGTGAAAATTAGTAAAAAAATAACTAACAAAAATGTTCACTCCTTTACATTGATAGTCAACATATAAGTGAAGAAAGAAATAATTAAAATAAATTGTTTCGTGCACTTGAAATGAACTAGTTTTGATGGTGTTGTTGTTTATTTTAGTTTCAGTATCGAACGTATACTTAATATTTAATGTGAATAGATAAATTAAAATCTCTTATACGTGAGTTGTTCAGAAGCATAACAAATACATGCAAATGTTCTGTTAACATTTAATTGATATTTAATTTGTATTTCCTGTACAGAATTTATAATTAAAGAGATAAATATGAATTTCAATGTTAAAAGAATCTTCAACTGAATATGAGTAAACTAGAAAGACTATTTAAGTATTTTAATTGTTCTTGCCTTTGTTTTTGAACAACATAAAATGAAATGCATATAACAACGAAAATGACCGAAATACAATTTTCATACTCTCATATGAATTTAACAGTTTTAATTGAACATGAATGAGATGCTAAATAAATCATGCACCAGAGAGAGAGAGAGAGAGAGAGAGAGAAATTTAAGTGTTTGAATGTGTTATTAGCATATTTAAAAGGAACTGACTAAAACTAAAGTTGCCATTACTTACACTGTCTAAGCTTTCGTCGAATCTCAATATGATAAAGTGAAATATCGTGTCTACTAAACAATTTATAATTATTTGTCTGAGCTTCAGTTGAAATTAAAAGCTATTCTATTTCTATCGAATATACAATATGAGTTTTAAGTGTCATATTCCTAAAGTTAGCTATTGAAAGTCAGACAGTATAAAGACGGCTTAAGTAGAATCAAAAATAAAAGTTAAAATTTTTGCTAGAAAAATTTTTATAAAAACAAAACAAAGTAAAATTTTTACTAACTTAGACTAGCAGCAAGGGAATATATATTACTCTTGATCAGGCTGAACTAATTTTGAACACAATTTTAATTTTCACTTCTGACTTTGCGAAGGCCTTGAAGGCTGCTAGTAGAATTTTATGATAAATATTTCGGTAGGACTGAAAGCGAATTTTTCATCCCTTTTTTAAGAAATGGACAAAAAGACTCAGGAAGTTAAAATGATCCACAAGAGTATTCCTCGTGGTGTTTTACTTAAAAACACTGAACCCATCTTATAATTTAAATGTAAGAATTACACGACTTTTTATACTGATTAGCTATTAGGGTATTCATATAATCGGGTTTCTACGTTAATCGAGGTTTTGGCTTAAGCGGTTAATAATCGGTTAATTTCAGTATTAACCGGTTAACCGATTAGTAAAGTTTTTTGATAAATCAAGCAAATTCAACAAATAAAAATGACTGATTCCACGTAAAACGGCCCTATGCAAGGAAAAAATTATATTCTTATGTTTTTTAGAGCATGACAATTATAGCAAAAAAATAAAAGAATACATTATTTAATATTTTTTAAGCAATTTGAGGCACTTTTATATGATCATCCACGAAACATTTTGCTCTCCCTCTTTGTATGTTTAATATCTTATCTCTGAAAATAATATATTTTTTCGCTTTTTATTGAATTAAAAAATATACTCAGCTAGAGTATTCTGCTGTCTGTAATAGAACCGATAGCAAATAATTTAATGTGTTATTATTTTCTCATGATTTATTTTTATATTATTTATATTAATGAGATCAATAAAAAGTTTTATTTCTTGGACTTTTTTTTAATTTCCGTATTAGGTCACACCTGTTGGTCACACCCGTCGGTCACACCCATCGGTCACACCGGTCACATTTTAAAAATAGTTTTTTGTTAGGAAAACAGATTTTTGTCAAACAGTAAATACGTAATACGGCCAAAAACACTTTGAACAGACAGCTATACCAAAAATATTGTGTACGTTATAGTAAAAATTATACAGAATTTATGCTGAAAGTCATAATTCTTTAAAACTAAGATTTGTAAGGTCACACCCGTCGCAGCTTTCTGACGACCATTCTGAGCAGGAATCGTGTTCTTTCACTGTCTACCCGTTATTCAACGACTTTAAGATTAATGGCCTAGCGAGTCGCAATCTTTTTTTAAGTAAAAAAAATTACATATTCTTTATTAATAACAAAAAATATATGTAAACTGGTCACACTCGGCTAAATGGAATTTCTCAAATGCATTAATTACACAGGTCAACACGATTTTTGAGACCCGTATTTTCTTAGTCAATTTGCGTACATATGATACTGACGTCCCATGCCTATAAATTACTTTTTTTGAATTGACTCTGTATCTCGAGATTTTCCGTTACAAAGAAAAAAGCGGATATTGCATCACATAATTTGCATTTACTCGAGAACTAGTTCTTCGATTTAATTGAAAAATACACAGAAACATCGGAAACAAAATAACCTTTAAATTACATCCGTATTAACTTTTTAACAGTCTTATAGCTTTAGAGATATTTCGAAAGTTTTATCAAAAAACTGTATTTTTTCAAAAAAAAAATTTGAAAAAAATTCTTAAATTTTATTATTAATTGTGACAACTTCGTATGTTACAAATACAATGAGCTAAAATTTTTTAAACTCATTTCATAAGTTTTGAATTTATTCACAATTCTGTGGTAACACCTATTCGCTTTGGATATTTATCAAAACAAGTTTGTAATCTTTTTACCAATATTTTTTTATTTGTTTCTTTTAATAATTTTTTAATATTGAGATAAATGGATTTTATTTGAATGGGTGCTTCTACTCAAATTTGAATAAATTCAGAACTTATGAAATGATTTTAACAAATTTCAGCTCATATTATTTGTAACATACGAAGTTATAACAATTAAGAATAAAATTTAAAATTTTCTTTAGTTTAAAATTTTAATGAGTCTTTTAAAAAAATTTTTTATAAAATTTTTTTTTGAAAAAGTGTATTTTTTTGATAAAACTTTCTGCATATCTCCGAAACTATAAGACTCTTAAAAAATTAATAAGGACGTTACTTAAAGGTTATTTTGATTACAACCCTCCTGTGCTTTTTTTTATTTAATCGAGGAACTAGTTCTTGAGTAAATGCAAATTATGTGATGCAGCATCCTCATTTTTCTATATAACGCAAGATCTCGAGATACAGAGTCAATTCAGAAAAAGTAATTTATAGGCATTGATGGTCAGTACCAAGCTTATACAAATTGACTACGAAACCTTAGACCTAAAAAATTAGACATAAGAAATTTAATTTGGTTGGTCTGTGTTATCTATTATTTTTAATTTATTAGTAAAAACTAAAAGCAAAAACATAACAAACATAACAATTCTTGAGCTAAATCAAGCAAAAAAAAAACTCATAAATATGTATCCATTAAAAAATTAAGATAATTATATCAGTTATTTCAATAGTTTAAGGAGATCTTCTTTCAGAAAAAATAATTTGTTTTAAATGTTTAGGATATAAGCGATTGTCTTATTTAGTTTTGATGAAACTTGACTTGGAAAAATCCTTTCACTTATCGTAGATGTTGAAGAAGTCGAAATCAATCCATAATAAAGAATACCTAGTTTTTCGGTCCTTTTCCAGGATTTCTCTAAACAAATAAAATCGTCCATTATTCCACTAGAGTCCTGTTGTAATATTTGTTAGAAGGACATTTTCTTGAGTGGAGGTATACAATATATGAATTTGTCTCTCATTAATTCTATTCCTTAGATTTTTAATTAAATCGCTGGCAATAGTATTATTGGCTTTTATAAAATTATTAAACTAAAATTTAGTAATTCGCTCAAGTTCAATTACAGTAGCAGAGTCTTTACAGAACTCTTTTATAGAAACGTCAAAAGATTTTAAAGTTTTACTTAAGTTGAGGTCACTGAGCACACTTCTTTGTTTGTATGCAAAATAATATCTAAACACAAACAATATAAATAATTAAACACACAAAAAATACGTTATAGTTCTACAAAATATAAAAAAATTTGTTACGTTAGTTCATCGACTAAAATTAACCGGTTTAATCGTTAATCGAAAATAGCCAATTTTAAATTAACCGTTCAGTTAATGGGTAGTAATTAACCGGTTAACGGTTAACCGAAGGAATATTCTAATAGCTATAGCAATGTACAATAAATTAAGTAAAGTGCGACTTTGGCTCCCACACGAAGGGTTCCGTACGAATACACATATGTATATCCCTTTTTGTTTTTGCCCCTTTTGTCATTTTGGCACTTTTTTCGTTGTGCTTTCTTGTTTAATTTTAGTTTTTTATTTTTTAAGTATTTTTCGTTGTTTTTTGGTTTTGGCGCTTTTACAATTTTCGTGATTTTTTAAATTTATTCCGGCGATTTTCCGGTGATTTTTCGCTTTTTGAAAGTTTTTTGTTTTTTGCCGATTTCTTTAGTTTTGGCAATTTTTTTGTTATGGCATTTTTTTAACGTTTTCACTTTCTGACTATATTTTTAGTTTTTAGCGTTTTATTTTAGTTGTGGCGATTTTTTTTTTCAGTTTTGGCGTTTTTTTCGTTTTTGGGGATTTTTTCGGGTTTTTTGTAGTTTTTTTAAGTTTCAGCGATTTTTGTTTGTTTTGAACCTTTTTTTCGTTTTGGCGATTTTTTTGGTCTTTGGCGATTTTTTTGTTTTTGCGCTTTATTTTAGTTTTTTGTGTCTTTTTCTCATTTTTGGCGATTTTTCCATATTTTGATGATATATTTCGTTTTAGCGATTTTGTAGAGCTTTTTTCGTTTTGACGACTCTTTTCGGTTTTTTAGTTTTTTTGCGATCTTTTTAGTTTTGGTGATATATTTCGTTTTAGCGATTTTTTTAATTTTGGTGCTTATTTCCTTTAAGCGCTTTTTTCATTTTAGCTTTTTTTTTCGTTTTGGATTTTTTTTTTAGTTTTGGACTTTTTTAGTTTTAGCGTTTTTTTTTTAAATTTCAAGATTTTACATCTTACGGTTTCCAAGATACAGCATATTGTCTAAATTATATAATCAAAATTACATTAACTGATAGAATACCCTTTCATTTTTATTGTTTTAAATATCGGTGTTAATTGGTGTAGTCCATTCTACAGACTACACCAATTAGCACTTACTTTGAAAATTTAAAGTGTCTCTATATATGTAAGTGTCTGTATATTACATTAGTATTCCAACGTGTTGCGTTGCTCGCTTTAGAACACCCTTTAATTTTTAGCTGTCATATATTTGTTGTTATAGCGGTCAAAGTCTTACACATTCTGTGAATATTTCAGGTTCGTAGCTCTTACGGTTCCCAAGATACAGCAGATCGTCTAAATTATTTAGTAAAATTACATTAACTGATAAAACGCCCTTTAATTTTTATTGTTTTAAATATCGGTGCTAATTTGTGTAGTCTATTCTACAGACTACACCAATTAACACGAACTTTGAAAATTTAAAGTGTCTCTATATATGTAAGTGTCTGCATATTACATTAGTATTTCAGCATTTTTCATTGCTCGCTTTAGAACACCCTTTACTTTTTAGCTGTCATATATTTGCTGTTATAGCGGTCAAAGTTTTACATATTCTGTGAATATTACGGTTCGCGAGAAAACATTACATTAGTATTTCAACATTTTTCGTTGCTCGCTTTAGAACACTCTTTAATTTTTAGCTCTCATATATTTGTTGTTGTAGCGGCCAAAGCTCTACATATCCTGTGAAAATTTCAACTCCGTAGCTCTTACGGTTCCCGAGAAAACAGCCTGTGAGGGGGGGGGGGGGGGGTAGCTTGAACACCCCTTAAAATTAATCCTAAATGTTATGTAATATCTAAATAGCCCCTTAGAGACTTTCCAAGTTTTTTGTGTTGTACAGTTTAATTTCCACTATATTTGACTGACTGTAAGCGGTGACTGATTTATTGTTTAATTATTTTCTAAAGGAATTTAAACGAAAAGTTATACGTATCTAATATTTTGTAACATAAAATTCAAATGTGTTTGAAATAAAACGAATAAATATTTCTAAAACCAAAAAATACCATTTAAATTAATAAATAAATATTCAAGTAAAAGTTCAAGTGTAAACTGTGGCATACATATTAGGCAGCGAGTGTTCATGAATTTATGTGTGTGCGTGTGTGTTTGCATTGGCAAAGAAAACGCATGGAAAATCATTAATAAACTAAACAAATAAAAAAGGATATTTTTCCATATAAAATTGAATATTTCTACTTCTTGTGAAGAAAAAATCCACGTAAAAGCACAAATCATTTGCATACACAAACAAACAATTTTTCACTTAATGAATAAGCCAAACATGGAAATGAGTGTAAAGATGACAAACAGAAAGGAAAAAACTACAACAACAACTACTTGTTATACCAGTAAAGTGTAAGAGAATTTTTTTTTACGAAAACAAAGAGAAAAAAGGTTCAAGGTTGTTTAAGCTGGGTATAATAGTTAACGGTGCCGTTTAATGTATTTTCTCTTGTTGTTGTTATTGCTTTTGTTGTTGTTGTTACAGCATAACTCTTAAGCATTCGTTAAGTTTCGTTTTAGATTTTGTTTGAGAAATATTTTTGTTGTTGTTATTATTTTTGCATATTTTGCATACAAATTATGACATTTGTAACCTTACACAGATTTCTACTACAAGTGGGATTAATACATTGAAAGTAAACTATACTCTGCTCTTGATATCAACCCTCTAAGCATTTATGTAGATAATTGATGAAGGACATCGTATCTTAGTCTCCTTCGGAAGATAGTAGGAGTACAATTTTGCAATTTATAAAACAAAACAAAAACACTTTTGGGAAGAAAGAAAGATAGATATCTGAAAATTATCCATGTCATGAGAAATATCTCTTTCTGATGGAAGTTACATGTATTTAGCATAAAAAGATTCTCTGCTTGGTGTCTTCCGTATAGAAAATGTGCGCTGGGTATATATCTCCATAGCTTACATTAAATACTCACACACTCGCATACATACATAAATATGTACATGTATTACGAATATAGATGTTAGGGTCAAGAGCTCTTCACAAAAGTGTCATGAGCCAAGATCCTTTTTTTCTTTCTGTTTTATAAAACTTTTTTTCTTCGAATTTTTATGTTTATGAGTATGTGCTTATGAGATATCGTACTTATGCTGTGTTTGTGTATGTGTTAGTAATTTTGTGTTTCATTAAGTTCTCAAATGTAAGCAGGAAAAATGTCCATTAACACGTTTTACACGTTAAGCAAATTAAATTTTATTTTATTACGGACAAGCAAAAATGATGTGTTTGTCCTTGATAGAATCTTAAAGACCTGCTATCAGATTAACACATATACCTAAACGTATAGCCATTCGACAGAGTTTTTTTTTTCTAAATGTGTGTATGTTTGATTTTCTTTAGAACAGATGTTCTTTGTCAAATAATTTTGCAAATGCTATTAAATAATTGTTTACAATCTTACGTTATGAGTTTTATCCCATACAGTGTTTAAAAGTAAATAAAATCACCACAAAATATTATATCTAGGAACAAATTTGTCAAAAGTGTATCTATACAGCGTATAACGTATACGTCTAATATTCATAGTTACTCCAGAAATTCAGTTATTTTCAACGAAATTGATGCAATAGATCTGTTTTGTGGCCATTTTATTACCGTCTCGATATGATGTGAAAACATATCTGTGGCAATAAGAAATAAGTTCCAAAGTTGACATAAGCTAAATTTGAGATAATCGGGTATGTATTGTATTTCATGTCGAATTAAAATGTACGGAATTAACAAAGCATTGTTGGTATAAATATTAATTTATAACAAAAATGCTTTAATGATCGATTCTACAGATTGATTCTACATGAAATACAGAACATACCCGAAAATCACCTTTATGTTACCCATGTTCTAAAGTGCCTCTCTGCAAAATTTTTGGACTGAAGTTCCCTATGGCACATTGTGCATATCAATGTTTGTAGGAAATTTATTATTTGACATATTGTCACAATTTTATTTTAAATGAAATTAATTTGCTGGTGCTTAAGCATTGTCTATATGCAGCATTTCATTGGTGCTTTATCAAATCGTCAGTAGACTTCAAACACAATTTTGCAAAGTTGCAAGTCCTTTATCTTATGAACAGACTATCAATTCTCAAATGATATTTAAAAGTCTGTTGATAAGATAAAGGATTTGTAACTTTGCTAAATTGTGTTTGAAGTCTACTGACTATTTGACAAAGAACCAATGAAATGCTGCATATAGACAATGCTTAAACACCAGCAAATAAATTTCACTTAAAAGAAAATACTTGTTACGAATACGTGTAACAAATACGTGAAACGAATACTGGTAACGAAAATACAGAACGAAGGAGCAAAAGGTTAAAGTCCTTAACGACTAATTTTCACGGTTTTCGGTGTTCCCGTTGTTTTCCTGGGAAGTTCCAAGGTAGTTCCATGGATATTTTGAAATATGGGGGAGATTTTTGTCCAAGTTTTTGAGAATTCTTGAGCCACGGTTGTGCCTTGGCTAAAGGTTGGTGTCCCTGCTAGGCGAATGTATCTCGGCTAAACGCCACGTGTCTGGGATAAATTCTTGAGATGAATCGCCTAAGTATCTTCCAGGCGATAGTGGTTTTTGTTTTTTCATCTAGAGATTAAAATTACTATCTTCATTTACTTGGTATCATTAAGGTAGGGTGAAATTTTTATTTTTGGTGGGAACCATGGCGCCGGATCCGATGACAAGGCGGAGTATGCCGAAGGGCTACAGAGATAAGGAGCGTCTGACATAGCAACCGAGCTTGGCCATGTAAAAATGAAAAAGAGGCGTAATTTTTGAGTGTCACATAAAAGTGAGTACATGAAAAGCTAGATATACAAAGTTTTAAAAGGGCTTTCTTGTCACTTGCAAAAAATTTAACATTAGAAGGGAAGGATCCAAGATGACATAAGCGGTTCCAGAATTTGATACCGGATAAGGAACCTGGCCGAGGAAATAATTAAGCCACAGTGAAGATATAAACAAAGGTATGCGATATGAAGAAATCGGACTGTAAATAGCGGCGCTATATAGAAACAACAATAAGTTACATATTTTTGGACGCGGCAAAAAATGTTTCTTCTTGTTATAGAATCTTTTATTTTAGGGGCTGACTGGCACAACTTTTTCCCTAATAATTCACTAACTTTGAACATTTTCAGTGTCTATATTAGAGTGGTCGTAAAAAATCAAGTTTAGATTTCTTCAAGTCACATTCTAACTATTGTAAAAAATTAAGATCAACTAGATGAGATGTAGGCGTATCGTATCGTGCGCCCAATAAAGTTGGAGCAAATACTTTTTTCTGTCTTTTATGTCTTAATAGCTATACACGGCGTGCTTCGCTACCCCTTTGCTGTGCAGATATAGAAAGATTAATTAACTCATTTAAAAATAACCATAAAATGGGTAAGTTTTTTTTGGCGATCTTTTTGGTTTTGGCGAATTTTTGCGTTTTAGCGATTTTTTCATTTTGGCGATTTTTTGTTTTGACATTTTTAATTCTGGAATTTTTTAGCTTTAGAGTTTTTTAAAATTTCAAGAGTTTGCCTCTTACGGTTTCCAAGATACAGCAAACTGTTTAAACTACATAGTCAAAATTACATTTGCTTTCAAAACACCCTTTAATTTTTGTTGTGTTAAATATTCTACAGACTACACCAATTAACACTATCCTTAAAAAATTTCGAGAGTCTATATAAAAGTGTCTATATAAAAGTATCATGTTTCGTTGCTCGCTTTAAAATATCGTTTAATCTTTAGCCCCTAGTGCTTACGGCTCTCAAGAAAACAGCCTGTGACAGACAGAAAGACAGACGGACTGATGGACAACGTATCGAAAACAATAAGATTAATTTACACTTTGGTGTACAGAGCCCTAAAAAGAACCTTTTCCAAAAAGTAACTTTTCAAAAAGTAACCATTTTCAAAAAGAGTACCATTTTCCAAAGAGTACCATTTTCAAAAAGTACCCTTTCCAAAAAACATTTCTCAAAAAGTACCATTTCTTAAAACTACATTTTCAAAAAAGTAGGTTTTCGAAAAAGTACCTTTATTTTAATATATGAACGGTTAACAAAAAAAAGCACCAAAATTATATTTTTACCCTTTCTCGGCCGCCAAATGTACAAATTTCAAAAAAAGTACAAAGCACATATCCATTCGTTTTTCTATCTTATTATGACGCTTTTGGAATTTTATGTCTACCTTACTTAGATTCGGAGATATAAGAGCACCGAGTTTACCCGTTGTTACCCCTTTTAATCCCGTCAAAATTTAAGTTTTGAAAAATTCGTTCTTAGAGAATATATACAAACATATCCATTCAGTATGTGTATCAATTTGCATAAAAAATAGTTGTATGGAAAAAAGTACCAAAAAGGGCTATCAATTTTACCCATTATATATTCGAATTACAAAAAAATACCAAAACATGTTTGAGGGCTTCGTAAGGATAGAATAATGCATTTTAAATTTAAATTCTATCTTCATTACTTTAGGAGATAAACGGTTAACAAAAAAAGTACCAATATTATATTTTCACCCTTTTTCGGCCCCTAAATGTACGGACTTTAAAAGAGTTTCAGACACCTGTCCGCTCATTTTTCTATCTTATTATGATGCTTTTAGAATTTTATGTCAACCTTACTTAGATTCGAAGATATAAAGTTACCGATTTTACCCCTTTTAATCCCCTTAGAATTAAAATTAAAAAAATCCTTTCTTAGTGAAAATATACAAACATATTCATTCACTATGTATATCAATTTGCATAAAAAATAGTTGTATGGAAAAAAGTACCAAAAAGAGCAACCAATTTTACCCTTTATATATTCGAATTACAAAAAAGCACCAAAACATCTTTTAGGGCTTTGTAAGGATAGAAGAGAGCATTGTAAATTTAAATTCTATCTTCATTACTTTAGGAGATAAACGGTTAACAAAAAAAGTACCAAAATTATATTTTTACCCTTTTTCGGCCCCTAAATGTAAAAATTTCAAAAAAGTACCAAACATCCGTCCGCTTATTTTTTGACCTTATTATGCTGTTTTTGGAATTTTATGTCTACCTTAGTTAGATCCGGAGATATAAGGTTACCGAATTCGCCCGTTTTTACCCGTTTTTACCCCCTTAGCGTTTGAATTTCCGAAAACCCCGTCTTAGTGGATCTATACATCCTGAGGGGAGCCCACATGCGAAATTTCAAGCTTTAGTGGTTTGGGCTGGCCGATGATGAATCAGTCAGTCAGTCAGTCAGTCAGTCAGTCAGTCAGTCAGTCACTCAATAACGTTACTCTTTTATTTATATAGATAACTTAATAAATATAGCATTTATAAAAAAATTTTCTTCTAAAAAGTTTTTGTCTTACCGACTTTTATCTACGTCGAATATATAACAAAAAAAAATCCAATATCCAAAAAAGCCCATAACAATTAAAATTTCAAAATTATTACACTAATTTAAAAAATGCGGTAAACTTTTACGTTCCTCAGAACTAAAAGCTGTTTCTTTAGTTATATGGGCTGCTGAACGCGAATCTGCACTCCATTGTTTTATCAGCTCTATTTTTCGAGATATACCCTAATGCCAAAATTGAAAGCAATTGCGCGACATATATTGGGATAACTGGAGAAGGGTTCGCACTTGTGTAATTTAACACTTAATAGTTAATATACAAATTAAAGAAAACCGTTCGCATGAAAAAATTTAATTATAAGGCCTACTACGATAATTTGGCGCTAAGGGGCTAATTTAAATAATACCATGTAAACAAAATTTCCACTGCCAAGCAGACGATCCCTTAAACAAACTATTTACTATTCTCCGTTCCCAATCTGTTCGCATGTTTATTTATCAGTTTTATAGTATTGCTATTTATATATTTACAAATATGTAATCAATAAACTGAGCAATATAACAACTAAGCATGAGGGTGCTAATTAGCTACAACACAATTATCAAGAGATTCGTTAGAGTGATAATTACAACAACTTTATTACAAATGTTTCACGTCCGGCTTTTGTAAGGAAAAGAAAAAATTGTCATGTTATCTAATTAGTGGAAGGAAAGCAAAAACTTTGTTAAAAGGAAATTGTATTTGTTTCAACAGATTATATCAAGAAAAGAAACTGAAATGTACAAAGGCAGTCTTTAACACAGCACAGTGGGGCAGATGACTAAAGAAGTGGTAACAAATATGTATAAGATTTATAAATGAACATCTACAAGGGGCTGAAAGATACAATAAGCAAATTTGTGGTTTTATCAATAAATTTTTTTAAAATTATCTTCTTGAACTTTCTCGAACTTCACTTTAAACACTTTCGTAAGAATAACGTAAGAATGAGATCATAGCAAAGATGCATAAAGCTGCTTATGGCGACATTTTCTAAATAAAAAAGAGCAGAAAATAAAATAAATAAAAAAGTGTTTTGATAGTTACGATGGACTAAATTGTGATGTTCCGAAAGTTTATACTCTCATCGAAAGAGCGTTCAAAATAGAGTTATGTAGCACTAATAACTCAAAATCAACGTAAATCATCGACTTGTGCTGTTATTCGTAAAAACCACAGAGATATTCCGTTAAGACTTTCAAAGCAATTAATTTGCATATTTTTAGCAGCAGATATTAAAGTGAGTTTATGCTTGCTCCTAAAATTATGCAGGATTTCGTTAAAAATTCTTTTCGTGCATAAAACTCACAATAACACAAAACAAAAAGCAATAACAAACATTATTATTATCATGTTTTTTTTTGGCTAAACGAACAATTTCTTAGCGGGTAATAAAAAGTTTGGCTTTAATATAATCCTTTTTCTTATATTCTTCAACAAATATGTATTAAAATGTTCTAATAAAAATATTTTTGATCTGTCTTGGTTTTTATACAAACAATAACCATATTTTTTTTACATAAAACCATGATAATAAATGTAAACATTATGACGAATTCAATGAACAATAATATTTAATGTGTTTTTTTATATGTAATATGAGGAGAACGATATATTCTCAGAAGACATAAAAGAACATTTTAATATTGAACATAAAGAAGCTATTGAAGAATTTCAATAAAGGTATGATTCCTAAGAGTATACAGATTAGTTAAAAAAATAAATATGTAGCATACTATTAGGCTTTAATTTATTTTTAACTATGCATGTGTTTATCAAAGGTATTTTACAGCCGTAAAAACTTTTTAAAAATTTTAAAAGGGAACCCAATCAGGAAAAGCTAGAAAGAAAGTGAATATTTCAAAACCAGTCTCCTTATAAATAAAATAACTTTTTGTATTAACACTAGAAGCATAAGAAGAAAATGAGTTCTTTATATTTCGTTTGCAAAATCTATACGTTTTGTCGCTGACCGGAGAACAGATTCGTTCAATTCACAAGCTCGTATTAACGTAGTATGTATTGTGTAATCGTTTAATTATACACTATTGTATTTTTGTTGTTCGTAATTTCCATACAAAAGTGCGTTATAATTATACGATCGAATTTTATATGTTCTTCAAATATTTGTGTTGAGGCCACGTCTGGGAATATTCTATTTGTTAGATTAATTTGTACAAACCTTTTATATATGTGATAAGTAACACCAGAAAATACATCCTTCTTAATGATAAATATATGCCTGATTCATTTCAATTTAGTTTTCAAACTATTTTAATCAAACTTGCTTGTCGCAAAAAAAAAATAATTCTATTTCGCGTCAAATTAAAGCTCCCATATCTGGTTTCATTTCATGGTATCAAATCAAGGTGAATTAATACCGGGTGGCCTCGAGAGATCAGATGATTACGAATTGTTTACCATATTTGAACTGCCAAGTGTGTTAAGGCATCAACTTTTTTGAAAGCTCAAATATATTAACACAGTTGACAGCTCAAATATGGAAACTTTTTCTTAGTCTGATCTCTCGAGGCCACCTGGTATTAATTCGCCTTGCCTTGGTATTAATTAAATTGACATTTAAAATACGACAAAATAACGATACAACAAATTTGTCTATTCACAAGCACATAAACAAATATCGTCTTTTTTAGGGTTCCGATACACCAAAAGTATAAAGGTACCCTATTGTTTTCGCTACGCTGTCCGTCCGTCTGTCCGTCTGTCTGTCACAGGCTGTTTTCTCGGGAACAGTAAGAGCTACGGACGTGAAATTTTCACAGAATATGTAAAACTTCGGCCGATACAACAACAAAAATATGACAGTTAAAAATTAAAGGGTGTTCTAAAGCGAGCAACGCAACAAGTTGAAATACTAATGTAATATACAGACAGTTATATATAGACACTTTAAATTTTCAAAGTAAGTGCTAATTGGTGTAGTCTGTAGAATGGACTACACCAATTAACACCGATATTTAAAACAAATAAAAATTAAAGGGTATTCTATTAGTTATTGTAATTTTGACTATGTAATTGAGACAATATGCTGTATCTTAAAAACCATAAGATGTAAAATCTTGAAATTTTAAAACACGCTAAAACTAAAAAAAAAACCAAAATTAAAAAAAATTTCAAAACGAAAAAAACGCTAAAATTAAAAAAGCGCTTAAAGGAAAAAAGCGCCAAAATTATATCACCAAAATTAAAAAGATCGCCAAAAAAACTAAAAAAACGTCAAAAATCGAAAAAGTCTTCAAAACGAAAATCGCTAAAACTAAATAAATTATTAAAAAATGAAAAAATCGCCAAAAATATGAAAAAAATCACAAAAACAAAAAAAAAAAAAACGCAAAAACCAAAAAAAAGCGCCAAAACTAAAAAAACCGCCAAAAACCAAAAAAATTGCCAAAACGAAAAAACTGCCAAACTGACAAAAGGGGCAAAAGCAAAAAGGGGTATACATATGTGTATTCGTACGGAACCCGTCGTGTGCGAGCCAAAGTCGCACTTTACTTAATTTATTTTTAAACAATAAGACATACGACTGGGTTTGTGAATTGAACAATTAAATATATTCACGTTTTCTGCCCATTCATAAATTCATTGCTTTTGTATAGCCTTCAATCGCGAACAATAATACAATATACATTGCTATATGTAATTAACATTTAGGGCCTGGCCCACGATGTCGACAAGTCGATATCGTTCTCTTATTTATATTGAAAACAATAATAAAAAATTTAAATTTGTTTTTGTTTTCAATAGAAATAAGAGAACGACATCGACTTGTCGACATCGTGGGACAGGCAGTTAATTTTCTGATTGCCCAATCTCTTTTTGTGATCTCGTTATATATCAAGCAATGAAATAACTTGATGCCACATGAATGAACTAAAAGCATTCCCACCATTCGTTCAATATTCGTTGCTAATTGTGTATAAAAGAGTAGTTTGTAAACAACTAGTTTTGCTTAAATTGTTGTATTTTGGTGGAATTAAAAAATAATGAAGAAATAAATTGAGGTATTTTTCTTATATTGTAAAAGACTAAAAGTGAAATTTGTCAAAATTTTTAAATAATATAAAAAAACATAAGCTCAGAAAAAGAAAAAATTATTTGTCAATATGTGTAATTTCGTAAAATTAATGATTTGCGCTATTTCCCTTGAGATTATATCCAAAGAAACATAAAAAAATTTTTAGCTTAAAATTTTTTTACAATACAACTTATAACAACTTACACTTATAACTTATACGGTAATATATTCTATCAGCATTAGAACCATTCATAACATTCGTTAAGTATTCGCTGCTTTTGAGAGAGTTGGTTTACATTGCAGAAGGCAAGCAATGCATCATACATCGTTACACTCCGTTTTCTGAATAATGTCATGCCATTGCTTTACTGAATTGATTATTATTGTCAACATGAGGTTGTATTTTTGTGATTGTATTCACAAGCATAAAATAGAGCAATCTAACCGTTCTCTATCGCTGACTACTAATGGCCACTTATTTGTTCATTAATTATTATAGTCAAAAGCAAATGAAGGAACGATTTCCTTCTTTTCAGCAATTAATTACTTCATTAGACTCTTAATTTAACACTAATTAAAACTTAATTTATATTTGTGCTTTCTCCTGATTTTATTATTATATAAAGGCCATAAGCAGTACAAGTGTTCACTGAAATAGATTAAGGCTACAAATAAAGCCAATTATTTTACGGGGTGAGAGATTGTATACTTCACCTCTACTGCAATTCACAAACTTATTTTAACGCCAAACAAGGCGTTTAAAGAAAGAAGTTAACACCAAAACTGTTGCTTTTACTATTCGTTAACACTTTTAAGCACTACTAGCTGCGTTAACTAAACGTCAATAATTTTTGTTATGTTATTGAATAGACAACAGTCAGCTGTTCGATTAAAGCACGTCGTCTTTTGGCAAAACTCAAATAATTATTCGACAACAATATACACACATATAAAATATTTTATATATAAATAACAATATTTATATTATTTAAACATTTAATTTAACTTTTATTTCTTAAAATTAAAGAAATTCATGAAAATATGTTTGTTTGCAAGCATAAATTCATTTGTTTTTTTTCTATTCCTCTTTGTGCTTTTCGTTTATTTTAATAGTGTTGGAAAGTGATATAAAATGTTAACAAAGGTCTTAACATCGAGTTAACGAATCAAATAAGCGTTAATGTAAACAGTAATTATTGGAGACAAAATTATCTTTTATTTAAGCGTTGAAAGTTAGTGAATTTCACCACTGGAGTGATAAAGACACCTCCAGGTAGCTTCCTTCTTCTCGCCACTTCGCCTCGGGTCTCTTCTTGCGTTTCGCAGAGTCTACATAGATTGCTCCCAGACTTGACAATGATAAATTGGTGTCGTCTGAGACTACAGCGACTGGTAAGCCCCTCGGTTAGTAATCTAAGGTAACTTTTGTCCAATAGCAGTAACTTTTGGGATTTATTTTGGGATAGCGTAATAAATCGTTTTGCTCCCAATGGCGAGCAAATTCCATAAGAGCCAAAAAAATATTCTGTTCTTTGACATATCTTCGTGAGATGCCAAAGAAGGGTTCCAGTCCTACAAACTAGAGTTGTGCTTTTCAGCTCTTTTGAGTGTGCGCTCTTTTCAGCTCAGCTCAGCTGACTTTAATAAACTAGGACGCTCTTTTAGTTCAGTTAGCTCAATAGTTCAGTTGCTCAGTATAAGTATGTGCACTGTGCAATCACATCCATAACAGGTAAATTTGACAGCTCAGTTGATAACGTTTTGTTTGTGCTACTATCAAAATAATAATAAATTCCCGTCGTTCCTCTTAGAAACGTAGGGCCGCTACATACCTGTTCCATTCTGATCTGTCCGTTGCTATGCCTTAATTTTATTCCAGGTTTTGTTGTCCTTGGCGATTTCTCTTTGGATTTGGCGTCTCCGACTACCTTGGGGATTCCATTCTATAGCATTTCTAGTTGTATCGTTTAGTGGTCTGCGCAAGGCATGCCCAATCCAACACCACTTTCTTCAGAGAATCTCTTTATTTATGGAGGTTTGCTTTGACATACATTAAGCTCCCGGGACAATATAACAATATGAGTAGAAAATTGTGCAGGGACACGCCCAAGGTGTATCTAACAGGTGAGATCACTAGATCAACTGACTCGCATGATTAAACGTCAAAGTTAGTAGTGCTGATGAAATGCTCATGATATCTCCACTACCTTCATACTATCAAACACCATATACAGACTTCCTTCTGTGTGGTGTTTGACATTTATTTCAAGAGAAATCTGCGCTGGTAATACCACCCGTTTTTTGACATCTGTTAAGGTAGTTTTACAACAAATTTTCTATTGTTTTAGTAATGACCGTACCAATTTTCTATTTTTCAACAACGGAAAAACACAAAAATGAAATGCCTTCAAATAAGCTTGTATAATTTATTAAACTCTTTTCCCTTTTAGTCTTATAATTAGGGATGTAACGAATACCGATACCGATACCGATATATCGGCGATACTTCAGATTTTCCGATACATCGGTATCGGCGATATTTTACTGCCGATACGACGATACTTTAAAAAAATTTTTCAGAGTTTTTTTTTAACAAATAATTTATTTTTGTTCGATTTTACCATGAATTAAATACACTTCGTTATTTTTAAAATCTTATTAATATCAATTTTAAAAATTAATAATATTTTATGCTGTTATTTTGTAAACAAAATTATTTATTTTTTGTTAATTTTACCATGAATTCAAATTCAAGCCGTTGTTTTTTAAATCTTATTCCAGCAAAAAAAGAGATACTCCAAAGAAGTCATGAAAATGTAGAATTCGCGATCTGGAAGTATTGCAAATTTGGATAATTTCTAATTAGTTTTACATATCCTTGCCATTGCAAGAAGTTCTGTTTTTCGATTACCAATCACCGAATTGGAAGCGATGCTAGGACAAATTTCTTTTTCGGTATTCTATAATGATTTTTCCTTAAGGAAAAAGGATAAAAAAGTACCCATTTTCACAATTTTTTATGCGAATTTAAACTCAGAACTGTATTTTCATGTAAATTTAAGTGAATAAATATGAACTTAGAAGTCTTTTAATAATTAAGCTATTAAGTTATTTAGATGAATATTAGTTGATAAATGTCCTTTAAAATAAAATCGATTTTTTAAAAAGCATGGCGAGTATTTTTTCAAATTATAAAGGAATTAAACAATTTTTCTTGCTTTTCTACCAATTATCTGCATATTTTTAATATAGATTTGTTGGAAGCAAAGAAAATGTAGCTCCTTAAAAATTACTTCCAATGTTTTATAAATTTTAAATATTCACTCTTATAATGTAATTTTGTATAGTAAAAAATTGCACTTGAGTTTTGTTAATCTAAACTTGAACTCAATTTCAATATTCGTATCGGTATCGGAATCGGTATCGGCGATATTTATTTTTAAATATCGGTATCGGTATCGGATCGGCAAAACGGCGTATCGTTACTTCCCTACTTATAATCTAACTACAACAACACGACATCAAGGCTGAGAAAAAATGTTGTATGCCAGATTTTACGATTTATCGTCATTTTGACGATTTTGGGTGCCAAAAATGACATTTTGACGACTGGACGATTTTTACCTTAAATTTGACGATTTTTAAGAATTATAAGTTGACACCATTTCTTAGAACTTTTAAAACAAATTTGAACATGATCAAGAACAAGGCGTTTCTAACAGGTGAATTTACAAGATCAGCTGACCTCACGCTCCTAAACGGCAAACGTATTTGTAATGGCCATAATGTCATCACCGCCTTCAAACGGTCAAACTCTGTATAGAGCAGTGGTGGTCAAACATACATTATCTTATTTTTTGTTTGAATATGTGCTTCGCGGCCAAATGTATAGGCTGTGTGTCTCACACACATTGTATGTGTGTTGATGGTAAAAAAACAGCATATACTCGCGAGTATAGGAAATTGAGAGAATGGCCTCAACTGGTATAGAGATTCCTTTCTTTACGGTATTTGGCATTTCTTTTAAGAGCTAGCTGCGTTGATAGTTTCATCCTTCTTGCAATGTCTTTGACAACTAGTGAAGTAGTTTTTGCAATAAGATTTCTATTGTTGTAGAATTGGGTGTACCTGTTACTTGTGTCATGATCAAGAACTTCGCAGCTTTTGCTACAATATGTAATAAAAGTAACGAGCAAAAGTAAATATTTATTGACATTTTAGTATTACAGATTTTTTAAACCTCTTCTCTCCAAAATTAGTCAGCAGCTGCATACATATGGATGTATATCAAATATAAAAAACTTTTAAACACTAGAGAACAATGTTCAAGTATTCACAAAGGAATTAACGGAGTTCACTGTTTGATGCAAATAGTCTAGCAAAAGTGCAAATGGAAATTATAGCTTTATTAGTTTTTTAGCGGCTATAACTTTGGTTTCGATTAAGATTTGTTTCTGAAAAGTTGTTTACGCATAAGTAGGGTATTAATAAACACTTTTACTAAAGAAACTTTGCATCTTAGAAGAATTTTTTTAAAAATTCTGGTATTTTGCAAAAATTTATGTGGCGTATTTAAAGTAGGGATGTAACGATACGCCGTTTTGCCGATCCGATACCGATTCCGATACTTAAAAATAAATATCGCCGATTCCGATACCGATACGAATACTTAAATTGAGTTCAAGTTTAGATTAACAAAACTCAAAAAGGGCAATTTTTTTATTATACGAAATTACAGTGTAAGATATTATTAATATTTAAAATTGATATTAACCCAGTATATAATATTGGAGGTAATTTTTAAGGAACTACATTTCTATTGCTTCCAAAGTGTTTATGTCAAAACAACAATTTCCATTTGTTCCCCACGTACTTGCACGTTAACGACTATACATAATTCATCAATGCATACGAATGCAGAATGCTATGATTTGCAGTATCGGATAACTTGTCACTAAATACTAAAACAGTAACTTTATTCGATATCTTTTCGTAAATACTTATTTCCGCTAGATATAATAATCTTCTCACGGTGTAACCACGTTTTCTATTGGTAAGAATCCATCCTCCCAAATAATTAAATAAATTAATAGAAAAGAATTCTAAAGTCTTTCATTTTATTTCATTTCATTTCATATTTCCATTTATTTAATTATTCTGAGTAGCAAAATCTGGCAGATTTTGTTTCGGCTCAGAGTGTGTAACAGAATTCCAATTCTTCAGATTTTATCATCCCATCCCTACCAGAGCCTTTCCACAGAAACACAAAGAATCTATATTAAAAATATGTAGATAATTAGTAGAAAAGCAAGTACAAATTTGTAATTCCTTTATAATTTTAAAAAATACTCGCCATGCTTTTTTAAAAATCGATTTTTAAAGGACATTTATCAAGTATTATTCTTCTAAATAACTTAATAGCTTAACTATTAAGTCTTCTAAAAGTTTATATTTATTTACTTAAATTTACATGAAAACAGTTTTGCGTTCAAATTCGCATAAAAAGAAACAAGTTCTGAAAATGGGTAATTTTTCATCCTTTTTTTGAGGAATCATTATAGAACACCGAACAAGATATTTGTCCTAACATCGCTTCAAATTCGGTATTGGTAATCGAAAAAGAGAACTTCTTGCAATGACAAGCAAATGTGAAACTAATTAGAAATTATACAAATTTGCAATATTTGCGGATCGCGAGTTCTACATTTTCATGACTTCTTTGGAGTGTCTTTTTTGCTGGGAATAAAATTTAAAAAACAACGAATTGAATTTGAGTTCATGGTAAAATTAACAATAAATAAATGATTGTTTTTGCAAAATAACAGCGTAAAATATTATTAATTTTTAAAATTGATATTAATAAGATCTAAAAAATAACGAAATGAGTTTAGTTCTTGGTAAAATTAACAAAAATAAATAATTTGTCAAAAAAAAAAACTGAAATTTTTTTTTAAAGTATCGTCGTATCGACAGTAAAATATCGCCGATACCGATGTATCGGAAAATCTGAAATATCGCCGATATATCGGTATCGGTATCGGCATTCGTTACATCCCTGATTTAAAGTAGAAAAAACTATAAAACTTTAAATTTTGTTTAAACTTAATGGTCGATTTATTCAATGTGTATTTAGTTTTTGTGGCTTGTTGAGTTATCGTAATAAGCCTCTCCTATATATGTATGCATGTATATTACTTTTCTAAAAAAACTACATTACATTTGTGATTATACTGCTCATCCAGATCAAACAACAGTTGATCTTTTTATTGTATGTATATTACTTTTCAAAAAAAAAAAAAATACACTACACATGTGATTATACTGTTTATTCAGACAAAACAACAGTTGATCTTTTTATTGATAAGAATTTCGTTTATTTTGTGTAAAAACTATGAATTTATTTGTTATGTTATTCATAATAAATTATTATTCTGTTTATAAAGCAGATTTCTATACAAAATTTGTTTTATTAACCTCGAATTTACTTTTGACGAATTTTTGACGATTTCGTATAATTGTTTTGACGTTTTTGACGATTTTTCGCTTGAAATTTGACGCATTCTTCCCTATGTCATCTGGCAACTATGGTTGTATGTATTCTTATTCTCTTTTCAAAAGCACACATGTTTTGTTTATTTCTCTTTTAAATTTATACCAATACATGCATGTGTACTATGTAGGCATGTATGAGTAGCAACTGCAAACGCTTATAGCTCGCAAAATGCTGAACCGATTTAAAAAAAATACTGACTGTGCACTAGTGATGTTACGAATATTCGTATTCGTATTCGAATCGCCGAATATTCGCCTTTTTCATGATATTCGTATTCGTGTTCGTATTCGCCAAATTCAAGCGAATATTTCACGAATATTTTGTGAATACGTTCCAAAAAATAATACTTGAAAAATACTGAAAATTAAACAAAAAATATTAATTTTTACAAAAAAAGAAATTGTCTATAACGCAAAACAATAATCTTCTTTTAGTAAAGAAAAAAGAAACAAAATATATATTACAACGAAATGGTATTTAAAAACTAAAGTCCTGTTAAATTAATTTATTAGTCATGTTAAAGTAATACTCAAAGCTCAGTAGAGGAATGTTGAACTTCAAAAATAAAAGTTTTGAAGTCTTTTCTCCATCAAGCCTATTGCGCGGTGTGTAAATAAGCTCCGCACCATTAAAAATTCGCTCGCTCGGAACGCTCACCGCTGATGTCACTAAAAATTGCAGGTATAGGTAAAAGAAGCTCGTATTTTCCCTTATTTCTTTCCACCAAAAATTAAAAAAAAATGTGGCATTCAGGTGCTAAGTAAATAATTTCAA
Source organism: Panzeria rudis (assembly GCA_956483635.1). NCBI lineage: Eukaryota > Metazoa > Arthropoda > Insecta > Diptera > Tachinidae > Panzeria > Panzeria rudis. The sequence continues at coordinate 14,657,323 of OY101448.1, read as the reverse complement.
ATTCCGTCATCGGAATATCATAATAATATTAAATATCTTAGTATTGTGACAGTTTTTCTCAATTTATTGCAAAGGGTGGCTTTTTTTCAATAAAATTTGAAATTTTAAGTGGGGTACTAACTATTTAGATTGAATATTCGTATTCGTATTCGAATTCGGCGAATATTGTTTCAGATACTCGTATTCGTACTCGCGAATATTAAAAATTGATATTCGTAATATCACTACTGTGCACATCTAGCAATAATATAAGTTTTTTAAAAATCGGCTGCATAATATGAGCGTGAAGTGCTTACCAAAAAGACGTGTTGCCTAATAATTATATCGATTCCACATGTTAAGTGCCTTACCAGTAAGCTAAGAATCTATTAAATTTTTAGTCGCATTTTTTTGCAAATTAATACCACAATTTTTCTTCTTTATAACATTTACTCTCTCGCTTAATTATCTTGTTCGTTTTGCTTTCCTTTTGACTTATTTTTTGACCACAATATTAATATTCCTTTTCTAATGTTTAATAAGAAACTAAAAAAAGTTAATCATTGTAATATGACATGTCTCATCAATTTTAGAAATATGTACAAATAAATAAATCCAAAAAGCTTTTTTCTAACACAACTTTTTAGTATCCCAAATAAATTTAAAAGTCGATAAAAAGTTCAAAGTTCATGGTCTTTTTTGTTAAATAGATTAAAAATTAACTTGGGTTAATTGTTGCCCAAAAGTATTAAAATAGGATAAAGATAATATATTTTATGTCACTCTGGAAATTAATTGCTAAACATTTATATAAAATTTCGTGCTGTTTTCTTGTGATTAAACATGAATAAAAGCATATTATCTCTCGGATTTAACCAGACTTTAGCAGTCATTAAAATGGTTTTGCTTAATGATTTACATACTATAATTTAAACTTAACAACATTTTTTGTGTGTTATAATTATACTGTAGAGCACGAAAAACATCACAGGCTACTGACAATGGATTCTGGTAGAGGTGACAAAAAAAATATATGTATAGACGTGTGTTGACGTTTTGGAAGATCCCATGGGATTTTTTTCTTTTGGGAGGGGCTAAAGTTTCCCCCCTTTTCGCATGTTCCTGCAGCACATCGGTATATGAAACTCTGTGTTGTGTAGATCTGATGTTAAGATCTGATATTAAGGCAAATATTTTTTTTGAAATATATTAACCCTCCAAATATCCACATAACGGTGATTTTTTGATAACAACAAATCGTAACAAATCATAAATATATTAAGTAAAGTGAGACTTTAGCTCGCACAAGAAGGGTTTCGTACGAATAAACATATATCCCTGTTAGTTTTTGCCCTTATTTAATGTTGGAAATTTTTTCATTTGGTTTTTCGTTTAATTTTAGTTTTTTTTGGTTATGGTGCTTTTTTCATTTTAGTGCTTTTTTGGTTTTTATTTTCGATTTTTCGTTTTTAAATTTTTTTTTGTTTTTTAACGATTTTTTAGTTTTGGTGATTTTTTCGTTTTGTTGTATATTTTTGTTTTAACGTTTTTTCGCTTTTTGACGATATATATTTAGTTTTAGCGATTTATTTTTGGTGATTTTTTTAGTTTCAGCGAATTTTTTTTTGGTTTTGACACTTTTTTTCTTTTTGGCGATTTTTTCGGTTTTTGGCAATTTATTTTTAGTTTTAGCGTTTTTTGCGTTTTTTTTTTCGTTTTGGTGATTTTTTTCCATTTTTGGAAATTTTTTTCGTTTTTGGATGATATTTTTAGTTTTAGCGTTTTTTTAAGTTTTAGTGCTTTTTTCGTTTTAACGACTTTTTTCGTTATTATTGCTTTTTTTTAAGTTTTTTTGTCGATCTGTTTAGTTATGATGATTTTTTGCGTTTTAGCGATTTTTTTAATATTGGTGCTTTTTTTCTTTGAGCCCTCTTTTTATTTTGGCGATTTTTCGTTTTGACATTTTTTTAATTGTGGAAGTTTTTAGTTTTAGCGTTTCTTAAAATTTGGAGATTTAACCCCTTACGGTTTCCAAAATACAGCAAATTGTGTAAATTACATAGTGAAAATTACATTAACTGATAAAACACCCTATAATTTTTAATGCTTTAAATATTAGTCTTTATTGGTGTAGTCTACTCTACAGACTACATCAAGTAACACTAACATTGAAAATTTAAAGTGTCTATATATAACTGTCTGTATATTACATTATTATTTCAACATTTTTCATTGCTCGCTTTAGAACACCCTTTAATTTTTAACTGGCATATATTTGTTGTTGTAGCGGCCAAAGTTTTACATATTCTGTGAAAATTTCAGGTTCGTAGCTCTTACGGTTCTTGAGAAAACAACCTGTAACAGACAGACAGACGTATGGACAGACAGACGGACAGCGTAGCGAAAACAATAGGGTTCCTTTACACTTTTAGTGTACGGAACCCTAAAAGCGCCCTTAAAAAGAGAGAAAGCGTGGATAAAATGTTCTAAGAAAATATGGGCCATAAAATGTTTAAAAAAAAGGGATAAAAGATGCTTACAGTGAAGAGTTACAGGGTTAAAATATTCTAAAAAAAAATTTTATCGTGGTGTTCTACATAAAAGTGCTGAGCAGATCTCATACCTTAAACGTCAGACTTACAAGAGTTCCTATGCCGAGTACTAATTGCAAATGAGTATGAAAATAACCCTTAAACACAGTTTAATTTTTCAAAGATTTCTAGCGTATAAGTTGAGTCTGGAGCTTGGTTGTACATGAAGACCTCTAGTAGAATTTTATGGGTAAAATTTTTGTAAAACATTTTATACCCGCCCTCTCCGTTTTTAGGCGTATTAGAATACAGCCAAAATTACCGATGTGGGGAGTTCCACAAAAATACTTGCCTTAACATTTTATACAGAGTTACTAAACATAACTACCATACACATCATATGTAAGGACCACATAGTTTCATAAGCCAATATGGTGCAAGAACAGGACAAAGGGGGCAAGCTTTTCTTTATGCCGTTTTTACATATCCACGTATAATGTAGAGTTCCTTCCAATGAGCCAATTCATTTGACCCACTTTTATATTCATTTGGTTTACCTTTGCATTTATGTGGGACTTCCATGTTAGACGACGATCAAGATGAACACCGAGATATTTTACTTCAATGGGCAGGTTTCTCTGTACAATGTAAAAGTAATAAGTAGAAATTTTTGTTCGTTAATTTTTATCCGCCATTGTTTTAGCGGATTTTCCAACTGTGGTATACACCCTTGCAGTTTGCGGGAAGCTTCTTAATGGCTTTTGTGAACATTTAGAGAAGCTCTATCATCAGCGAATGTTGATATGTGTATGTTACTGCTTATCGGCAGGTCAGAGATATATATATCAGATATGATACAGGAGCGAGGATGCTGCCTTGAGGAACTCCGACTTCAATCGGTTGAGGAGGGCTTAGAAAATTACCTTCCTTAACAACAAATTTTCAGCTCAGTTAAGTAGCTTTCTAAAAGCTTTAGGGTGCTTTCGGGTAGGTTTGCTTTAGTTTATATAATGAACCTTCGTGCTATACTTTATCAAATACCTGAGAAACATTGATAAATAGCGCAGAACAATATTTCTTTTCCTCGAAGGTTTTTCTAACCACGTTCACGAGTTTATGTGTTTGTTCGATCGTACTATGTTGTCTCCTAAAACCGAATTGGTGGTCTGAAATATATCCAGTACAATTCAGTATGGGTGTTAGCTTACTCATAAGTAGCTTTTCAAATAGTTTTGAATTTTTTTTTCTTAAAGAGAAGTAACACAATGAGGCAATTATTGCCTACCAGTTAATTAATTAACGTGCTACCTTCTTTGCGAAACGGATAGTGTAGAGAGCAAAGGCGGTGAAGTGGGAGAGAGATATAAAGCTTAATTCATTTACAGCTCTGTAATTGCGCGTTTTATGTAGAGCAGAGTATTGCAAGGCCCTCTGGAGTTGTTTAATCTGTATAGACATTTTATTGGCGACAAGACAAACCACATTGTTGCCTTCAAAGTCATTGAGTACATAAAAGGTGCTCATTGAAGAAAAGACAGGCGACATTTTCACTTATATAATCATTAATGACAAAATTGGTAGCTATATCGCCCACGTATTCACGCTAGTATTATGTGAACGACAATCTGAGCGAACAGGTGTTCCTTGTTTTTTTTTTAAGAGAAGCAACACAATCAGGCAATTAATGGCTGCCTACCAGTTAATTAATTAATGTGTTACCTTCTTTGGGAAAGGGATAGTGTAGAGAGAACAGGTGGTGAAGTGGGAGAGATATAGAAAACTTTATTCATTTACAACCCTGCTATTGTACGTTTTTTGTAGAGCAGTGTAGCAAAACCTTCTGGTGTCAAGTAGAGGCATTTAGTTGTTTAAGCTGTGTTGCCATTTTATTAGTTCGTTTACTTCGCCGACTGTTCTGCTACAATACCGACGAAGGAGGGTGCTGTGAAGTACATTAGGTTATGTTAGTATTAATTGTACTGCCAAAGTAATCAGTGCTATGCCTTCAGCACTTTAACGGTCCAACAACAATCAACACAATAACACACCAATGCACATGAGAAAAATGCATAATGTTGTTGGCTTGCCTAAATTTAGTCTCGAACTCAAGACCTCAGGGTTTGTAGTCAAACGCGCTAACTACTCAGCCAACAACACCCTTATGTTAGACAATAGGGTTATAGGCCTATAGGTCTCTACCCTTCGTATGATCTTTGCCTGGCTTAGGTATCATGGTAATCAGCGAAACCTTCCATGCTGCGGGATAGCATTTGAGGCGCAAAATACCGTTGAAAATATAATAGAATTATCCTTTTTCCAGTATAGGGTAACTCTGAGAGCATTTTATTGCTTATTTTATCAGCGCCTGGAGCTTTTTTTTCGAACTTAAGGCCACAATACAGTATTAAATCTCACGAATATTGAACCTCAAGGTAACATCAGGTACAGTTAGTACTAGTGGCAGCTCAACTATAGTATCAGACGTATTTGGAGTAAATACTTTCTGCAAGTGGTTTACAAATAGAGTACCTTTTTCAGCGTCAGTTCTTGACCCGTCTCCATTCGAACCTCGCAATGGAGGCTTATATATCACTGGCCTTTTGAGGCCTCAGGCTGCTCGCCATGGCGAATAGTCTGTTTGAGGTGTTGCGTCCAGCCCATTCAGAAATTTTTGAAGTGAAGCAGTTTTTTGATATTCTAGTAGTGATTTAAGCTGTTTCGTACATTCCTTCAGCCTAGATTTCAGCTGAGGGGGATCTGTAGCGATGCCATTCTCTACGAACTCTTCTTTTTTTTTTAGATAAAAGCCGTTCTACATCTGTTAAATAAATTTTATTATATCTCACCTGAAGATTTGTAGTAGTAGCATTTAGAGCATCTTGCTTAAGATTTTCCTCAAGCATTCTAATAGAGTCATCTATGTCGGCAAAAGTTTTAATGGAATATTTGCTGTGCAATGAGCACTCAAATTATTTTGGTATTTCAACCAATTGACACGTGTGGTTGTCATCGTTAAATCACAAGTGGTTGAATAAGTTGTATGTGAATATAGAGTGACAAGTCAATAACATCAGGTATTTTTCGGCGATCTCTTGGCCAGCAAGTTGGCTGTCCACTTGATATAACATTCAAACGCATTTTACAAATTGTGTCAAACAAAACGCGACCCTTTGGTGTGATGAGACGAGATCCCCAGAACGTGTGCTTAGTGTTGTAGTCACCGGTGGGCAAAAAGCGTGGGCCTAGTGAATGAAAAAATCTACTCTATTGATTTTCTGTAATAAAGTATCTGGGAACAGAGTAAATTGATGAAATGACCAGGTGTTGAGGAACAGCTTCAATGCAGAGGTTAGTTGTTTGAACATAGTCTTCACAATGATCACCCATTAGAAGTGTTTTAATCGCCATGTATTAATATAGCCAAGCCACTACAACAAGCTCTACCTTGGGAGTCATTTATATCGTAGAGAGTATATCCGTTAATTTTAAAAAAAGATGCTTCCTTTTGAGTTGGAAAGTATAAAATTTTTAATTTGAAATCTGAAAAGTCATGAAGTTTTGAAAATTAAAAAAAAAAAATAAGAAATCTTTAGAAACTTATACATAATTATCCAGCAAAAATACTGATGGCAAAGTAATGAGTTAAAATGCTAATAAAAATTAACGTCTATTTCTTTTACTTTTGCAACAAATTTCTTTAAGACAAAAATGTCAGTCGAGTCAAGTATTTAACAGCGTGGCTTGGAAACAACAAGTTAAAAACTGATTTTTATTTGTTTAACCAAACATTTATAATTTGAGGCTTTCTTCTCCATTTTGTTTTACGTGTGTCTTTGCCCCTCAGGATAAAACTATTTAACAAATAATTCAATTTAACTACTTAATACAATTTTTTAAATACAATTTAAACGCTTTTGTTTAGCTCGTGGCATACACTTTTATCACTGTTTTTTTTTTATATTTTATTAAGGTTCATTGAACTTTTTACTTTGAAAACAATTCCCCAAAGCAGAACTACTTAAGGTCTTGGAAATTATTTTTTAAACATGACATTAAATGTAACTTAACAAACAAGTTATTGTCTTCAAGTGCTGTCATTTTAATCTCTTTTATTTCTTTTTTCAACAGAAAAGAAACAAATTTCAAAATAAAAATATTGTGGAAATACTTTGCTGACAATTTTTTAAGGATTTGTATAAAAATTTGCAAAGAAAAATGTATTTCTGGTTTTATGTTTATGCCAAAAATATATGTGTACATTAGGATAACACTTAGCTATATGGCGATTTTCTTTTTCAACTTTCTTCTACTCTTACCCCCAAGTTTGCTTAATATTGATAAAAAAAAATATGCTGTAACATTTTCAGATTCATTGATTGGGAATAAGACGCTCCGTCAGCCCGCTCAAATAAGAAAAATCATAAATCTAAATTTTCTTGCCTCATAACTTCAATAATATTAATTTCACAAAGAAATATTTGTAAGAAAAAATTGCTGCTTGTGTAGTTTAGAACATTTTATAATTAAACAATTTTTCTCTAAATCTCATAGTTAAGAAAATAAGTATAAAACTTAAAAACATAATTTTATATCTTAAATAAAACAGGACAAATTTAACTCCCACTTGAGTACCAGATGTAAAATTTTAAAATGCTAATATGAATATTTTGGTTTTAGTGCAATCTACTAGAATCAGTAGCTTGAAATTTTTTAGGGTTCCGTACAGCAAAAATGAAAAGGATCCCTATTGTTTTCGCTATGTCTCACACTGGGGAAAAAGGCAAATCTAGCGGCGGAAAAATCATATCTTTCAAACGAATATCTTCCAAACGAATGATCCACAAAAAATGTATGAATGCATTATAGGGAAGGATGTAGGCTACAAGGTGTGTTACAAGTTAGGTAGCTATTTTTAACACAGTGTGCGCTATATGTTGTTGTATAAGACCAATTTCACCGATAAAACTCTTTAGTCATTGGAAAGCTTATGTCTTCCAAACTAATAGTCTGATCCATAAAAAACGTATGCCTGGAAAGACTGCAGTCTATAAGGTCTGTGAATAAATTAGATATGCGGCAGTTAATGTAATTTTAAAATTAATCTGTATCTTATGAACCGTAATAATTACACACTTGAAACAAACAAAATTAATAATCAAAGCGTAAATTGGTAATTAAAGAGTATCCCTTACAGTAATGCAAAGAACAGGCTGAAAAGTAAATCTCCAAAACGAAAAAAATCGACAAAACAGGAAAAAAAACGCCAAACAAAAAATCCAAAAATTAAAAAAATAGCCCAAACGAAGAAAATGGCCAAAATTAAAAAAAAATCGCCAAAACGAGAGAGCACCAAAACAAAAAATTTTGCCCAAATGGAAAAAATAGCAGAAACAAAAAAAAACGCAATATATAAAAAATAGCGAAAACTAAAAAAAAGCCAAAGTGGAAAAAGCGCTAAAACGCAAAAATTGGCAAAACGAAAAAAATCGCTAAAACAAAAAATAAAACGCAAAAACTAAAAAGGATAAAAATCCTTAAAAAGCGAAAAAAAAACTCGCAAAAAAAATCGCAAAGCGGCAAAAAATTTACAAAAAATCCAAAATAAAAATAGTCTTAGCGAATCGAAAAAATCGCCAAAATGAAAAAAGCGCTTAAACAAGAGTTGCTAAAACTTAAAAAATCGCAAAAAAGGATAAAATTTGTCAAAAGCCAAAAAACCGTAAAACGCAAAGATGCGCTAAAATTAAAAAGTCCGCAAAATCAAACAAAAATCACAAAAACGAAAAAAAGGAAATATATGTATATGGTATTCACACGGAAACCTTCGTGTACGAGTCAAAGTCGCATTTAATGAATTCATCATTATTTTTATTTTTTGCTATGTTACGCTTAATGTTAAGTAAAGTAATGAAAAGCTTCAGTTTTTCTTCCTATCTTGCCGGCCTAAGGCTATGCTTCAAGATTTTGTCGAACAGAAAAAGCTAAATATCATTTTCATTAAAAAAATTCAATGACTTAGTAAATATTTTGCCTAGAAACGGACATACAAACAAATTTGTAAATATAGACAAAAATATCTCAACAATTTCATTGAAAAGCCGACCTTTTTCAATAAACATATTGTATAAAACTATAAAACAATTTGTCTAAAAATATTTTCAAATTCTAAACAAAGTATTTTTCTGAGTCAAACAAAAATATTTACTGGATTTTTTATATGGTATATCAATCAATATTTTTATCTGAATTTTTAAAATAATTTGTCTACAAATACTCACAAATACTAAACAAAATAGTTTACTGAATCAAACCAAAATATTTACTGGATTTTTTGTAATATATCAAACATCTTTATCGTCCATTAAGCATTTATGAAATTTCAATTTGTTAAATATGTTTAAGTCTGAATGTTTATCTGAGGACTCTAAAAAAATGAATGTGAATTAACGCAACAACATTAACGAATTGATGCACTCAAAAATCTTCAGTAAACAAACTTGGTAAAATTGCAAACGGGGTTTTATTGTTGTTTTTGGTGTTTAAGTCCTTAAAAAAAGCTACAAAAAAATTCACTGGTTCAGTAAAGAACATTTAATGAAAAAAAAAATTAGTATTTATACAAGTTTTCGTTTGAAAAGTTTTGTTGATAATTTTCTCTGTGTACTTTAGAGCTATAGAAAAATATACAAATGAATTGTACTCTTGAAGAGTGCAGCTCTATTTTAATTATAAGCATATTCAATGTACTATGTTTGCTGTATATAATTTTCATTTTTTATTTTTATTTTTCAACACCTCATATAATTTTTTCAGTCTTTCGAGTTACGTATAGGATTTATTTTAATATTTATAATTAAACGTGACTTGCTTTTTAATTAGAGTATTAAACTGATAAATTTATTTTGTTGCCCATATTAAGGATTAATTATTATTATTTTTTTCAAATTGTATTTCTTATGAGGTTTTTTATGTTTGCTTTTAATATTTAAATAAACAATTTTCTATGATTTGGTTTTGAATGTGTAAAAATTTTAAAACTGTATTAATTCATATTATGGAAAAGACCTTAAGATGTATATTTCATAATAAAAATTTTAAATTTATTAGAGGTATTTTTCAAAATATTTTTTAAACATTAAAAATTTTTTTTTTTAAATTTCTATTTTCATATTTGCATACAATTTGTTTATTTTAAGTATTCTTTAATTACAAACAATTGCTTGATGAATGACCTTTATATTGTCATATAATTGTGTAGACTATATCTTAGTAAATTAATGCACAAGCCTTTTAAGTCTCTTGGGACTGTTTTGCTGAAATAAATAAAACATAAATTATTTAAATAAAAGTATAAAACTAAAATTTGCTCAAGCAATTTTTGTAATCTGTAGAATAAATTAAACTCATAAACAAACAGACAGACGAAACACATTTAAGCAAAGGAAATTTTATCTAAAAGTATGCAATAAAATATATTTCTTGAATCAGCAAATATATATGCTATGAAAATTTTCGTGCAAACATTGGGGCCGTTCACATATTACTTAGCACCATATATGCCATAATTAACCACCTCTCCCACTTTGAAACGAATAAATTTTAGAATAAATTTTCAACTCCTCTCTTCGCGTAACATTTTTCCAAAATATTTTCTTTTGAATGTTTTTACTAAATATGTTGTAACTTACTTATGTTTTGGCCGATGCTAACAATCTTACTCCTTATACTTTAAAAAATAGATTTTCTTTAACATGTGGTTAAAAAAATTTGTGAATTACTTTTGCCCTATTGGAGCGACTTAAAACGGCGAATTTTGAAAAAACGTAAAAATTTATATATTTTCAAATCTCAACGCCTGCAATTCAATAAGTTTTAAGTCGACCATTACAACACATATATTTGCTGAAACACGAAAGACATATCTGTGCAACTATGCAAAATCTAAGTAGTTCCAATAAACAGTTCTCAAGATTTTTGGAATTATGTAGCTAAAGACACTGCAAAAACACTTTTTTTTCGCAAATACCTCGCTTCTTAAGAAAAATAGTTATATTTAATATTCATGTTCAGCAGCCACAAATTATCATAAAAAAACATGTTTTCTTTCAGGTTAATTCTTTTGTTGCATAGTGTAATAGTATACACAGAAAAACTATATTTCATATTCAGTAAAGAAATTCAGTGAATTAGTAAAAATGTTGTCTAGAAACAGACCTAAAAACAAATTTGTAAATACAGAAGAAAATATCTGAGCAATTTCATTGAGAAAAAAAAACAAAACGGTTTTTACCAAACTAAATAAGTCCTTTACTGATTTTTGTACAATTTATTTAACAAACTTCTTGTCTGAATTTGTAAAATAATTTGACTAAAAATATTTGCATATATCAAAAAAAAAAAAAATAGTTAATCGAACAAAAATATTATCTGGATTTTTATGTCTGAGTCAGTAAAAGCGTTTTTTTTAATATTTTTAAGTTTTGAATAATTACATTAACTGAAGCTAACAATAGCGTTTGTTGATTGTTTTTTATTGTATCGTTTTAATCTATAAAAAATGTTTAAAAGTAGCTATTAAGCATCTATGACATTTCATTTTGTTAAATGTGTTCAACTCTGTATGTTTATATAAATACTCTAAAATAATTCTGCGCAAAAAACGACTTTATTACAAAGATCAAATTGAACAGATTAAAAACGGACGCAATTTGGCGGTAGGTCAAATGCTGTGTCCGTCCGATATTTTTCATAGCATTCAATCTTTCATGTCATTTCAAATAAAAAATTTTAAAAATCTATCAAGAAATGGCGGAGTTATGCGATAGTCAATATATCGGACTACCATTTTGTCCGTTCGATTTCCACTTCTATGGGACCAAACTTCAAGCAAATCATTTCAAACAAAAAACATATTTTAAAAATCGGTAATTATGCGATAGTCAATATTTCGGGGGAGCAAATTGCTCCACCCATTTTCGAAAAATGATGGGACCAAAGTGCAAGCAAACCCTTTCAAATAAGGAATTATACGATAATCAATATATCGGGGAAGCAAATTTCCCCACAGATCTTCGAAAAAAAAACTATGAGAGCAAACTGCAAGCAAACCCTTTCAAACAAAAAAAAACAAAGAATTTGGTAAATCGGTTCACAAATGACAGAGTTATGCTGGGATCAAATTTCCCCTCCTATTAAAAGAAAAGAAAATATGGAGCCAAACTGCAAGCAAACCCAAACAGAAAAAAGAATTTTTAAAATCGGTTCACAAATGGCAGCGTTATGCGTGTACAAACATAAAAAAGTAAAACAAGCATACACACGAATTGATAGTCTCCTCCCCTTTTGAAGTCGGTTAAAAATGAATGAGAATTACTGCGCAACAACGTTAAAAAGGCTACTGATGTTTACAGGGTGCAGAGTATAGATTCAGTCAAAAATCTTCATTAAAAAAAATTTTTAAATTTATGTTTGGTACTAATTGTATAACTTTTGACACCGAACTTTTCTTGCTATCATTGTTCTTGTTGTTTATGTAGACTTGGGTCCAGCTCCTTCAAACTCGTTCAGTAGGTCGTTTTAGAAACAAACCTATGATTAAACTCATGTATTTCAAATGGTCAAACTCGTTCAAACCTATGATCAAACCCGTGTAACTTATACTATATTTACACCATGCAACTTTGTTGCATGCAATTTTAATTTTAAGTGAGAGTGTTGAAATAGAAATGTATACATTTTGTATTTCTTCTCTGTCTTTCTCACTAAAAAAGAGAGTTGCATGCAACAAAGTTGCGTAGTGTAAATATGGTATTAAATGGCCTTGATCATGGGTTTTTGTCTAAAACAAGCTAGTGAACGAGTTTGAATGGGCTGGAGGCAAGTCTATATATATGTGTATGTCGTCATGGGGATTGGTGTTTGTATCCAACTCGTTCGAACTCGTTCTGCAGATCGTTTTGGATACATACCTATGATCAAACACACAAGTAGACACAAACCTATTAGCAAACACACAAGATAGACACAAGTAGATTTGGGTCCAACTCGTTCGAGCACGTTTAACAGCTCTTTATGTATACAAACCTATGATTAAACTTGCATTAAAATTGCATGGGATTGATCATAGGTGTGCGTGTAAAGCGATATGCTGAACGAGGCTATTATTACTAGACTTGGGTCCAACTCGTTCGAACTCGTTCAGCAGCTCGTTTTAGACACAAACCTATGATCAAACCCATTTAAATTACATGGGTTCGATCATTGGTTTGTCCAATGGTCCAGTTATTACGATACAAAAAAGTGGTTTTTGTTGTTGCTTCCAGTGTTGGCGGCCTATGTAAATAAAAGTCAAATAAAAAATTCACTAATTCAGTAAAAAACATTTGCTGGAAATGAAATTTCATTTTAGACAAACTTTTGTTTAAAAACTTTTGGGCATAATTTTTTCTGTGCATATATCCATATCGTCACAGGTATAGCCATTTATTTTCAATATGCTGTCAATTTAAATGCTCTCGAGCTCTCCGCTATTTATAACCACAACTTTAAAAATTAAAAAAAAATTACTGATTTTGACTAGCAAAAAGCTAAAGGTTTCATTTTTTAAAATTTATTTAGGTGCTACAAAAAATAACATATAAAAGAATCTCTCTTGACATGACAAGACAGTTTTTACAAAGTATTATGCCAATTGGTATAAAACAAGTACTTGCTGCTGAAGGTGTAACATGCTACTCAGAAAGCTACTTTGAAAAGATTTAATTTGATTCATTTTCTTTTCTAAAGAAATGTATTTTTTTATTATATATTTAATAAAAAAATATGTATTAAAAAACATACATTTATTTCCTTAGAAACTTTGAGAAGAAGTGAATAATAAACAGACCGGATACAGCATTTGCAAGTGTTAGTAACTTTTTATTGTTTGCAAGCACAAAGAAAACACATTTACACATTCTCTTTTATTTGGGATGTGCAATGTTCTTAAATTTGATTAAATTTGAATGTGTGTGTATGTGTGTTTGTATATTTAGAATAATGTATTGACTTGCTACTTTTATGTTGAACATTTTTATTCATTTCTTAGAGAGATTTTACTTATTCATGTGTTTTCGTAGTAATTGTAAGTGTATGATTTTGTATATTTATTTAAAAGGACTTAAAGGATTTACATTTTATCTTTTAATATTATGAAATTGTCAATAAATTTAAATAAAAAAGGATGATTTTTTTTAAGTTTGACTTTTTCCATGATTATTTTTATAATATTACATTAGAGAAAATTACTTTGGTTTGCATTTATTTGTAAGAATATAATCCAAATTTAAGTGGAATATTATAGAATATATATTTGATAGAAAATAAGAGATTTTATATTATTTTCAAAGAACACGTGCTGGTTAGTAGATATTCTAGGAGAATTTTTAGTAAAATCGTCATTTCCTTTAGTGTCTATTATTGCCACAGAATGAAGAGAATAGACTTGGGTCCAACTCGTTCAGCAGCAAACCTATGATTAAACCCATGTATTTTAAATGGGTTTGATCATAGGTTTGTGTCTAAACCGATCTGCTGAAAGAGTTCGAGCGAGTTGGACCCAATTCTAGAAGAGAACCTCTCACATTATTGATGAAAAAGAATAACTCTGTAAGGACGACCGAAAATCAGTCAGAGAGCGAGCCCATAATAAAAACGGCAACCGAAACGACAAATTTCTCATTAATTTTATTAAAATTTTTCCTTTTCGTTGAATTGTTATTTTTCTTCACTCAAATCAAATGTTTTGTTTAAATAATTCTTGAAAAAAAACCCGACTACAAAATAGGCGTGGCACTGCCCATAATTTTTATCATAGTGCTATATTCTCACGAGAACTAATTGTGTGCCAAGTTTCAATTAGTTAAATGTGTTCAAGCCTGAATATTTATTTAAAGACTAAAAAAAATTTATGAGATTTAACGCAACGACATTAACGAATTGACTCACCCAAAAATCTTTAGTAAACAAACTTGGTACAATCACACTCCATTTGCTATCATTGTTGTTGTTATTTGTGTATATGTCGTCATAGTGATTGTTTTTTACGACACAGTTTTTCTCTTCGTTTTTGGTGTTTGCGTTTTAAATAAGAGTCAAACAAACAATTCATTGATTAGGTAAAGAACATTTACTGAAAATGAAATTTATTTTTAGACAAACTTTTGTTTAAAAATTTTTTTTGGTGATAATATATTCTGTGTAAAATATAACTTATCCCTGTCATCCAAGTCTTCTTGGAACCATTATCCCACACAACATAAGCAGCAGAACGAGGCGAGGCCGATGACCAGTCCTGTACTTCATTAACAAAACATGTTCGATGCAGTTGTTGCTTTTGTTTTTTTTATAAAGAGAAGTAACACAATCAGGCAATTATTACCTATCAGTTAATTAATTAATGTGTTGCCTTCTGTGGGAAAGGGATAGTGTAGAGAGAACAGTTGGTGAAGTGAGAGAGAGAGATAGAATGCTTAATACATTTACAACGCTGCCATTGCACGTTTTTTGTTACTGGGGGTCTACATTAGCCATGCTCATGTCCATGTTTCGTCCATGCTCTGACATCTATGCCCGAACATATGGCTGAGCATCAATGTTCGCCATGAGATTCGCCGTCAGCAACCATTTTTAATAGAAAGAAAAGAGACGGAAAGAAACTGTTATATATTCCATTTATATCGCACTACCACCAAATACATTGATAAGGAAGAATATGGACATTTTACGTATTCACCACAACAAAGAAGTTGATGAATTTTTTGCAGTTGCTCTGCCGACGTCATGTCCATGTCATGTTCAAGCCGATGGCTCGTCACCCTACGTCTTCACGAGCCATCGAAATGGAATATTTAACAATTTCTTTCTGTCTCTTTTCTTTCTATTAAAAATGGTTGTTGACAGCGAATCTCATGGCGAACATTGATGCTCAGCCATATGTTCGGGAATCGATGGCAGAGCATGGACGAAACATGGACATGAGCGGTCTACATTAGCCATATGCGATGTCCGACATGATGTTCATACTTCATGGCTAATGTAGACCCCCAGTGAAGACGTAGGGTTAAATATTTGTATAGCACTGTTGCAGCCCCTCTGGCGTTAAGTAGAGGCATTAATTTGTTTAAGATGTGCAGCAATTTTTTATTTTTAATCGCTGCCAGTACTGCCAACGTGATCAGTGCTATACCTTCATCACTTTAACAGTGTAACCATAACACAGCAGAACAGTGGTTTTGTTGTTTAAATAAAGCTGATTCTTATGTATTTTCATCTGCTGATTGCGATGGCATCATTAGTTTTTCCGTAGCTTCTCTACTTTTAAAGATATAGTGACATTTAGCATATGTATAATTTACAACACTTTTTGTATTATTCGCTTAATATTTCACGACTCGTCTTTCAAACTGTAAAATACATTCTGGATTATTAATCTACACGAAATTCCCTTTCATTTGGGTTGAGTCGCATTGATGAGTATATCAGGATATCTTACTGTTATTGCAAGGATGTTAAAAATCGTGTGTTCTTGGTTTAGTCCTTAAAACTTTTTTTTTTTCATTTTAAACTTTTTGAAATAAAAACAACTGATCCTTATCTATTTTCGTCCGCTGATTACGAAAACATTATTATTATTTTTCTAGCACTTATAGTTTCCGAGATATGGGTGGCAAGGCGGTGGTAGCCTGCTCACATTTGGGAAATCCTATAAAATTTTGCTTTCTTGCCACATAACTTCCAAAATATTAATTTCACAAAAAAGTTTTATAGGAGGAAAATGTTGCGTGTGAAGCTTTGAGCATTTGATTTTGCAACAACTTTTATGTAGATCTAATAGTTAATAAAATAAATATAAAATTTTCAAGCAACATTAGCTTATTTTAATGCTTCATTCGCCCTCCCACCTCATGCCAACCAAAACACAAATTTACAAGGTTCTGTAAAGGAGCAAATGAAAATGGTTTCTTTTTTTTAGTTCTAATTTTCGAGATATACGCTTTTTTCAAAAATGAAGCAGCTGCACATCAAAAGTTAACATAACTGGATAATGGGTTGCCTTATTCTTTTGAAACAAAAAACCTAATTCGACAACAATATTATTATATTCAGTCACACGCATATTGTTTATTAATCTGCTCATTAGTTTTAGAGATATTGTGGAACTTGTGCATCAATTTTTTTTTATCAGCACAGTGTAAAGAAAATGAAAAAAATTCAGTAAAGTGCGACTTTTACGCACACACAATGTTTTCCCTACGAATACCCATAGATATACATACATACATATGTATATCTCTTTTCTCCTTTTTGGCGATTTTTTTTTTTTTGGTTTTTTAAGACATTTTAATTTTAGTCTGTTTTTCGTTTTAGGGTTTTTCTTTGTTTTGACGACTTTTTTGTTTTTTTTTCGCGATTTTTTAGTTTTAGAAATTTTTTCACTTTGGCGATTTTTTATTGTACATATATAAAATTTTTTAGTTTTAGCGTTTTATTTTTTAATTTTGGCGATTTGTTTTTTTAGATATATTTTTAGTTTTGATTTTATTAGTTTTACCGCTTTTTTATTTTGGTGATTTTTTTGTTTTGGTGCTTATTTCAACTTTCGGGTTTTCCGTGCTGGCTATTTTTTGCCTTGGCAGTTTTTTTTTTGTTTTGGCGATTTTTTTCATTTTGGTGCTTTTTTCATTTTAGCAGTTTTTTTACTTAAGCTATATTTTTCTTTTTGGCTATTCATTTTTAACTTTTTTTAATCTATTTTATTTTTGTTTTTTTCGCGATTTTTTTACTGTTTGCGATTTTTTTCGTTTTAGCGGTTTTTTCTTTTTTCGATTTTTTTATTGTACATATATTGAATTTTTTTAGTTTTAGCGTTTTTTTTTTAATTTTGGCGATTTGTTTCCTTAACGATTTTTTTAGTTTTATTGATTTTATTAGTTTTACCGCTTTTTTTATTTTGGTGATTTTTTTGTTTTGGTGCTTATTTCAACTTTCGGGTTTTCCGTGCTGGCTATTTTTTGCCTTGGCAGTTTTTTTCTGTTTTGGCGATTTTTTTCATTTTGGTGCTTTTTTCGTCTTAGGAATTTTTTCATTTAAGCGATTTTTTTTTCGTTTTGGGCACTCACTTGTTAACTTTTTTTATTTTTTTTACTTTTGTTTTTTGGCGACATTTTTCCTTTTTTTGCGATTTCTTTCGTTGTGGTGATTTTTTCGTGTCAGCGCTTTTTTCATATAGGAAATTTTTTCGATTTGGCTATTTTTTTCCAATTTTGTGTTATTTTTAGTTTAGGCGTTTTTGACGATTTAACTTTCGATTTGTTCGTTGCTTTACTTGAAGGCATAATTGTGTTGCCACTGCAGATTTTTTTGATTTTCAGTGCTGCTGTAATTTTCCGGGAAAGTGCGGGGGAAATCCTGGGATTTTGGGGTTTTTGGCAAGCTCCAATATGGTTTATGTCTTTGCTAAAAAGTTTGTGATTTGGATAAGTGGTTCGTGACAGTGACAGCTGAAGGCGTCTTTGCTAACTATCTTTACTAACATTATAAATGCTAATGCAAATTTGTTTGTTTGTTTGTTTGTTTGTACCGCTCTAACGGCTAAGCCACAGAACCGCTTTTGATGAAATTTTCAACATACATAGATCTAAGTCTAGAAGGACACATAGGTTATATATTTGATTTAGATGAAATTGAAAACACAGATAGATCTGAGTCTAAAAGAAGACATATGCTATACATTTTTGCAAAAATAGGATTGCGAGGGGTGGTAGGAGGAAATTTTTTTCTTTGAAAAAATGTATGCATCCGATTTTGATAAAATTCAAAACATATACAGATCTGAGTTTTAACGAACTCCCGCCTCTCTGAAACTATTTAACAGATTTTGATGAAATTTAAAACATGTATAGATCTCAGTCTAGAAAAGCACAAACCTTATACATTTTTTCAAAAAAGGAACACGAGGAGGGGAAGACGGCAATTCCTGCCTCTCCGCAACTATCTAACCGTTTTTGATGAAATTTAAAACATGGTTATTTCTGAGTCTGGACCATGAATAGGACCACGAGGGGGAGTAAGGGGCAATTTCTGCCCTTCCGAAACTATCTAACCAATTTTAATGAAATATAAAACATGGCTAGATCTGAGTCTGGCTAGAGGCATAGGCTCTTTTTAAGTTTGGGGGATCATACGTGAAATATTAAGCGAATAATACAAAAAGTGGTGTAAATTATGCAAATGATAAATGTCACTATATCTTTAAAACCGGAGCTGCTAGGGAAAAAATAATGTCGCCATCGTAATCAGGAGCTAAAAATTACATCTTTTTATTTAAACCACACAAGAAACCTCCATTTTGTTGTGCTGTGTAATGTACTACGGAACTGATGAAACTTGGTTTAATTGTAATTTTTATATGGTTTTCTTTTAATTTGCTATTTATTTATTTATTTCATTACAAGTGTCTATGGAATTGTGGAATGATAAGCATTGAATTACGAACGTATCTAGAATTCGAAAACTAAGGGAGACCCTAATGTACTCTCAAACTGAAACTCGTTCAAATGCATGGCTCAATACTTTAATTGACTAAAAAATTCGAAATTGCTATTCATTTGTGTAATAAGCATGTACGTATTGATGTATGAATGAGTTCATACCGCTTATAGTTACGAGTATTTAATAAAATGAACACGCAATTTAACGCAGTTGGTAATAGCAATTTAATACCGTTTCTGCTCGTACATGGAAAATGCATTGTGATACAGTCATGATTACTTTTCATGTCATATCAGTTAAAGTCCTTCATCATACTCATACAAACCCCATCTCACACATACACACACACACACAATCACACATACAAAACAATGCGCTTTTGTTGCTGATATTGATATTCGGCACTCAAACTTTCTCGTCATTTATTTTCATTTGTTGTCCTCTTGGGGAAAATGTGCAGCTATTTTTAATAGCGAGCAAAAAATAAATAATATATATTTCAAATAAGAATAAAGAAAATAAACTATAAAATGAAATGGAATGAATTATAAATGTTAGTACTTGTATCAAATGGATTTTTCTCCCCATTAAGTGGTCAGCTGTCAACCAAATGGCGCTCAATCAATATTGAGGTCAATATAAACATTTTATTTTTTTATTTTTCTATTTTTAATAGATAACGTGCTTACTTTTTCTAATAAAAAAAAACAAACCACTTGGAATTTTTTATTGGTTTGTTATTGCAATACAATGCATCGTAATTTTCATGGACTAGTGACATCACTGCTCGATATGTCTTCTAAACCGATTTTTGTACAAGTGTTTATTACACTGCACACGATAAATCAAAAATTAAAAATGGGATTAAAAAAAAATGATGTCATTTGAAAAAGAACACTTTTTTACATAGCTTTTGCTCTAAACTTTTTTCTAAATGTCTTTCTGTTATGCCTGGCTGGAGTCCAAGGTCAAGTGAAAAATTTCATTTTCAAAGTGTTAAAATTTTTTTTTTTTAAATATAAAAGATTGACTTGAAAAAAATGACGTTGCTCATTAAAAAAATTGCATTTTGTTTTCACATTACTGGTTGGTTGGTTGGTTGGTAAACGTGACTGCCTACTGCACGCTAGCAATCAAGAAGAATCAATAAGACTCCGTTTTAACCGACCACTCCACTCGTCAGTGTCAGTCAACCCATGTAGGTTCGAGCCCAGATATCGCATCTGGTTGTAGGTATTACATTCAACCCTTCGCATTGAGATGCCTAATCAGGTCACCTAGACCAATTTCTGCTAGCTCTGATAGATCGTCTAGTATATTGCTGCCCAAGAATTTGTGTCTCGAGAGGTGCAAGGCCGGGCACTCGCAAAGAAAGTGAAAAACTGTATCTTCTTTAGTTTGATCCCGACAGCCACAGCAGAACGTATTGTAGGAAAGGTCTATCCTGCTAGCCTATTTGCCGATCGCCCAGTGCCCCGTCACTACGGCGACGAGCCTCGAGATATCCCTACGGTTTCTGTTAGTTAGTTGTGATGTGCGCTTATCGTTGTAGCAAGGCCACATCTTTCTAGCCACTTTACACGTGCTCAACTTGCGCCACCTGTCTTCAGCTTTCTGCCGATAATGTTTGAAAATATGGTTTCTAATAGTGCCAAACGGCATGGCTACCGATTCAGCAGTGGAGGCATCCGCCGGTTCTTTGACAAGAAAGTTACTATGTGCAGGATGAGGGTGATGTCTGCTTGACCATCTAATCTGGATAGCATGTCCTTACACTGGCTAACTAAAGTAGAAGAAGTAGTGTGTGACTTTACGACCAGAAGTGTGGCCTGACTCTGTTGACGAAGATGCCGACTCTCCACTGAATACTCCTGTCAATTATTACTCTGCCCGCCTCACTTATGGTCAGGATTTCAGCCTGAAATACACTGGCTTCGTTGGGAAGTCGGAAGAAGAGTCTTACCCCAAGGTCATTCGAGAAGACTCCGGAGCCTACACTGCAGATCATTCTTGATCCATCAGTATACACCCTGAAGTTAAAGTATTTTTCTGTGTTACCTCCCTTCCACTACCGTCTGGATGGAATAATGACTTTGAAGGTGCTATCGAAGTCCAGGTGAGGTAACATGTAGTCAGACGGCTTGCTCCGTGTCGGTGGTAATTGATCTAAGATTCTGGCATGACCATAAGTCCTTGATCTCCACCTCCCAGATGCCTTGCGTTTAGTATAGCCAGGCGCGGATCTAGGGGAGGGGAAAAAGCGTTATTTCCCCTCTCAAAATTAATAAAACATACCTCATTTCTATTGAGTTTCTAAACGTTTCTAAACGTGGCAAGAAAGCGCTTCTACAATTTTGTGCAGTAAAAAGCTTTCATGCCTTTCACATGCGATCTTTTGAAGCGCTTCCGAGGATGCTCAATAAGAAGGCAGAGATCTCTCAGTGTTCATAATGTTTAAATTACGAAGTTAGTCAGCATTTTACATTTCTTCAACACGAACTCCAAAATAAACAAAATCATATTCAGTAGCATTGTAGCTTTTATAGGTTCTACACAATTGTCGCACGCATTGTTTCAAATCAACACTAACACATTTGAAAACTCAAAACCCATTTAAGGTATGCTCTCTTTCTACATTTCCCACCTATTGGATGGATGAGAGAAATTTATAATAAAACACGATTTGTTTTTTCTGTAGTTTAACGATGATAAAATGAGACATGATTTTAAAGCATTTTCGATGCTTCGAAAGAAGCGCTGTTTTATATAAAAAAAATAAGAGCTCCAAAGTGGGACATCACGAATAAAAATCATGCATGTTCGAAGCGCTTATCGAAGCAGTAGAAACAACAAAACTAGCTTCTCTCGCTTATAAACCTGCTTCGGCTGAAGCAGTAGTTTTTGCTGGGTCGTATTATATCGCCATTTTCACTCCCATTTTCACCAGTGAAAGGATAATTACGTTGAAGACAATTTGTACAAAACTTTTCCACAGGGGAATAACAAAAAATAGTAAAAGCTGTCATATATGTACACTGAAAAATTCAAAAATGTATTTTATATATATTTTATATTTTATATATTTTATATACACAGAAACAATTATCCGCAAAAACTTTTTAAACACAAGTGTGTCTAAAATGAATTTCCATTTGCAGCAAATGTTTTTTTACTAAATCAGTAAATTTTTTATTTGATTTTAATTTACATAGAATGCAAACACTAAAAGCAACAACAACATACCAATTTTCTGTATCGTAAAAAATAGTTTTGTGTCTAACTCGTTCGATCGAACCCAGCTCGTATTAGATATGGCTAACCAGAACTTTAATAAAGCACAATAGTATGACTGATAATGACGAAATAAAACTTTTCCTACAAAATTTTTATGAGACCTTCTCAAGAAACTGAGTTCTTTCCAAGAAAAATTTTGCAAAAAGAGGTTCATATTCATGTTTGGAATCGATCCAAAATAAAAACTTGTGTAACACTTAAAAGAAAATTTCCTTTAAAATTTTTATTATTTATTACTTTTTGATTTGCTTGACATTTATAGAAATTTTCTTCTCAAATAACTTGTGAATAACTTGTGTTTTTCCTATAACTTTTCTTCCGCTTGTTTTTACAATAAAAAAAAATATATTTCTTTAATATGATTGAAAATTCTTTTGTAAAAGTCAATGACCTCTTTGTTATTTTGAGACTATCTTGACAGTCTTGACACTCTTTAGAGTCCGTGTCTGCTGCAGTATTGAAAATATCTAGTAAGTTGGATTGTAGTACATAAAAGCCACTTACAATTACACTTCAACTCTTATTGCATTTTATTGATTTTTTAACTTGTACGTTTTTTATTTGTTTAGCCAAGATTTTTTTTAGTTTTTTTTTTGTAAACATATCCTTCATACAAATAAGGAAGAGAAAAAAAAAAGCAAATAAATGGAAAAGAAAAGATACGAAAAAAGCAAACATCAAACATCAAACCAAATGGCCATAAAATAAGTATGACACACACTCGCACGTTTTAATACGGAAATCAATAAAAAGGCGTTTTAAATGGTAAAAATATTTAAAATAGAAAAACAGCAGCAACTGCCAGCAATGTAAAAAGTTTCAATTTCTAGAGGGAATTAATATAAAAGGGCACATATGTAGATAAAAAGGAAATATCTACAAAGACCGCTCCCTACAAACATGTACACCACAATAGTGTTCCTTTTATATAAAAAGGACTTCAACAAGGAAAATCCTTTTTTCGTTTTGCCTTTTTAGCATTGTCTTCGCTACAAAGTAGCAATTATATATTTAAAACATTTTATCACTTTAGCTCTTGAATATTTAATATTAGAATGGTTCCAAAAGATAAAAAGGTAGAAAAGGTTGACCCAACTGAAGCTTCTATCTCCTCACCATGAGACATCTGGTATTTGTAAAATGAAAACATGCCCAGCAGATTAAATAGTTTGATGTTTGGTTAGATGAAGTATAGCAATGGAAAATATATAGACTATGTAGTCTTAAAATAAAGAGCGTGACGCCACTACTTACCTTATTTACTCCCGGTGAGGACAGAAAGGATAGCAAAAAGCCTGCTTAAACTTTATGAACTATCTGCCAAACGTGTTTATGATGATAAAAAACTTTTAATTTGTTTATGACAGATATTTACATGCACTATTATACTCATTAGAATGGTCGCAGAAAAAATTAAAATTTGGATTTTTCAGGTCTCATAACCTTTGGCGAAGCTAGAAATTGCTAAACAAATTCCAGGCGGGGCTAAGGCCAACGTTGGCCCCTTATATTTTCCGAATCACTCTAATATTTTGAATTTTCAGGGGATGGGGGGCTAAAGCGATTCTGGCTGGTGCTTATACCTCCTCAGAGGGGCTTACCTACGCCAATGTTCATACTCCAAATCAATTGGTATTTATTAAATACTAACCTAACAAGGGTTTAAACTATTCAATGGAAAAGAAAAACCAAAATTCGGCAACAAAATTATCTCTAAGCCAAACGAACATTGTTTGTAAATCTGCCCTATAATTTCCGAGATATCGTTAAAGTTCAAGCCTAAAAATTAAAAATTTCATCAAAACATTAAAAGTTTTTGTTTCTAAAACTACATACAAAAATAGCAAAACATTAACGATTCCTATTTATATCCAGCATCATTTAGCTTAGTATATTTCAAAGAAAAGTAGCCCTGTTTAATTGGAATCAGTGCACAACTTTTGATTTTATTCACAATTTAATGAGAGAACTTTAAAAATTTTTTTAAATGAAATTTCTAATTTTTAAGCGCAAACTTTTACGATATATCTGAAAATTATTGAGAGATTTATAAACAATGTTCGCTCAGCTTGAAGATAATGTTGTTTTAAAATTATGATTTTCTTTTTTACTGAATAAGCCGAACCCTTATCCAGTTATGCCAATAGTTATATGTTGTGCAAATGCGTTACATTTTGACGTAACGGTATGTCTAGGGTTTCGTTCCCGGGAAGCATCGGGAAAAAATTACCGCGAAATATAGCAATTTTTCTTTTCTCGATTCCCGGGAATACCGGGAAGTAAAATGTACTGGAATATGCCTTCACTTTCTACAAAGAACAGTTTTTT
This sequence comes from Panzeria rudis, assembly GCA_956483635.1. Taxonomy (NCBI): domain Eukaryota; kingdom Metazoa; phylum Arthropoda; class Insecta; order Diptera; family Tachinidae; genus Panzeria; species Panzeria rudis. The sequence continues at coordinate 14,632,661 of OY101448.1, read as the reverse complement.
TTAGCTATTTACTCTAAAAAAATTTATTGAAGTTCTTCCTTTTAAATTTGTGTTTCTGAATTATCTAACTACCCTAGAGGGAAGACAACCTGTCACAAAGCATGCCACGCATTTCTTCGCTACGTAGTTATATTATGTATGCTGTTCACTAAATTTTGCTTTACTGATATTAAATTTCTTTTACTTTGTTTCAATAAAAAATATAATAGAATTTTAAAAACAGCATTGCTTAATATATGTCGGGAATTCCCGGATTCCCGGATTCCCGGATTCCCGGAAATGCAGCAAAAATTTTCCCTACTCCCGGGAATCAAAAAATGTCCGGAATTTGGAAACCCTAGGTATGTCCGAAAACTAGAGCTGGCAAAAAAATAAAATAAAAAGTTGAGTGCAGATTTGCGTTCAAATATCTAATGAAACAGCTTTTAGTTCTAGAGAACGAAAAATTTTACCAACATTTTTATATTTATGGACTTTGCTTTGTTATTTTAATAGTTAAGGGCTATTCGATATTTTGCTGTTCATTTTGTTGAATATGCGATTTAGATAAAAATCGCAAAATAAAAACACAAAAGCTGTTGGAAAATTCTCAGACAATAGCTTTCGAGAAGAAAAGTTTTTTTTTTAATATATGGGCATTTCCACAGGAAAGTCCACTTTCTGTCACATTCGTCACCAAAGAATCAAGTGGTTCAATTTTTGCTAAGCTTTTACTAACTGTAGAGCTACTTATGGGCTACACAAATATATGAAGAAGTAAAAAAAAGCTTACGTTGCTTTAAAAAAATCAACATAATTGCTTAGCGTCGAGCGTGACAGAAAGTGGACTTTCCTGTGGAAATACCCATATGTAAAAATTACGAGATTTAAAAACAGAGAAAAAGAGCACTTGCTCAAACTTTGGCGAGCGTGCGACACGCTAATCTTAACTGATTGACCTGAACATTTTATTAGACTAGGTTTTCATAAATACTCATCGATTTAGGATATAAGACTTTAAGGGCTAGGTCACACGGGTGTTTTTAAAACGCGCGTTTCTGTTTTTCTGTATTAAATTTGAAAGTTTAAAAATTGAAAACTTTCAAATTTAATATAAAAAAAAGAAACGCGCGTTTTAAAAATGCTCGTGTGGCCTGGACCTAAGATATCTTTATTTTAATTTCTACGACCACACTAATGCTCATAATACTTTAAGGCTTTAATTATTGAAAATAGTTCTTGCAAAAACAACCATAATTTTTATCATAATGCTGTACTTTCACGAAAGCTAATTGTGTGCGAAGTTTCATAAAAATTGGTTAAGTAGAAATAGTATAAATCAACATATACTTTTCATGGGCGTGCCACTGCCCACTTATTAACCATAATGTTGTATTGTAACAAATAACTAAATGTGTATGTAAAGTTTCACAAGAATCGATTTAGTAAAAGTCGTTAAAAAGGGATATTTACTTTGCATGGGTGTGGCACTGCCCACTTTCTTAATCATTATATAGTATTCAAAAAGAGAAGCTTATTTATCGCGTGTGGGCGTGACCCCGACCACTTTTCGAAGGGACCAATCTGGAAGTACATCCTTTTAAATAAAGAAAAAAAATCCAACATCCATAAAAAAATATACATGACTAATTGATAACCTTTCTCCTTTTCTTTTTTTTGAAGTCGGTTAAAAAAGGAAAACAAATGGGGGAAACTTTAATTTTTAAATTCATACAAATGTAACCACCTTATTACACTGTATGCTAACCAAATACATGTAAATCATCCACTTACACATGTGTGTCTCTTCAAGAGAGCTTGTATGTGCTTTGCAATAGCAAAAAGAATAATAAGAAATACGAGTAATAATGATGGCAACGACCTCGACCCATTTGTATTGTAACCGATTATATTGTCCAAGTTGAAAAGTCTTAAATATTTTAATGAAGGACTAAATTGTACGACAATAAACTTTACAGTGGCAAAGGAAAACAGGCGAGAACTGTTAATTAAACGAGGATTTTTGCACTAAGGAATTTAGAGTTTATTTTGTTCTTCTTTCAAAATCGAAAGACTGAAAGTGAGTGGTATTGACATTTTTTTAGATCTTGCCAGATAAAATCCCTATTTGTTACTTTTTAATAAGAAAACTGTAGAAATAAAATATAAAGTAAATTTAGATATAAAATAAAATTTACCTTTAGACATATTTTAACTTTTGAATGATTTCTGGCGTTCAATTTTATGGAAAACAACTTAGTCGGACGTTTCAGCCCGCTATTTCCCCAATGTAGTGGAGGTTTTAGCCTCTTTTGTAAGATAGTCGCACAAAGGCCAATAAAACGAAGAGTAATAGGATTAAAATGTTCCACAAAAATGTTTGTCCTGATGTTTTACATAAAAGTGAATATATTGAAAAGCTACCATATTAATCACATGTTAATAGATCACTTGCATATAATTCTCGCGTATGAGTAATTTTAATTTATTTATTCTCATTAAATATTAAGTATACGCTCTGTGCTATAAATAAAGTAGCGAACAACACAAATTCTTATGAAACTTTGCATACACATTAGTTTCCGTGAAAGTACAATATTATGGTCAAAGTTATGCGCAGAGCCAGGACTATTTTGTAGTCGATTTTTTTGCAGGAATTAAAGTTAATTTCTTTAAAAAATTTTTTTATATCTTTTTTTTTGTTTTCTTACTTCTTTTTTGTCTCTTAAATATCACTCCTTTACAGCTATTTTTTTTTCTAACGAATTCTAGCCGCGGAAGTTGGCCTGAGATACCGAGAAAAGTAATATATTGAACTCGGAATATATTAGTTTTCATCGTATGCTTCATAGACAACGTATTATCTACTTCAGCCAGCACCACTCACAAATCAATGTGCTCTATGAGTGTAAGAAAGATGTCATCAATAACACTAGTTCACAAATTTTCAACTTTTTGCGATCACCTCAAAAATGAAATGTTTTCTAAGGTAATTCGGGGTCACTGAACACGAATATTCATTTAATTTTCTTAAGAACCGTTTTCGAGATATTCGCGAAACACGTGTTTTTTTTGGTTGCAGTTTATAAAGCTATTTCCAAAAATCTTGAGTAGTGTTTGTTTACTTGAATTGAGCAAATTTAACATTTTTGCATAGATATGTCTTTCCTCTTTCAGCCCATATTCAAAATGTGTTGATCGGAGAAAAATCCAATGAGTAGAGGTCTTCAGATTTGAAAAAAATAAATTTTTTTTCACGTTTTTTTTTAAATTTACAATTTTAAGCCGCTCCAGTAAGGCAAAATTAATTTTTTTTTAAATTTAAAGAAAATGTTGTTCCAAATATAGCAAGCGTAAAATTAGTTACATCGGACAAAATATGAGAAAGTTACAACACTAAATTAGTGAACACATCAAAATCTTAATTTTGATTCATTGGCCCTCAGGTCAGTACGAGTTTTTGCTTCCATTCAATTACTTTTACTCGTTTGAAAACGAAAGGTCGACATATCGCATATCAAAGTTACCAAAATTAAGTGTAGTTTTCCACACTGTATTCAGATGGTTATAATTTAAATTTTTATGACAGACGTACTTACGGCAAAGCAAGTGGAAAAATGGTGCTATGTGGTCTTTTGTGCATATTAAATTTTTTCCTAATGCTATAAAATCGTTCATTATTAATATTTTCCAATAAAAGTTTGCACTTATATAGGAATTTATGTGAAAACTATGATTTGTTTCTGATAATCATTAGAATTCCTAAGAAAGTTCCAATAAATCAAAAAAATAGGTCGATTTCAAAAGAGCCCACCAAAAATTGTAAATTCGATTAAGTTGTTTTTCTAAAATCATGTCTGTGAAGTTACCTTTTAGACATGTACGAGGGCGGATTTATATTGAATAAATAAAAATATAATTTAATTGAAAAATTAAATTAAAACCGAACTCAAGCCAAAATAATTAAAATAACACAAATATTTATGTGCAACATGTTAACTGTTAATCATAAATTAATTCATTTGAAATTAAGTCAAATGAAATTAATTCATTAAATCTATGAAATGCGTTTCATTGAAATTTTGACATTCAAAATTTTAAAACTTTGAATATTTTTTAATTTTAAGAGTATAAATGTGGACTTCTGATTGAAGTCGTGCTAAAAGAATTTTACAAATAGAGGTTCGTATATATAAATGCAAACTTTTAAGGCGCGTTCGTGTTCTAGTGCAATCAGCGATGTTTGATCACCAGGGCTCGGACTTTCATGCAGCTAAAAATAGATTTTAAGCGCTTAACAAATGCATCAAAAATTAAAAATATGCATAAAAATATGCATTTACCTACGAAAAAAGTATCAAAACTAAAATAAAATGAAAATAATATTCTGAAACTACTTTTTTGAGCTTTAGGTCTTTTTATTTGTTTATTTGTATTTTATCCGATATTTCGTTAACCTTCGGTTAAATTCTTCAGGAAATTCTATTTATAATAATTTTTTGTTTTGTTTTCAATCAAAAAAAAATTTTTGTTATAAAAAACAAAGTGTATCATAAAATTTATAAATTTTTGAATATTTAAGTAAAGAACAAAACAGGTGTAAGTCTACAATATTTGTCCATGCTAATAAATATTAAACATTTTAACATATTTAGAAACACAAATTTCAAATTTCTAACTACTGATTAATTAAAGTTTTTTACATATATATCAACACTTCAACAATCGTAAATTTTATATCCGTGTGAAAAGAATTAAATGTTGATAATATAGTATCTATCTCATTTTCTGAAATTATACAAAACAAATCATCAACATATTTTACTAAAAACTTTGGTTTAATAATCAATTTCCTTATACATTCATCTAGTAATTTTTCCATCACTATATCAGCTATAATCGGAGAAGCCGGAGATCCCATAGGAAGACCTTTTTGTTGTTGATATATTTTATCATTACATTTAAAATATCTACTGTCCACTATACAAAACTTAACAATACGTGAAAATAAATTCTTATCAATGTCTGTATACTCTGATATCCTATTCCAATTTTCATCTATGATACCCATAGCCAAATCAACCGGTATGCTAGGAAATAGAGATACAACATCAAGTGATATTAATCTCTCATTACTATCTAGTCTTACCTGTTCTATTTTGTTTTTAAATTCTAAAGAATTAATTATATAATATTTTGAATCAATAGTTAATTTTTTTAAAATTTGTGTCATGTATTTGCTAAGTTCATAGGAAGGAGAATTTATACTAGAGCAAATTGGTCTCAAAAGAAAATTTTCTTTATGGATCTTAGGTAATCCATATAATTTAGGAGACACAGCTGTATTGGTCTTTAATTTATATTTCTCTATATTAGAAATAATTTTCGTTTTGAAAAGCTCTTCAACTAAATCATTATTACATTTCTGTAATCTGCTAGTTGGATCTCTATTTATTAAATTATATGTATTAACATCACTTAAAATATTATCAATCCTCAAATCGTAGTCACTTCTATTCATAGCAACTGTCACATTTCCTTTATCCGCGTTCAAAATAATTAGATGGTTATTTAATTTTAAAAATTTCTTAGTAGATTTAAAACAATCGGTCATATATCTATCTCTATTTGTCAATCTACTTTTATTAATGTGATTATCTACAATCGTAGTAAATCTTGACCTTACAATTTCCTGTTTTTCCCTATCTTCTATAGTTTGAATGAAGTCTTCTCCATCTGCTATTACCTTCATAATAGGAAAGTTATTTTCTTGTATTGGTAATGCATGTTTCTTTCCTAAAGATAAGATGTATTGAACATCAAACGGAAACACTACATCAGATTTATTAACAAACCATTTTTGGTTTAATCTGATTCCTAGTTCTCTTTTTTGTAAATTAACAAGACATTTCAACTTTTTTATATGTACCTCTTTTGTCCTTTTTGCAAATGTCTCTTCTACCCTTTTTGTGAAATCTAAAAAATGTGTTACTTCATGTATATTTAAAGCTCTTCTTAATCCTGATTCAATGGCTGATAACTCCGTTGTTAACTTCTTAAGGTTTTCATGCTTTTGCTTTATAGCCCAATTAAGCATCTTGCTTTGAAAAAATTTTATATTTCTCGAAATCATCCATTGGGTTGATGGTTGACCGTTATCATGAAAAAACAATTTTTATAGCTCCAAAATATGCATTTATTTCCAAAATATGCAAAAATTAATGATTTTTTTTCAAAAATTGAGAAGTATGCATTAAAAAATTTTTATAGCTCCAAAATATGCAAAAATATGCACTTACCACCAAAATATGCAAAAATATGCAACTACAAATTAATGCCAAGCTACTCAAAACTTGATGAATCGCATAGATAATTAATCAATACTTCTTTATTTATCACCACAAAAAGCACGCATTTGCATGAAAGTCCGAACCCTGTTAATCACATATCCATATCTCCATATTTGTTAATTTGCGACTGCTCCACAGCCAATGTCCAATGTGTAAAAAAAAACTGCACAAATTTTAGACACAGTTCTAATCAAGATCAGTTAGTTATGTTTAATTTTTCATTTCTTTAAACACAGACAGAAAAAGTTCCATTCTGCTCTTTATTAATATTTTTGCTCTGCTGGAAATTTTAAAAATTATACTTAAGTTATTTTGTCAACAGTCCACAGATATATTTACGGCTTTTTAAGTATCCATCAAAATATTTTGTCAATACTTGAGGGGTTTCCATAGAATTACACAATGTTGTTTTCTAAAGAAACTATGAAAGTTAATTTCAAAGAAATTCTTTCGCAATATTCATGAAATTTCTCATATTTATATTGTGAAATATTTCATTAGGATTATGAAGAAAATCTAACCAAATCGTTTAATTAGATTTATGAATCCAAATTTTTTTCAGTGTATAATATCATGACACATTCTTTCACATGCACAATACGATCGTACACAACAACAAAATACACACGCACTTAAAAATGAGAAACAAATAATCTTTATTCGCATTATTTCAAACAACATAAATATTTAAAAAACATAATAAACTTGTTTTAATTTATTCTATTCTGCTTTTATAGTATTCTTCATATACATTTTAATACATTTACACCGATTTTTTAAACTTTTTAAGCATTTAATGTGTAACACATCTCTAGGGTTTAATTAAGCGAAAATGGTTTATGGTTTTAAAAGAATTTAATTGTAAATTTATTGGTTTGAAACAACAACAAAATCATATACAAATTTATGACAGCAAACAGTGGGATTTAAATAAAATTAATAAAATTAGCTGCAAAATGTTTAAATTCAAAACAAATAAAATACTTTACACAGTTACACAATCCCACGATGGTTTTCCCCTTAAGAAATTAATAAGCAATTTGGATAGGTATTATTTATTTAAGTCTATGGAATATTCCTTACAGACTATATTACAATTAATTTTAAATATTAGAAGAAAAATATTTATAACATAGACCAAGAAAATACAATTTTTTCTGTAAGGTCTAAGGTTTCGTAGTCAATTTGTATACACTTGGCACTGCGCATCAATGCCTATAAATTAGTTGTTTTTGAGTTGACTCTGTATTTCTAGATTTTCCGTTATATAGAAAAAAATTAAGTAAAGTGCGACTTTGACTAGCACACGAAGGGTTCCGTGCGAATACACATTAAGGCAATTTTTTCAATGTGCTTTTTTGTTTAATTTTATTTATTTTTTGTTTTTTAAGTATTTTTCGTTGTTTTTGGCGATTTTTTGTTTTTTGGCGCTTTTTTAATTTTCGTGATTTTTTCTGGCGTTTGTTCGTTTTTGCAATTTGTTTGTTTTTTTTGCCGATTTTTTTAGTTTTGGCGATTTTTTGGTTTTTTCCACTTTTGGACTATATTGTTAGTTTTAGCGATTTGTTTTAGTTGTGGCGATCTTTTTCAGTTTTCGCATTTTTTAGGTTTAGGCGATTTTTTTCGGTTTTTGATGATTTTTTAATTTTAGCGATTTTTTGGTTGTGACACTCTTTTTCGTTCCGGCGATTTTTTTCGTTTTTTGACGATTTTTGGCTTTTTGCAATTTTTTTTCTTTGGTTTTTGCCAATTTTATTAATTTTTTTGCGGTTTTTTGGTTCTGGCGCTTTTTTGTTTTAACGTTTTTTCGCTTTTTGACGATATTTTTAGTTATAGCGATTTATTGTAGTTTTTGGCGCTTTTTTCAGTTTTGGCGCTTTTTTTGGTTTTGGGGATTTTTTTTTGTTTTTTTGTAATATCTTTAATTTAAGCGATTTTTTTTGTTTTTACACTTTTTTTTCATTTTGGCGTTTTTTTGGTTTTTGGCGATTTTTTTGTTTCGGCCCTTTTTTTGTTTGGCGCTTTTTTGTTTAGGTGATTTTTTTCATTTTTGGCGATTTTTTCGTTTTTTGATAAATTTTTAGTTTTAGCGATTTTTTATGTTGTTGTGCTTTTTTCGTTTTGCCGACTTATTTCGGTTTTTGGCATTTTTTTGGCAATCTTTTTAGTTTTGGTGATATTTTGTGTTTTAGCGATTTTTTGAATTTTGGTGCTTTATTTCTTTACGCGTTTTTTTATTTGAGCGTTTTTTTCGTTTTGAAATTTTTTTAATTTTGGTTTTTTTAGTTTTAGCGTTTTTTAAAATTTCAAGATTTTACATCTTACGACTTCCAAGATACAGCATTATGTCTATATTACATAGTCAAAATTATATTAACTGATAGAATACCCTTTAATTTTTATTGTTATAAATATCGGTGCTAATTGGTGTAGTCTATTCTACAGACTACACCAATTAACACGAGCATTGTGTTCGAAAAAATGTCATAACCAAAAAAAATCGCTAATAGTAAAAAAATCACCAAAAACCGAAAAAATCGCCTAAACCTAAAAAAAATGCCAGAACTGAAAAAGAACGCCACAACTAAAATAAATCGCTAAAACTAACAATATAGTAAAAAAGTGGAAAAAAGGCCAAAAACCAAAAAAATCGCCAAAACTAAAAAAATCGGCAAAAAACAAAAAAAAATTGCAAAAAAACAAAAAATCGCCAGAAAAAGTCACGAAAATCAAAAAAGGGGCAAAAACAAAAAATCGATAAAAACAACGAAAAATTCTTAAAAAACCAAAAAAAAAAAATTTAATTATACAAAAAAGCACATTGAAAAAATTGGCTTAATGTGTATTCGTACGGAACCCTTCGTGTGCGAGTCAAAGTCGCACTTTACTTAATTTATTTGAATAAAGGGCAAACAGCTCCCTTCAGCAGCAATATAGCTAAAATGTAAAATGTTTTAAAAATTGTTCCACGTAGTATTTTACAGAAAAGTATTGAACACAGTTTATACCCTAAATGTAAACCATACGATATCCTATGCAGAGTCAGAGTCGCCAAGGAACAATGAGGTACTGTGGAAAAGGTGAAATTTAACTCCCCCTAAAATGAATCCCAGACATAATCTTTCAAAACTCTAATACACGTATATATTTTTTTGGTGGCCTCGACGAGGAACAGTCGTTAGAACTTTATTATTTAAAGTAATTTTATTTTGTTGCATAGTGTAAATATTCATAATTTTAGCAAAAATCAGGTGACTTTCAACAAAAATCAGCTTGTTTCTAGTATAAATTGTAAGCTTCTGCCATTTTCGATTTTTTATAAGTTTTTAAGAAATAAAAATTTTCGAATTATGCATAAAAATATATTTTTCATCATTGCGGTTTCAATGATTCGAAAACTATTGAGTTTCTAAATAAAATGTTTCAACAGCTTAAAGGTAATTTTGTTTTAAGTTTTTTTTTAATATTTTTTGTAATAAAACTGGACTACCTGTTCCCAAATTATGATGAAATCAGTGGAGTAGCATTTTGGAAAATTCAAAGTTTTAGAAAGGAAATTAAACTTTAATATTAGACTGTTTTTATACACTAAAATATTTTGCGTCATAACCAATGAACCAATTTCGTTAGATTTTTTTCATTAAACCATTGACAAATTTTACACATCCAATGAAAATTTCATTAATATTGTGAAAGAGTTTTGTTGGTTGAATTTCAATAAAACTTTTCATGAAAATTCAACCAATGAAATTCATTCACAATATTAATGAAATTTTTATTGCATTTGTGAAATTGTCATCGAAATAATGAAGAAAATCTAATGAAATCATTTCAATGGTTTTATGAAGCAAAATTCTTTTAATATAGTTCGAGGACCATAACGCATGAGAAAAGTTTCGTTTTGTTCCATAGTGTAATGTTTGTCTATAAAAACCCCAAAAAAAAAAACTGATTCAAATGTAAATAATACTTACTAGCTTCAGGTATTTAAATTACATGCACGAGTACATAAAAATCCTTTTAGATTTAAAAGCTGGCAATTTTATATGTTGATTTTTTAATGTGAAAAAAAGGAAGACATTTTCAAGTGAAAAAGTAAAGTCTAGTCAATTTCAGAATTGTTAGAAAAACGTAATTGTCTTACTTATTTTGATATGTTAAAGTTTTATTATTCACCGTGAGATTTGAAACATGTTTATATATAAAGTCTGCATATCATTTTCACTGTTTTGACTGAATATTCTCTTTTGTACTTCTATTTGGTTTTAGGTGTTTCCTAGAATTTTTTTCCTCAATCTTTATTACGATTTTTATGCCAGTCACAATAAACGAAAAGGACAAATGTATGTAAGTTTGAAGTGGTATTTGTAAATTTTACTAATTTAATATTAAATATTTCTATAATCGTCTACAAGTCTCTTTACAGCAGTATGATCACAATTGCAAATTTAGATGAACAAAATTACAAATCATGTTGAAGCTGATTTGATATTATCTAAACTGAAAATTTATTTGTTGCCCAAAATGTATTGGTATGCGCTTATTAAGAAGCAAGAGAATAAAAAAAAATGGTTTTTTAGCTTTTATTTCATATATGGAACCTAATTAAAGAAATAATTAAAGAACTTACAGATTTCAGTCAATCAAATAAAAACATTGATTGAATTAATTACAAAAGTTTAATTGAACATATGTATGCTTTTTAGCAAAATATATTTACTATACGCTAATGAATTACATAGTTTTCACACATGAAAAAAAATGTTATTGACACACAATTGATACATATATGCAAGCCTCCTAACTGCCTTTTAGCTCATTTTACAGGAGACACAAAAAACGTCTTATATTTCATATTTGCAGCTTGAGAGGAAAACTAAAAATACAGTTGGTTTATTTTATGGTATTCTTTAGATATGACTACAATCTACAAAAACAAAAATCTCACAAAAAAAGCATCAAAATAAATACTGAACTAATAATGTACTGGACTTAGCAGTTTTCTTACAAACATTTTTCTATGAGTGGATTTCGTAGTTTTTTTTTATCAAACCTTTTTATATACTTAAGGCTGAAATTGAAGAAAAACGGCGTATCTTTTTCTACCACACGGCTTCAGAATCTCAATTTACTTAAAAAGACGATATAGCAACTTTTACGATTTTATAATATATTGATTTAAATTCTGTTGATAGCGCTGATTCTAGTGGAAGGATTCTGGTAGATGGGACACAAATTTTTTCTGTGATTACCCTACGGTAAATGGAACTGACACAAAACAAGTCACGTGACCGATCCGCAAGTGATAGGGACCAGTCCGAGTTCTAACACTTCCTATGAAGCGGACCAGACACTTTTATATGGGGATGGCCTAGGATGGAGTTAATTGATACTTTGTATGCACCTTGTAACTTGTCTCTGAACTATCTTATAGTGTCCTAATCGGTGTAGAATAATATAAGTTATATATAAATATTATTCCAAAATTCAGCTGTAACTATGGATTAATTTATTTTTTTATTGTTACAAATCCAAGTAAAAATCGTATTTTATTTTTTAACGGTGTTTTTGATAGGATCCGAACCGACAACCTCCGGCACGACAGGCTAGTACACTACCCACTCCACCACAGGGGAACTTATATTTCAATGTTATAAATACCAGTTAAGCTGGAATTAATATCTGAATATAATTACGGAACAGGCTCCTGAGTGGCATGGCAGTCTCATTGAAGGGAGACAATTAATATTATATAGGTACTATATGATAGGCCTTAGATCCAGGTACATCGAATTTGTTCAGTGCCATTTCCTACAATACTAGCCGAAGTACCAACTAAATTTACTCAAAATGGGTAATATGTGACCATTTACACAATATCTCTTTTTTCACCATTCACTACTCCTTATTTTTGGTACCAGTCTCATTTTCTCAAGTCATAGGACGAGTACTTTTGGATCAATTGTCACTAAATTTTCCGCAGGGTAATTTTATGAAAAATTTGATATGTGCATTTTTTTAAATATTTATAACGAATCAAGTAAAGTGTGACTTGGATTCGCACACGAAGGGTTTCGTATGTATACCATTTACATACATAAACCCCTTTTGCATTTTTTCCGGCTTTTGTTTGGTTTTGGGGACCTTTTAATATTTTCGTGTAAGGGTTTTTTCTGATGATTTGGTTTTTGTAATTTGTTCATTTTCTGGCGATTTTTTCGCTTTGGCGCTTTTATAATTTTTGCCCTTTTTCATTTTAGCAATTGCTTTCGTTTAATTTTAGTTTATTTTTTATTTTTAACGATTTTTTTTCGTTTTTTGGCGATATTTTTAGTTGTAGTAATTTTTTCATTTTGTTGATTTTTTAGTTTTGGCGCTTTTTATTTTGTTTTGGTGATTTTCATGGTTTTTTTCTTGGCAATTTTTTCATTTTTTGCGAGATTGTCAGTTTTGGCGATTTATTTAATTTTTCTCGATTTTTTCGGTTTATGCGATTTTTTTCGTTTTTGACGATTTTTGTAGTCTTGGCGATTTTTTTTTAAATTTTGGTGATTTTGTTCCGTTCAAGGCGATATTTTTAGTTTTAGCAAATTTTTGTTTTTGGCGATTTTTTTTCGTTTTTGGCGATTTTTTCAATTTTACCGATTTTTTCTTTCTTGGCGATTTTTGTATTTTTGGTGTTTTTTTAGATTTTGGCAATTTTTTCGGTTTTTGGCGATTATTTAGTTATGGCGATTTTTTTCGGTTTTTGGCGATTTTTTTTTTTTGTTTATTTTTCAGATGTTTGTTAGTTTTGGCAATATTTTTGGTTTTTGACGATACATATGTTTAGATTTTACGAATTTTTAGCTTTGGCGCTTTTTTTTTGCAATTTTTCGTATTGTACAATAATATTGCCAATGTGTATGTCACATTCGAAAATAGCGCAATATATTGACAAAAATCAATAGACCTTTGATTTTTATTGTACAATAAGGAAACGTGTGTAATGTGGTGGCAACATTGTTCAGTGTTATATTTACTTTTTCACTGGCAGGAAAATTGGGCAATATTTTCTTTGAAAATACATGGCCATTTATTGCATGGTGTAGTTGAAAACGACAATAATATATACAAGAAAATATGCAATAATATGGTATAATGGATGGGCCGTTTAAGTCGAAAGCATTTCAATAAAGTACTTTTTACGTATGAGTGTTTTAAATGAATGTAGTCAAAAATAATCAAAAATAATCCGCAACTTGAAAGCTTAATACTACAGTATTTACGGTCAAAATGCATGACACAGGGATTATATACACATGCAAGCATATCATTGGGTATGGAATTTGTTATAAGATAAACTCAAATCATCTTATAACCAACCAAATGTCAAACTACATATGAAAATCTTTTTATGCACAGAGCTTGAAAGGCTTAAGTATGAACTACTACTTTGATGAGTTTACCTTAAAATTATCTTTCTTGACAATTTTCACACCCTGTTGCTCAATATGTATTTCAACATATTTTGCACAATTTGTATAATTAAGAAATATAGAAACTATTCTATTGATTTGAATTACTATTTAATATTATATATTACACAAGTACACCATTAAAAGTTTAACTGAGCATAAAGTTAATTGGTAAAATGCTTGCCCAGAAAACATATTGAAAAGTCTGAGCACTAACAAGTTAGACAACAACATTCATTCATTTATTCAAACTCACAACTTTTATTGAGAAGCTAAAAAGGCTATAAACTAGTTTTTATTAGAAATCTAAGCCACCACTAATTGAACGTTGCCAAGTGACAGAAACTTTGAAAGTTTCATTAGACACACATGTGTGTGTGTGATTATTATAAAAATCATGTGCAGACAAGTTGTACAAACTATAATTTGTTCAACGAAAATTCTATTTCAATTAAAGTATGAAAACAACGAATGATTGATTAAAATGATTTTGATATGTATAGGACAAAGGCCAAGTTAAGAAAACTAATAAAAACTCAGATTTTGTTAGAAAACTTTAGGGAAAAGCTAACACAAATGCTAACAAGACTAATGAAATTTCTTAATTTTACTGGCTTATACGCATCAATTCTTAAGATTCTAATAAATAACTTATTGATGTAATTAAAAGAAAAATAATTTAAGTTAAATAAGTGAAAGTAATATATTAGCATGTGCCAAAAATTATACACACTTTTTTTTATTAATTAATTTATTTTTATAGTATAGAAATGGATTATGATACAAACTTTTTTTTTTATAATTAACACAACAAACTTAGTACAAATGTAACAATATTGATAAGATATTAAAGGAATTCATACTGGTTTATTAACGGCTGTATCAGTTCTCAACAAAAAGTACTGCTTCGCTTTACAATGAATCCCATGCGTAAGCTTTAACAACACAGATGAAAATGATAAGGATTGTTTTTGAAAATAATAAGGATTGTTTTTGAATAAAACTTAAATTTAGAACTAGTTTTTTTCTCTGTGTAACATTTATTTAACAATTACATGACATGAAAAAAATTTATGCCGCATGTTCTGGAAATAGAGTCGATTTAAATACGTTCGGCTTAGAAAAATTAAATCCACTAATAGCGAAATATTGTCAGACTTTATTGTAGTTTTCTATTTTTTAGAGTTTAAAATATTATACCTGAGATAAATTTATTATAAAAGATTTAAAATACGTCAATGGGAGCATTATTTATTTTTGGAAAACGAGAAATTTTCTCGGATCCGGTTAACAGAACAGGGACGTATATGGGTAATTCCATGTCAAATCAACTAATAGTTAGACACGACCCCTTTCGATTTTGATGAAATTTGTTCAGATGTTTTCTAAGATATTATATTATACGATATTCTATCTTGTTGTATTAGAAAATCTATGTAATAAAAGAAATCTGAAGTCTGAAATCTGAAATCTGAAAAAAAATCTTTAAGCCTATAACGGACTTATGCTAAAGGGAAAAAATTAAAAATGCTTCTTTCAGAAGTTATGACATATCCAAAATATCGTTATTTCGCCAAATTTAGCGAAAGTCTTGGGGTTAGTTTTTATATATCTCGAAAACTATTTTATATACAAGATTGATTTGTATGTCATTTTAAGCAAAATATTTGGGGCTACGAAAAATTTAGTATTTTTTTTTTTGGAAAAATGACATCTGCAAAGTTTTGAAATTTTCAGAACTGATTAAATCAAAAACCTATAAATTTTTTTTTGCTGAATATTTTTTATTATGATAAATCTAAACGTCCTTAAAAGATCCTGAAATTTAATTGAAAATTATTTCTTTTTTGAGATATGACAAAAAATTTACCTTTTTGACACAAAATTTCCAACAAAAAAAATTTCACCGAAAAAACAAATGCACAAAATTTGTCAATGTTATTACTTTTTCTCCTTCAAAAAGTTTATATTAAATTAAATTCAATGCATATTGCGCAAAATTACATAAATAAAATATTTTTGATACTATATTGTTGAAGGTTGCGAAAGAAAAAAATCATATCTCAAAAAAGAGAAAAAATACCTCCTCCAAATTTTCACGATTTATTAAGGACATTTATATTTAAGGACATCAGTCAGTTTGGAAATTTTCAAAACTTTGCAGATAAGTAATTTTTCCAAAACTAATTTTTGTTCTATGAAGTTTTTGTTGCCCCAAATATCCTCTTCAAAATGGCATGCAAAACATCCTTGTATATGAAATAGTCTTGGAGATATTTAAAAACTAAGCTTAACACATTCTGTACATTTAGCGAAATGATGACATTTTGAATATGTCATAACTTTTGAAATAAACATTTTTAATTTTTTTCGTTTAACATAATTTCGTTATAGGATGAATGACAACATCTGACCAAATTTCATTAAAATTGAAAGCGGCCGTGTCTAACTCTTAGTTGATTTGACATGGAATTACCCATATATTTTTTCTTAATATTTTAATATTTTTACTCACTCGTATCTTTTAGAAGCATATTGAAGAAAAATATGTCAGTCATTGTATTCAAACTTTATATACTGCGAACTTTTACAGTTTTTCACTCCCATCAGATTTTTACCCTTTTGTAAACCTTTATAACTTTTTAATTTAAATTTTAAATCAGCATATACGAGTACATATAATAAATAAATAACATACTCGTATAATGAATAACTTTAAACATGAATATACGTATTCATAAATCAAATCTCTTCATAAATCAAATCTCTTAAGGGTCTACTGCGTTTTACTTTTGAGAAGTGCCAAATATAAAGATGCTGTTGCAAGCAAAAATAAATAAATAAATAATAAATAACACATCACATTTTGAATAATTTTTAAAATTGAACAGTTAACAAACAAAGAAGTGACGGTCTTATTAGACAGCTTACAATAGTTTTTTTGATTTCAGTCCGCTACATTACTATTGAAAGGGAGATTTTTGCAGCTTTCTGCAGCAAAGCATTGTATGGTTGAAATGCTAAAAAAAATTTGTTCCTCGTCGTATTTTATGGGTGGTTCTCATTCTAAACGTAATATTTTTTTTTTTTTTGGTTTACCAATGTAGCTAATTGAAATATGAGAAGGTAGGATTCGATCGTTATATTTGTTTTCGCGGTTGTTCCGGAAATGATTAGTAGGAAAAAATATACCACAAAAAAACGAGTAGCTTGTTTGGAAGCATTACACATCTACTCTCTAAAAACAAAAAATTTTAGTAGTCGCAGCAAGAAATTATAAGTTTTGACCACTTTTTCAATTTAGACTTGGGTTCACATGTCTGTGTATCTGTCCGAACAGCACACATCACGTAAAAACAACTGAATGGACTTTTTTGAAATTTCAAACTTAGGATACTTATTACCGCGATAAAATATCTCATTTTCAAGTTAAAGTAGAAAAAAGCAAAGCTACGCAATTAAATTATAAATTTTGCGGGAAATTAAAAAGATGTTTTTTAACATTGGCAGCTTTGTTTGTTTTGTATAGCGGGAAATTTCAACAATATGTAAATAACTTTATAATATTACGAGGGCGGATCAATAAGTCCGTGACTTTTTGAATGAAACACAGTTTTTTTTTTGCAAAACAAACATTAATTTTTCAACATAATCTCCTTTTAAGTCAATACACTTAGTCCAACGTTTCTCCAGTTTTTGTATCCCTTCCAAAAAATAGGATTTTTCGAGGTCCTTAAAATAGGCATTTGTTTGGTCAATAATTTCAGCGTTGGAGCTAAATCTCTTTCCACCGAGCCATTTCTTTAGGTCTGGAAATAGGAAGTAATCAATAGGGGCTAAATCCAGAGAATATGGTGGATGAGGTACCAATTCGTAGCCCAATTCATAGAGTTTTGCCATTGAGACTGCACACGTTTTACGTTTACGTTTATGGTCAATTGAGTGGAAACGCGGCACCCATCTTGCAGACAACTTTCTTAAGCCCAGCTGATCACTTAAAATCGAAAGCACTCTGGCATATAAAATGCCTATGGCATCAACAATCTCACGCACTTTTACTCTTCGATCGGCCAACATCATATCGTGGATTTTTCGACATTTTCGGGTGTACTGACGTCCAGAACGTTCAGCGTCATTTGTACTTGTGCGACCACAACGAAAGTCCGTAAACCAATTTTTTACCATTGAAATCGATGGTGCAGAGTCCCCATAGTAGTTACCGAGCTTTTTCTTGGTTTGATTGCTGGTATTTTTTTTCGCAAAAAATATCTAATGTATTAAACATTCGAACACTCGAAATTCACTTTCTTCCATTTTTAGAAAAATACACGAGGTTGTATGTTTTGAACAGCTGTTAAATGCAAAGTAAATGACGAAACTTGCTCAAAATTTGACAGTAGTCTATTAACAGGTGGTACTTGATACGAACAGTGTTGCATTTCATATAACTACGTGGGAAGTTCGAAAATTCACGGACTTATTGATCCACCCTCGTATATTTTACAGGCACCTAAAAGTCATAAAGAGAACTTTAAGCGCGAGAAGCGGACAGGCACATCTAGTCATACATAATTAAATCATATCAAATAATATTAACAATTAATATCACTACATAATAATTATATTACATAAAAATTAAGACTCATTTTATATATAAATTTCTTAAGAAGCCATGACACGTGTTCCAGTTTTTTCAGCCGCCCCCATTTTTCTTCTTCTAAATGTATCGACTTATTCGAAAGAAACTCATGTTTTTGTAGTAATCTTCTTCCTGAAATTGTCAGCACTTGCGTTTGAATAAGATAAATTGAGATAGATTATTTCCAAATATTAAACAAATTGAAAATAAACATACAGACAGATAAAAGTATAAAACGATTTCAAAAAATTTTCGTAATAAAAATATGAATTGTTTCATACAAAGTAGTATATGCTGGCAATCGTTATCCCAGTAGTAATTATCCAGTAACTTTCAATTACCCAGTAAAAAAAAATATTTTATATTTTTTGTGGAAGAAATTATCAGTGTTCATACACAGAAAAAAGTTTGAACATAAATATTATGAAAAAAAGTCCATAATATATTGTTCATATATTTTAGTAATTTATAAATAAAATACAAGAATTTTTTCATTCCCAGTATGAATTTAGATTTCAACAAAAAAAAATTATGAAATCAAAGTTGCTTTGAAAAAAATTTTCAACTTTTTTTGGTCAACAAATTCTAAAATGCTTTTCTATTTATATAAAGTAAAAATACAATTAATTCCAAATAGTCTGTTTGGCAGAAAGGAAAGAGTTGTGCCTAGTACAACAGACTATACTAGTTCAATACTGAATTTTTAAAAATAATTTTTAAAGAATTTATGAATTAATTTATGAAAATAATTTGAAAAAGAATTATCACGTTAGATTCATAGCATTTATGAAACAATTCCTTGGATATAAGTAATACTTTTTTCTGTGTAAGAAAGTAATTGCGAGATCCCCGCAAGGGTTCTTTCCCATCTACTATGGAATATTACTGTTGCCATTCTTCTAGGAAAATCAGACTCAATGGTCATGCACGCTACAAGGTACGCTGACGATATAGCGCTTACGGTGGTTGGTGGTAGGTTGCATACGCGACATTTTCTGATGCATGACACAAACTCTTAGGGCAATCGAGACATAGCGCAATGAGCAGGTTCTAAACATAAACGATAGCTAATCAGACACTACTTTTTTTACATGTAAGTAGAATGTAAGAAAATTCATTGCCTTAAGAATTTTCGAATCACACTTAAATTTAAGTGGAAAACATTAAAAACTTCCTCAGACCCATAAAAATGAAATAGTAAAAATATGTCGCTTTTTATCTCCCCACCAGAAATTCCTTGCAAAATTGTATTTCTTTATTAAAATACACACACACACACACACACACACACACGCAAACATGCCAATATAATACACATGCAAACACATATTTCAATTTTACGCAAAGAGAAAAAAAAACTTAAGGAATTGAACAAATGACAATAAAGCAGCAACATCATAATAAATCACACACAATTCAAATATGCCAGTGTATGTGTGTGGAAATTTTTGGTGTCCACATACCCGAAACGTGTGTGTTGTTTACCAAACCTGAAACAAATAAGAAATTATTTGTTTTGCTTAACGATTTTATATTCCTGTTTTCCACTAAAGCCAATAGAATGGATGGCTAGATGGATGCATGGCTGGATGGATGCTATTTACGACATATGGTTTTGTAAATCTTAACGATACGTGTAGAAGACTGCTGAGCCGCTCATGCTCTTGATGATAAATTTTATGAATTTTTCGCATTAAACAAGAATTAACTGATTAAACGGAGGGGGGGGGTTTTTGTTAATGTCAATCAATGGTTGTCAACATTATCGTTGCTAAATCGTGTTGACATCTATAAATTATCATGTTGAGTTTTTCCAATTGAATTTCTATATATTTTTCTACTAACTAATTGTTTGCTTAGGTGTCGCAGTTATCTGATTGAGGTTCAAATTTATATTCTTGGAATTGTTGTTTATTTGTATAGTTAATATAAAACTACCATTATTATACACTGAAAGAATTTTTTTTCATAAATTCTGTGAATTTCGATCAATGAAACTATTTTCGCTAAAATTATTTCAATGAAAATTTCCGAAGATTTAGAAAAAAGTTCATTAATAGGTGCGACTCGCCGCGACATGGCGACAGTCTGTTAATTGAGCTTACTAAAATTAGTAGGATTTTCGCAACAGTGTTGTTGCTACTGTCACTGGTAGTGTAGGTAAAGTGCTCTGATGACTAGACTTGGTAGTCTCGAAACAGCTATCAGTTCAATCTTCCGTACATCCAAATTTTTCTTTGATTGTTCAATATTTACATGCTTTAGAATTTCTTTCTTAAATAAAAAATAATTTGATCGAAAGGTTGAATTGAAAATAAACTTAAGCCAAACTAATTAAATAACTATGGATATTATATTTTAAACTCTAAAATATATGAAATTGTAAAAAAGTCTGGAAAAAGTTTCCTATTAGTTGATTTAATTTCTCTAAATCGAGCGTATTCAAATCAACTCGAGTTACAGAACAGGCAGGATTGTATGAAAGCTATGCCATAGAAAAGTCTTTTAACTTTAATTTAGTTTTAAATAAAAACCTAAAAAAAAACCTCCTTAAAATTTATTTGGCCAAGGAGCCAAAAATTTGTTATCTAGAACATGAAATAAATTAGCTTGCTACATACAAGCACTACGAGTAATAAAAGCACAAATACATAAACACTCAAACAAACAAACAAACAAACAACAACAAAACAACATATGCCTCACTATTCATCATACAAACAAGTACATAATTATGTTTCGGATGATGATATTTTGTTGCTAAATGTGTTGCATGCATGTATAGTATGATTTTACTACAAATTTCTTATGATGTTGCATTATGTTACTGCTATTAGGATATAGTGTTCCTTGCATGTCATTCTAAAACAATGATACATTTGCCATACACAAATTTTCTACAAAAATAATTTTTTTTAGGTCAACAAAATTTAGGTGATATTTGCCACAAGCGACCGTTTCCGTTCAATTTCTATACTTAATTTGTTTTTGTGCCTTCTTCTGTAGCATGTATGGCTTTTTTTGTACGTAGAGAACGAATAGATGAAAAAGTAATTTTGGTGTTATCGTACAAAAATTTTCGTTTGAAACGTCACACAGTGGTTTGTATTGCAAAAAAAAAAAAATTTAATAAATCTGCATTTTTAAAAGGTGTGATTCGATTACAAAACGATGTATGTAAAAATTAGTAATAACTGCATGCTAGGGTATTCACTCGAATAATGTTTGCTCGATTAATCGAATAATTAAAGTCAAATAATATTTGATCAAACAAAAAATTTCTATTTCGAGTAAAAATTTATTCGAGTAATTTTGGTCGATTAATCGAATAACTCGATTAAAATATTTTATGCAAATTTTCTTTTTCTTAAAGAGTTTTTGTAGATTTCGTGATAAAAAGTGGAAAATTTTTTTTATTTATATGAAATTTACCATTGAATTCGAACGTTATTTCATACTAATAGTCCGCATGATCAAAAAATTAAGTAAATAATGTAGCAACAATAATAGGGAGAAAGAAACCAACTTCAAATATCTTTTAAAAAAATTCGGAAATATAAACACCAAACAATTATTATTTGAAATAAAGAAGATATTTCGAGAGCAACTAGTTAACTAGATGTTTCGTATTAAAATATAGAATGTAATGTTCGGAATTATAAAAGCCTTAAGGTAGGGTCACATTTGGCAAATATTTGCCGAAAAAAAAACGTAACTCACAGACAAGTTAAAATTGTATTTCCTTTAATTACAATATTTTTTTAAATATGCGTTCGCATTTATTAAAAATAATATAAAAATAGCTTTTTGCAGCATAATTAACCTTATATTTTGATATGAAAAAAACAAGTATAATCAAACTAACTTTGAGCAAAAGTAGTGGTTACGTTTTTTAGGCAAATATTTCCTAAGTGTTACAAGTTAATATTTATAACAACAATAGTGCTATGCCAATTCTGATTATTTTTATTCTGCATTGAATACAGGACAGGTCGGAATGTTGTTAAATATTTCCTGGCGCAAAATTTTCTCAAAAAAACTATTTTACAGAACTTCTTTTGTGTTCATTATTAAAATATATAAAAACGCGAAAAAACTTGTTTCGTTTTATTTTTATCCACAAAAATGTACAAAAAACCGATTAAATTCAAACTTTTCCGATTAGCTCGAATAATTTTTAGCATTAAAGCTTACTCGAATAACTCGAACGAAATAAAAGCTTTACTCGATTGCTCGAGTAATATAAAAACCTCAATTTCGATTAATTGATTAATCGAACAATTGGAAAGTCGATTAAAATGAATACCCTACTACATGCATATAGTACGTAGATTATTATTAAACACTTCTTAAAATGAGTCCCAGAAGTAAACTTTCAATATGCCGAAACACGTATATTTTTATTTTGTCCCCTCTAACAGGATTGATTAGTCGTTTGAGCCATGTTATTTTGATTTTGTTGTACAGTGTTATTTATTTCTCTTATTTTTACAAAATAGAAAACAATTTGGACTTTACCCAATATATTTTAGGATAGATATTATTCATCGTTAAAATAGATATAATTCATTTGCAGCAAGAACATCATTAGTAATAACTAGTTTTACAGAAAACCAATTGACAGTTTTCAATTTATTGACACCTTAAAGGAAAAGTACATTAATATTTTTCTCTCAAGATGTGAGTACGCGAGATATTTCTATACATGATATAGATCTAAATCGAGCTGTTGAAGTTATGACAGTTTTGCACAAAGTGAACGATATATGAAATTTTCTGATTTCATATGTACATACATATATAGTATAAGTAGCTGTGGCCCTGCTTCTTGTTACATGCAACATCATACATACATAAGCTATATATGGGTGATTCTCATTCTAAGTGTACATTTTGTGTGTGTGTGTGTGTGTTTTTTTTTTTTGTTTAGCAATGTAATTAATAGAAATATGAGAAGGTAGGGTTCATATTAAAGTTTTTGCCACATTTAGTGGATCCCGAAATAAAATTATATTTTTCAACTTTTTAACATTTTTGTAATTGAGCCGTTACATATACTTTGGCGTTTCTTCTGGGAATGATTTTGGCCCCAAAATACACCACAAAATATGAGTATAGGATTTGAGAGCACTATAAATTTGCTCTATAAAACGAAAAAATTATAATAATCGCACGACGAAATTAAATGTTGTGCCCACTTTTTAAATTTTGACTTGGGTTCATATGGAAATATAAAAAATTTGTATCTGTTAAAATAATTGTATACAAACATTTATACGTAAACAAAAAGTAGGCTAACTCTTCTTTCAAATAACACTAATTTTAATAAAATCGACTGACAGTGTTAAAAGTTATGTCAATTTCAAATAATTATTCATACTAAAATACAACCTACCTAATACATTCTTCGAAAATAAAACAACCCACAGTGCGATAGAACTGAAATTTTTTGAAAGCAAATCAGGAATTGCTAAACAGATAATATTCTCTACATCGCTTTTACCCTTCCGCGGCTGTTAACTTTTTTAGCGTCCTAATATTTATAGAGAAATTCTATCTAAGAATATTATTAAGGTAACGCTCAATACATTTTTATACGAATTCAATATTTTTTTCCGAGCAAACTCACGATATTTTGAATTCAAAACAATTCAAAAGTTTTATATAAACTCCTTAATTATGCACTAAAAATTTCAAATAAATTAAAAAGAAATGGATAACACTCAATACATTTTCTGTTTGTTTTTGATACAAATAATAGAGATTAATAGAGAAATAATAAAAAGAACCTTAACACAAAACAAAAGAAAAAAGTGAATATCAATAACTATCAAAATTAAATACAGCTCTAAGGCTGACAGTATGAATTGATTAAAAGTATATGATATTCAACTCTTAACTGCAAACCAACTGACTTTGGTTGAGTGGTCTAAGCGGTAACGAGCTCTGATGAGATTAGCGAGAGCTATCCAAACGTCAGTTCAATCCTCCGCGCAGTCAACATTTTATTTGTCTACATGCTTCACATTTATCTCTAAATAAAAATATATTTAATTGAAAAATTATATTAAACCCGAATTCAACCCAAAAATAATTAAATTTCTTTGGATATAAACCGTAATAGATTTTATCTCGTTTTTGGACAAATTCATACTTTCCCAGCAAAAAATAAATTAAATAGTGTTTCATGGTTTCTTCAGCAATTGTTTCTTCGAATGCATTCTAAATGCCATCGTAAATCGTTAATAATGCTATACTTTTTCAACTCATTAAGAAGGCATGCGATTTCAATTAATAATATATAACATAAAATATCCACCGAAAAAAGGCATGCAAAAACGGAATTAAATTATCACATTGACACATTTTCATAAAACAAGTTTTAGTTCCAACAAAAAATAAAAAGACAACAGCTCAGTGGTAGAGAGCGTGTCTTAACAGTCCGAAAAGCATGGTTCGTATCCCAGCTGCGGCAATATTTTTTTAAATTCATTTGTTTTATATTTACATGAAAAAACATCCATCGAATCAGGGAACTTGCATCGGTTTAATTCATTCATATTAATGACGAGCACGTTCTCTAAATTTTCATGTAAACACATGACCTGCAATGACACGCTAATGTAAAAATCATGCATGTTTCACCTAAATCTAACCAATGCGTAATCACTTGAACCCATGATTATACACATGAATTGTCATGTTATTTTCTGCTGTGTTCTTAATGTGGGAAATCAACAGCAACATGCATTACGGACACGCCATTTTGTATGAATATATTATAAACAGTATATTCGTTCTTTGTTTTTAGCACAGCCTTACACAAAAAATAAAATAAAATAATATGAGTCCGATCACAGGGGATATGTGTAAACATCTAGTAATGAAACATTTCACCTTCACCCGAAATATTCTTCTCATCATTCACCCGTTTCAACATCGGCGAACCGGGCTTCATCCGCTTCTTTTTCACCCTCGTACCTTCCTCCACACCCGACAAATCGCTCAAAGCGATAAGCTTCGCATCAGACACCTCTGACTCACTGCCACCAGGCATATCGCCCTTCCGCTTCCCCGCAGACATAAATAATAGTATTATTTATCCACCAGCAAAAAATAATAGACCCGTACAAAATAGTTGGAATTCCGAAATTCTCACTCAATTGAAAAATACGGCAACACAGCACCAACCAACAAACGTACGACCTTACTGCAGGAGTTTGACCTTGAGATTCCCTTTGCCAGTGTTAGTGTATTTCTATGCAGCTGTTAAGTTTCTCTGTACTTCTTGTTGTCCGTATGATTACACTAATACACTCATACTCAGCTCACACCGCGTTATTACAATCTTACTCAACTAAGATTAATCTTACTCAAAATTTGTGATTGTATTGTGAAAAAGATTTTTACCCCCTAGCGTATAGATGTTTACACATCACAAATAAAAAAATAATAATATACCTGTACAAAATAGTTGGAATTACCGCAGTTAAATAGCAAAATAACCAACAGTCAAAGACAAACGCAGTCAAACAACCGTCAGCCAAATATCGCATCAAGTTCAGCAACTAATTCGGTAAAACCGAAAAACCGGTTTTTTTCAAAAAACCTGGGTTCAAAGTCCGAGACAAACCGGGTCTAAATCCCGAAAAACTGGACACAAAATCCCCTAAATCCCAGAAGTTCCCGACAAAAATCTAAAACGGCAACGCCGAAATACTCACTCAATTCAAAAACACAGCAACACAGCACCAACCAACAAACTTACGACCTTACTGCAGGAGTTTGATCTTGAGACTTCCTCTGCCAGTGTTAGTGTATTTCTATGCAGCTGTTAAGTTTCTCTGTACTTCTTGTTGTCCGTATGATTACACTAATACACTCATAAGATTAATCTTACTCAAAATTTGTGATTGTATTGTGAGAAAGATTTTTACCCTCTAGCGTATAGATGTTTACATATCAAAAATGTTTTATTCGTTACCTGAAAAATATTATCTTTTGCTGTTATTGTGTTGTAAAATTGTGCACGCGATATGTCTGTACATGAAGCTTAATGCAACGTAAAGGATTTATTTCTAAAATTCGGAACTGACAAAGACTGATGGAAGACTAACTTTTAAATAAAACATCTTTATTATTCATCTACTCAAAAATATGCTGCATTAAAATAAAAATACACATATGTAGCTTAAGCCTTAAGGTATGCAACATATTATAGCTTTTTGAATAAATGAACATATCAAAAAAACACTAATGCACTCATACACAGCTCACACCGCGTTTAATCTTACTCAAAATTTGTGATTGTATTGTGAAAAAGATTTTTACCCCCTAGCGTATAGATGTTTACACATAAAAAAAAAACTTATGTACTCATGTATTTATTTATAATCTATTATATTATGCTAACTGAAGCAGCTTTCATTTTCAGATTTATGCGTTTATTTTAGGAAATATTTTACTATACTTTCAATGGACACGAAAAAAGCATTTGAAACTAGAATCGCCCACAACCCACACATTCAAAGATGTACACACATTTTAGGATTCATATGGCTGTTCAACTTGAGGAAACAAGCATTTACATAAATAAATTCATGTAAAGTATAATAAATATCAGAGACTATTAAATATCAAGAGTACAAAATGCATATGTATGAGCAGAGAGTTGCTTTAAACTTTTTTTTGGCTCTAATGTCAGTAGGTTTGGTCAAAGTTTAATGAACCTTCAGTTTTTAGAAAATATATTGTGGTTACTTTTCTTGCTGCTGCTATTTTTGTTTTTCTTTTTTTAGTTTTATCTAAAGTGTATTTTTTTTCTTAATTTTTTTTGTGGCATTTTCTATTTAAAAACTGAAATTTTTTCTCGTCTTTTTCTGTAACAAAATGTTATACAAACATTAAAATCATGTTAGAAAATAACAAAATTTTTTTTTGTAGTTTGATGAGACGTAACCATATTCGTGGTTTGTTTCTTGTTAAGCAAACAAACAAAAAAAAATTAACTTTAAGCAACACAAATATAACACGGTATAACACAAACAAATTTACTAGATTCCGACGACTGATTCTGGTAGAAGGCAGAAACCAATAGATACGTGTAGCTGAATTTTGAAAGTTCACATGTGGGACTTATTTTTGGGTGGTTAAAGACCCCAACCGGCAAACCCTTTTAAGCGTATTGTTATAGTGAATCGGCAAAGGAAATATGTTATTAAGTTTAAAATATAAGATGTGATCAGCACCTTTATGTCAAATAACACGTTTAATATTTTTTTCGAATATGTCAGCCCTCCAGTGTTTCGATGTATGGGTCGTTTTGTCCCTTTCTTAAAAAACGTCACAAAAACTTCCCTTCAATGTCGATATATCGGGCTAAAGTATTTTACAAAAATAAGTGCCGTAAAACTTTATAAACATACTTAAAGACAACAAAGATCTAAGCTTTAGCTAAAACGGCACAAATTATTTAAAACTTAAAATGTGCTTAAAAGTTTATTTTACGGCTTAGATTCAAAATAAATTGATATTTTTGTCTCATTAGTTTTTAATACCTTTACTGTAGGAAATATACATACTTTGCAATATAAACATCATCTTCTACTAAAGAAAATTTAGTTTTCTTTATTTTTTTCTATATTATTTTTTTTGTCTAAGATGTAGTTTTAAGCATTGCATTATTTCTGAAAACAGAAAAAAATTTAAAAATAAATAAGCGTAAATAAAAGTAAAAATATCAGTTTCTTTCCCAGCAAATTAAAAAGAAAGACTTTGTTTTTATTTCAAAACTAATCCAACGAGCTGTTTGTGATTCGTGACTTTTCTTTTTAATATTATTATAAAATAAATCAATAAAATTGTAAGCCGTGTAAATAAATTAAAAATCTATGAGTAATAATCACAGTGACAAAGCAAACTTATACAAAACATATGAAATTTAAAACTTTTTAGCATGAGCTTTATTAATTTGCTAATGATTCGTCATTCGTTACTTTAATATTTATTCTAAAAATTCAGGCGGGTGTTGAATAAAAGCAAACATTTTTCGAAAAGAACACATTTTGTTTTAAATTGAGTCACAAATAGTTCAATGATTTTAGACCATTTGCTTAAAATTTAATTTAAAATAAAAACATGTAAAAAACTATAATTCGTGACTTGTCTATTTGTATGGATATTGAAGCAGCAGTTTCAAATAACCGATTTCGGTGTCTTTTTATGCTTTTGGGAATTGGGAATATAAGAAAAAACCAAGGAAAAATATAGAAATCATATCGTTCTAAAGTAAGGTAACGAATGACAAAAATATTATTTTATAAAAATACAGGTTTTTCTTAGGATATTGTTATGTTTCCATAATCTATAGACACTTGCTCATTGATTACATATTTTAAAATTTTTAAAATACTAAAGTTCGTACATATATCAATACTTTTCTCCTTTTATAAATGATGTAAAATAAATGTTAGAAAATCTTATACGCCTTATGTTTAAGGTATAAGATATGGATAGCTTTTTTATGTAAAAGAGCATGAAAAATATTTTTGTACGACACTTTAGACCCTTTCACAGCCCTTGAAAGGGAATCTTAATACAAGACAAAAGAAACAAATGAATGTCAATAACTATCAAGGGATATACAGCTATATGACTGACACTATGAATTGATTAAAAGTAGATGTTATTCAACTCTTGACTGCAAACCATCGACGTTGCTCGAGTGGTCGAAGCGGTAAAGAACTCTGATGAGATTACCGGGAGCTATCGAAAAATCAGTTCAACCCTCCGCGCAGTAAAACTTTTCTTTATTTACATACTTCACATTTATCTCTAAATAAAAATATAATTTAATTGAAAAATTAAATTAAAAAAGAGCTCAAACCAAAAATAATTAAATTTCTCTGCATATAAACCCATACAGTTCGACTAAAGTTATAACTTAATTGTTAATTTAAAACATAATACGGTCGAATAAAAATATACTAAACTAATAAGTATAATATAGCTATTTTATTAGTTATTTTACTTTCGTGATGAGTATTAGCATACACCCAGAAAAAACATTTTTTTTTTGAAAATGGTTGGGCCGATAAAAAAATAGTTAAATTGACTATATTTCAACTCACGCTATCGATTTTCTATGAATCCATAAGCCCATCCACGTTCATTACCATAATAGCATAACTGTGATAAAGACATGATTCTGACAATTCTTAAATTGGTTAGATCAACGGATCGTATGCTTTTGTTTTGACTTAGTAAAGAATATGATGACTACAACCGAATAATATGTTTTGAAATGAATTTTGGAACTAAATTTTTTGTTTCTAAAACTAATTTACCTTTTATCGGCTGCTACAACTAATAAGTGGTTATTTTTATTATCATTGATACACCTAACCGATTAATTGGTTTGCATTAGCAATTATTTATTATTGTAAAATAACTTATTTTTCAATATGAATTCTATGATAGTTGGTGCAACGGGCAAAATTCGATTGATAACAAATTTGGTTGTCTCAATGAACCTCTTTTCTCCCTTTAGGCATTAGAAAAATTTATGTTATAGTTGGCTGCCCCAGCCAAGATTTGAACTCAGACCACTTGCTTGGTAGTCAACGCGCTAACTACTGAAGATACATCCGCTTCAAACTTTGCTTTAGATATATACTAAATAAATACCATTGTATGTAGTAAGAGTTTAATTTTTCGTTTATAACAAAGTTTTTTTTACAGTGCAATATATTAAATCAAAAGAATTCAAGGTTGGATTAATAATTTTCTGTTTATAACTAATACGAAATAATGGTAATTTCAAATCAACAGCAGGAAATTTTCGCTGGTAATGCGATGTTTATCGGCTTTTTGTCGGCTATAAGGAAAAAAAAAGCAATCCTGCTGGAAATGTTGTACAAATTGTCTTGATCGTACTTGTCCTATGACTGGTGAAAATGGGAATATCACGAAATGTTCCCGACTTGTGACTGGTGAAGAGAATTATATCACAACTAGGGTATTCATTTTAATCGACTTTTCGATGGTTCGATTAATCAATTAATCGAAATTGAGGTTTTTAAATTACTCGAGCAATCGAGTAAAACTTTTATTTCGTTCGAGTTATTCGAGTAAGCTTTACTGCTAAAAATTATTCGAGTTAATCGGAAAATGTTGGAATTAAATCGTTTTTTTGTACATTTCTGTGGACAAAAATAAAACAAACAAAAGTTTTATTTCGCATTTTTATATATATTTATAATAAAAACAAAAGAAAAGACAACATTTCTACACAAACAGGATCATAAACTGATCCTTTAAAATAGTTTTTTTCACTATTCAAATGTCGCGCTTTGAGAAAATTTTGCGCCAGGAAATATTTAATACCATTGCGCGCTGTCCTGTATTCAATGCAGAATAAAAATAACCGGAATTGGCATAACATTATTGTTGTTATAAATATAAATATGGTTACACTTAGGAAATATTTCCCAAAAAAAAAAAAAACGTAACCACTACTTTTGCTCAGAGCTAGTTTGATTTAACTTGTTTTTTATATCACAAAAGAAGTTATGCTGCAAAAAACTATTTTTATATTATTTTTAATAAATGCGAGCCCATATTCAAAAAAAATATTGTAATTAAAGGAAATACAATTTTAACTTGTCTGTGGGCTATGTTTTTTCGACAAATTTTTGCCAACTGTGACCGTACCTTAAGGCTCTTATAATTCCGAACCTTACATTCGATATTTTACAATACATCTAGTTAACTAGTTGCTCTCGAAATATCTTCTTTATTTCAAATAATTTTTGTTTGATGTTTATATTATCGAATTTTTTTAAACGACATTTGAAGTTGGTTTCTTTCTCCCTATTATTGTTGCTAGATTATTTACTTAATTTTTTGATCATGCGGACTATTAGTATGAAATAACAGTCGCATTGGATGGCGAATTTCATATAAATAAAAAAAAATTTCCACTTTTTATTAAAAAATCTACAGAAACTCATTAAAAAAAAAGAAAATTTACATAAAATTTTTTAGTCGATTTATTCGATTAATCGACCTAAATTACCCGAATATATTTTTACTCGAAATTAAAATTTTTTGTTTGATCGAACATTATTTGACTTTAATTATTCGATTAATCGAGCAAACATTATTCGAGTGAATACCCTAATCACAGCATATTACAAAACTAGAACAAAAATTTTAGCAAAATACATTCATTGTACAAGCAGATTTTTTTTTTCAAATTAAAAATATATGTTTAAAGTACAGCCAGTAATAACTAGTATAAAGAACCCATCACATGACAAGGAGCTTAAGTTTGGGTCTAGGACCTATCTCTGAGTAGCTTAATTATGTCAATTGACGCCCTCCAATGGCAATGCCATATAATAGTTACCGGTCCTTTCATAGAAAGTTCTGGAACTCGGACCGGTTGCTAGACCTTGGGAACCAGTCACATGACTTGTCTTGTGACAGGTTCTCTTCCCTCTAGGGAAGTTACACACACAACTGAGCACAGGAGTGAATTGTAGCAATGTGCAAAGCAAATAAACTCTAACACACTTAAACAACAAATTATTTCTCGTAAATTTAATGTGATTTTCAATCAAAATTGCGACATGTCGATTTTATATTCCTTTTTTTCTGTATGTAGAGGACTAAAAAGTCACTATAACAATATGCTAAAGGGAGATATGAAGCTCCCCCTAAAATGAGTTATGCAAGTTTTCAAAACGCTGATACACGTATCTTTTTTTCGGCGCCCTCTACCAAAAATCAATCTTTAGAACATTGTAATTTTGAAAAAAAAAATTTTGTTTGTTGTACAGTGTAATTGGCTGTTCGTATGTTTTTAACAACATTTTTTGTGGATAAATCCATTTTTCGATTTTAATTTCAGCGGTTGCTGTATTTCCATACATTTTTAGTACAATAATGTTAACGTTATATTTTCTACATGCTGTCTTGAGTATTTTTTTTTCTTTTTTGTTTTTCTTGTTTCTTCCTTCGCTGTTGTCATAAATATTTATTTAAAATTCCTTTAGAATGCCTGGTGGGCTTACAGTGGCATTATCAAGGGATTTACTTAATCGACTTAATTTGGAGTTATTAGGTTGGCAAAACTTTTCATAAGATAGCCTGGAATTCTGAAAAGATTAAGCATTTCTTCTTTTACTACATAACTTTTTGTTTGCTTTAAGTTTCGTTTCATTACAAATCTGTTTAAAAATTAAAAGAAATTTATGTTTTATCTCTTTTCTTAAATTCATTAAATTCTTAAAATAAGTCCCAATAGATTTTTGTTGGCTTTTAGTGAAAAAAGTATAACACTATGCAACAAGAAAAATGCCAAGGAGTAGCTCTATATATCTTCTGATGTGTTATGGTCCAATAACTAAAAAAGCAGTCGAATATATGTATATTCAACGGCTTCGAAATTATTTAGACCGCAATTATGATATATAAGTTTTTGTGGCAAAATTGTTAATTCTTTTTTATAAATTTACAAAAAATCGAAAATGGCATTTTTACTAACTGATCATGAAAATCGATGGACATGCACAATAAAGTACAATTACTCATAAAATAGATTCGTGTTGTTTTAGTACTAAATTCACGTTTTTTCAACGTAAAATAACTGTGATTCAACATGATTCTTCGTGTTATTTTCAACTTGAAATAACATTGATTCAACATGATTCTTCGTATTATTTCAGTATCATTGTTATTTTGAATGCAATATACTGGAATATGAAATCCACAAAAAATATAGTTATTTCCAAAGGAAAAATGTTCTCTAAATTTTATAGTAAAATCATATTGAATTTACATGAAACGCTTGTAAAGTAAAATTAGTACTGAAAAATGTTAAATTAAGCTTAATTTTGACTTTGATTTTAATATAAAATTTGTATATGTGTATCAAAAATATTACGTTTGTTAAATATTTAATATCAATATTCTCAAAATATCTTTCAGTGGTTCGAATTGAAAAAAAAAATGTTAATAAAACTGTATCTTTGAAAATTGTTATTCGATTACAAAACGAATTACGCGAAAATGATAGAGGAGGACTTAATCTTAAAGAATAGTGAAATTTAAACCACCCTATTAAAATACACGTTGAGGTACAGGGTGCTAAAGTTGACATTAAAAATATTGTCGGCCTCATAACTTTTACAAATATTATCCGATTTTGATAAATTTAAACAGATAAAGCATTTAGAGCTTATTTCATTAATATGTCTTTAATATATTCTCGGATAATTGGCTTTGAATTTTGAAATTTCGATTACTGGCCTCGACTTTCTTCCCTACTTCAAAAATATATTTTAAGATTTTAACACAATCCCTGATAACATCTAGGAAAAAAGGATTCAAAGTCAAGACTTTGAAATGAGAGTGAAATATGACAAAATTTTTACAAACAAGAAGCTTAATTATTCGCGGTTTTTCTCAAAAAAAATTTTTTTTTAACTACAATTTTCGATTTTAAATATTTCAAAAGAATAGACTTCAAAAGTTAGTGCAGTTGAAATTTCAAGTCGATTTAAGCATTCACGCTTCATCCAGCATGGGAAGAAAATAAAGAATTTTTCTGTGAAATTTTAAATTAATCGCTTAAAAATTTTCAGAGGCCAGATGTAGTCAACTGTGACAACCTGTATCTCAACGTGTCTTTCAACAGGCTGGTATGAATTTCAACATTCTTTAAGGTCAGGTCCTCCTCTATGATTTGTACCTATATTATTTTGTAATCGGATCGCAAGCTTCAAAGATACAGATTTATTACCCACTTTTCCCAATAGGAACCACTGTGGGACGTGCGCATTTAAGGGTAAATGCTATAAAGTTGTTGATTATTGATATTTTCAGATGAAATTGTTATCAGAATTGTCGTACTTACTACCAAACAAACAAAGAAAACTAAGATTTGCTTTTGGGATTGTGAGAATTCCTAAGAAAGCTCGAAGTAATCCCGAGAATAAATTTTTTATGGTATTGCCCATAAGATCCACATTTAGTCCAAGGACCATAAAAACATTTGCATGTCTTACATAAAATTTCTCTATAAATCACCGTACAAAAGAAAGCTGTAGACATAATATTTTTTAAAATCCCAGATTTTGCTGCACAGTGTAATTATTCACTTTTTCGGAGTTAGAAAATTGTGTCTAGTGCTGCCAATTCGATATAAATCTGTTAAAAGTTTAAAAAGATAAATTTTTCATTGTCCAAAACTCTATAGATTTTTGAGGTCTTTCAGCTTCATATTAGCGGGAAATTCCAGGGACTTCTTGATCTGTTGCTTTTCATATATTTGTTTCTTGGTTCTTAAAACTAGAAAATAAGACTCGAAGTAGAGCATAAATGCCAATTAGAAATGTTTAAAGTGTAATATGCCGTTAAGATCGGGGCCATCGAAACCGCATATATAAACATATTCATAAAAATTTATTAAAATTAATGTTGGCTTAATGTACCGATTTTCCCATACAAAATCATGCATTCATTAACTTTTATGTATATGGGGGATATACTTTATCCGCTTCATGTTTACTGAGCTATATATTAGTTACAGGAAATGCTACAATTTATTCGACAACAAATTTTATACAGAGTATAGGTAAATCAGTTCAAATCCTAGTTGATTTTCAAAGTGTCATTTTCTTAATATTTTTTATATGCTTCGCTGCATACACTCAGCAACATCGTAGTGTTATAATTAGTAATATATTTGCTATCTAAAAATTTTCATGTTTCTGTGGCAAAGAAAGAAATAATTTGTATTTTTTTTATATCAGATACCAACCATCCATCCATCCGTTCATTTGCACACATGCATGAGAGCATTTATTGTACTCGTTCTTACATATGTTTCTTTTGTAGGAATTTGATTTATGAAAGTTATTTAAAGTTGGCAAGATGTGAGGCAATAATAAATATGTAGCAACAACATTGTTGTAAATATGATAAAAAAAAAACTAAAATATCCACTCACGCATACCCACAAAAATGCATTCAAAGTAAAGTCATCATACGCTACATTCAACACTCTACATTCAACAATCTCATGATCATCATAACCAACATCATCATCGTCTTCATCATCAACATCATTATTATTGTCATCCTTATGGTAGGATGCACAATTACTATCAGCATTATGAACAATGGACTGACGTATTCTACATATTCTACATATTCACACACATTTCCCCATTCCCAGCTTTCCACACATTTTCTCCAACTTTTTTCCTTTCTAAACACTCACTAAAATAAAATAACTATTTAAATATTCTTTATCCTTTACATTCCCTTATCACCACAACAAGCAGAAATTGTATTAGACTTGATGGTTTCAGTTTTGGTTTGAGCTTCGGTTTTAACTTGACTTGCATTGAGTTTGTTTGTGGTTCTCCCCCTTGTGGCAGGCATTACCATTTTGTTCATCTGGTGTGTGCTTTATTTATTTATAAATATTTTTTTCGAATTCTTTGCCATGTTGCGAGTTTAATTTTTATGTTGCTCATAGCTATAATTTTTTTCATCTGTT
Source organism: Panzeria rudis (assembly GCA_956483635.1). NCBI lineage: Eukaryota > Metazoa > Arthropoda > Insecta > Diptera > Tachinidae > Panzeria > Panzeria rudis. The sequence continues at coordinate 14,596,667 of OY101448.1, read as the reverse complement.
TTGTTATTTTAGTTCTTATATCTTTTTTTTATAATTTTTTCATAATTTTTTACTACATTCACCTGTTAGATGGATAGGAATACTTAGAAGCATTGCACATGAACATACTTAGATTAACAAATTTACGCGCCAGAGTAAATTATTACACTTCCAAAAATATAAGAAATTTATTGAAAGAGTTGGCTCCAAAAAATTCACATAAGTGTCTCCTTCTAAAGTTTAGAATTGAACTCTATGGTTGTTATAAAGATAATATAGCCATCAATTAACATAAAATGGTCTGAAATTATCTTAGCAGAAAATGATCCAATTTGATCATCATATAATATTTGAATAAATGATTCGGAAATCAGTGTTCCAAGTTACAGTCTTACACCATTATCATGGTGTGAGTAAGCCTCACTCAGGCTTTCAAAGCTGGCGGGCTTAAAAAATCTAAGCGGTCGTTCCGTTTGAGAGGCGTTCTCCCTCTCATTAATTTATGAAACTGATTTGAGCTTTTCTGGACAGCCTTAGTATCTTTAAATTAGTTTCCTCTCATTGCCTACACTCCAAAACATTACTTCAATATTACGATCATATATTGTCTAAACATGTGTTGAAAATTTCTTCTTGTCTAAAATTACATAGATTTTGTAGTTATTTTATTAAAGAAAAAACCTTTCAAATTAAACATATTTAATCCAAATGGAAAAAATTTAGCATAAAGTATAATACGGCTACGGCTGAATGATAGATACGTCAGACTATCAGTCAGGAGGTTGCGGTTCAAACCTGCATGCACTGCCAATCACTTTTTTTTGTAAAAAAATTTTGTTCAAAAATAATGCGTGTGTAATTTTAGGTCGATAATAATCGGTAAAGTGCTACCGACTATTATCGACCTAATTTTCAACAAAATGTTTTAGAGTGTACACTGAAAGAATTTTCTACATAAAATCTATGAATTTCGACATTAATCTAAAGAAAAAGTTCATTAAAATTCTACTACTAAGATCTTGTTTTGTTGAAATAGTGAAACAAGTTTCGTTAAAATTATTATAAAGAAAGCTTCACGAAATATTTATATAAAATTATTTCATTAATCCGATGTAAGAATTTCGCTAAACTAAGGAAAGTATTTCATTATTTGGACAAAGTTATTTTATAATTTTAATGATAATATTTCATTATCTTAATGAAACTATTTTATAATAGTCATAAAATTGCATGAGTATTTTATTGGAATTATGTCCTTATTTTAATAAAATTCTGTTATTATTCTAATTAAATTATATTATTATATTAAAGCAATTATTTCATTGTTATGAATTTTAGTCGAAGCAAATATATGAAATTATTTTATTTGAAATTGTTTTATTTGTCATTATTTTGACAAAATTATTTCGTAATTTTAAGGAAAATATATTGTTATCTTAATGAAATTATTTCATTACTTTAATGAAACTATTTCATTATATCAATGAAATCATTTCATCATTTTAATCAAATTTTTTCACTATTTTTATGAAATTATGCCATACTTTTAATGAAATAATGTCGTTGCTATGAGTTGTAGTCCAACTATATGGCTTTAGTTTAAAGAAATTTCATTATATCGGCACGCACTAGTTTTCGTAATGCCGACGGCAAAACATAATAGGATAATGCGAAAAAATAAGCTTAAAGAAAATTAGCGAATATTAATAACCATCAAATGAAAAAGCTAATAAACATCTCTAAGTCTGAATCAGCATGAATTGATTAAAAGTAAATGATATTCAACTACTTGACTGCAAGCCAACCTGGTTGGTAGTGTGGTGTAAGCGATAAAAAGCTTTGATGTGAAGACGGAGTAGTCCCGAAACATGTAAATTCAACCTTCCGTGCAAAAAAATTTTTCTTTGTCTACATGTTTTAAAATTTTTCCTCTTAATAAAAATTGAATTTCAACTAAATTCTAAATTATTTCATTGTTTTAATGAAATTATTACATTATTAAGTACACACTTTAACTTAAGCACTTTCATTGACTATTTCTGTTATCTGACAATTCCATGCTAAAAATATTTACGGTAGGCTCCAATGCACTTTAGAAAAATTTGTAATGTTGATTACAGCTTATAGTATCGAACTCAGGCTCTTAATTTTCATTTTTTTTGCTATATATCAGGGCAACGCCTTAACGATTTCTGCTAATGACACTGTAAAAATAATATACTCTACGAGTGTATAATAATAAGAAATTGTACAACAGCAGCAATCATACAAAATTATGTTTGTTGTTCGAATTGGGTTGATAGCTGTTCTAATAAATAAGTATGTATGTGTTTCTTATGAAAGAAAATATATGTAGATGTGACTTATTACATCGGTCTGTCATAAATGCAATGAAATTTTTCATTAAAATAATGAAATCCACTTTATTGAAATAATTACATAGAAAAACTTAAAATTTTTAGATTTTCTCTTTTAATTTTGAAGAGTATACATTAAGAGCTTTTTATTCATCGGGATTAACGGGATTTCCATAAAAAAAAACTAAATGTATTTGAAATAAATCCAATTTTATTGAAGCTATAAAATCTAATGAAGCAATTTCACAATATTTTTGAGATTTAAAAAAATTGATTTATTGTGAAATATTTCATTAGAATTGTGAAAAAAATCATATGAAACCGTTTTATTGTATTTATACGGGGTTATGCCGTAAAACGCACGTTTTTAAATCGCCTAGTTTCCATGAAAAAGTTCCACTCAAAAGCTGACTTATTGCAGTTTTTTAATTGGTTTTAATCTTTCAGATTTTTAAGATGTTTCGTACGAACTTAACTTCGAATGCACTAAGCCGTCGGATTAACAGAATACGGTTTTTCGTTATGGTAAATCGCTTGATTTCAAAACGCGCGCTTTACAGCAAACCCCCCATAAAGTAAATTCTTTCAAAAAGTTCTTGAAGTAGTTTAGCGTATACTTAATATTTTATTAATACATCAAATAATAATACTCATACGCCATTGAGACAAAATGCTTCAAGAGCTTTTTGTAATATTTCCAATATACATACATATAATAAAGTAGCCATAATATGACAACCACTGGCGCTAGTCAAATATTGGTTTCACAAGACTGAACTGTCATATCGATTTTTATTCTATTCGAAATTCTTTTTAGACAAGTGCTTTCTATGACAAAATTGCTTAGAATTCTTTGTAGAATCATTTCCTCCCTATGACTTTTTTTGCATCCATGCAAATCGATCCACCCTAATATACATACATAAATACATACATATCACAGTGGTTCATGTAAAGGGGGTCAACTAAAAAAAAATTTTTTTTCTGTTTATAAATTTTATAGTAAATATAAAATAAAAGTTTTTGCATTTACTGAAATTTTTTGTCGAGTTGACCCTCTTAGAGGAACCAGCGCGTTATGTATTTACATGCATATTAATGCATTTCTGCTTGTTTTTATTTTTAGTTTTTTTTCCTCTTTTCACTTTGTTTATGTTTATAATTAGCTTTTCCGGGAATTCTAATTTTAATTCTAAAGCCAAGGTCTCCGTTCATTTGTCTATAAAAAACATAACTTTTTATAATAAAGTCATATACATACCAGTCAGTCAGTATTCATAGCAAAAATGATTAATTAACTGCTATGAAACTTTGCACAACAAACTTTTCCCGTATTACACAAACTCATTTAACGGATAAAATTCATAAAAAGATTTGCTGGTTTATCGTTTATAATATTTGCAGAAATTTAATTAAATGAAAGACAATAGAAAACATAACATTTAGGTGTCAAAGTGCAATTAAACAAATCTATATACATATTTATTTATGATTATACGCTTTAGCCCGGTGTGTTTCGCTACTATTATAACAGTGAAATTAGTTCAGCAATCCTTAGACAATTCTGTGGGTTTCTTGAATAGCAGCACAAGTCAACTTACGTTGATCTTAAACTATTAATGCTAATTAGCCTAACTTCTATATGGCTTCTGTCAATTTTCACCAATAACGACTAAACTATTCGCTTGTGATGAATTTTTTAAGCGTACAAGAATAGATATTATTATTATCTGAACAAATTTTCATTTTTATTTTGTACTTAACCCTCTGCGACTGACGTCGTAGTCTAGCAGACACCAGTACACCAGAAAACATTGTTTTACGCCATAAATGTACAATTATCGATTCTGGTATTTTCAGTACCTTCTTATAACGTACTCATGCGTACATTAGTGTGAAGAAAGCAATTGAAACGAGCGTACGCGTTAATGTGAGCATAGAAGTGTCTACTAGACTACCACGTCAGTTTTGAGGTAGATCTGACAAAATACGTTGTAACTTTTTTATTAAACCATTGATATTATCTCTTTTCTTTCTAGATTGATTAGCTTAGGTATAAAATAAAATTAATGTTAAACTTTTTAGCAAAAAAATAAGATATGACGATTTCTTATTTTTTATATGGATGTAAGTTTTTTAAGGGTAATTTATGTCACGCCAATAATTTTGATTTTAATAAGCTTTATCATTTTGTTTTTAACAAAAAAGTACAATAAATAAGAAGCTACTACATTAAACTAAAATCAAAAATAGTTTCAGTGGGCTTACAAACGGAACTTGTAACATATAAGCAGTCGAAATAGTGTCTAGTGTACTACCACGTCAGTGGAATTGTGATAATGAAGTCACGTCAGTCACAGGGGGTTAATATATGTCGACATAAATGGTTTTATGTTATGGCATATTCTTAAGAAAGTTTCAAAAAAGTTCAAAAAAAAAGTTCATATCGTGGGCGGGGTTATAATGTTCTACTAAAAATGTTTCTCGTACTGTTTTACATAAAAGTGCTGAACATATTTTACATAAAATGTAAGTAGGTCAATTTCAATCAAAACGTACACAAAGTTTTCCTGTTGCTTAATTTTTAATTTTTTACGAGATAATTAATGAATAATATGATATATTTTTTAATATCGATCGGTTTCGATGAATATATCAATATTTCGATATATCTGTGGTCACAAGCTTTAACTGCCTTCGTCGTTTTAAAAATTTTTCGGGAGAGCTGTTCAACGTAGAGTTGTGCTGCTCATGAACGAACTTGTTCAATTGAACAATTCAGTGGTATGAACGATGTGCACTTGTTCAGTCTTTTTGTTCTTTTTCGTTCATTTTATTCTTTCTATTTGATTAGACAAACACTAAATTTCTTTCTAAATACATTAGTATTTCACAAAATATATCCATATCTGCTAAGTAAAATAATTTTCATTAATATATCTGCTTTAAATTGGCTTTTTTTTTAATCAAATTGTTTAAAATATAATAATTTCTCCCACTATGTTTGAAAAGCTGTTTAATCATTCAGTACATAAATAAAGTGAACAGCTGAAAGAAAAGAACGAACTTGTTCATATTTTTGTACTGAACAAAAATGAATAATCACTAAAAAGAACAGAAGAATATGCCCAACTCTAGTTTAAAGTATCAAAAAGTCGCTTCCAGTCAGTCGTCAATTTGCTTTTCTTTAACTTATCTATAGATAAATGTCGTCTTAAAAAAATTACATACTTGAAAAATTTTTTGCGATTTGATTTAAACACGAATGGAGTTCATCACACCAAAAATTAAATTTTGTCCTAATTCGACTTAGGCGATTAAGGTTGTGACCACAGATATATCTGTGGACTTAATGTGTAATTTTCAACATTTTCAGGAAAGCCAAGAAAAGTGAAATTAAGGTGTAAATAAGTGATTTTGATTAAAGTTTTATATTGGTTTTTTCCTTTTTGACATATTTGAAACTCTTTGCTGGTCAGTCGCAAGTTAAGAAAAATTTGGATGAGCTATAATTTCAATTGCATGGCGATTAGACGAAACGACGCTCCTTAAAAACCTGTACTTAATGTTGATAAAATTCCGAAATTTTCCTAAGTCGACTTAAGTGCTTTTGTCAAAAGTCCACATACATATATCTATGATATTCAGGCATAGTCACAAAATTTAAAAATATCGATTTCTATACTTTATGAAACATAGCAATGACTTTAAGCTTAGCTTTTTTCTTAATATGTTTTAGTTTTTCAGACAATTAACATGATGGTCAAGACATTTTGATACGTATTTTACCATTGTGTACTAGAAGCAGATGTAAAATAGTACTACAGTTTATTTAATTTTTTTTATTCCTTAAAATTCGTATTATTTAAACCAAGCACTTTCTCACCATAATGCACTTCAATTCAATATGATGACTATTTTATAAAATTCTAAGAAAATTATAAAGGGATGATGGTCAAGACAATGGTTAGGTTAGGTTGAACAGGCCCACTTGGGTCCTTTGGTCTCTTTGTGATGCCTGGGATAGATAGTAGGAAATTTAAGAAGGTGCCCTGCCTAATCCAGAGGTTGGGTCGGTGTTAAACCAGCCCGAGTACCCTATGAATGAGTTTATTCCCCTAATGTCGCATTGCCCCAGGTCTGCTAGTTCGGTAGTGACGGAGTTCCCAAATATGTGGCCCTATTTCTAAATAGTGCTGGACATCGACAGAGGAGGTGCTTGACAGTCTCTTCCTCCTCCTCGTTTCGACAACTTCTACAGAAATCGTTGAAAGGAAGATTTAATCTTCTGGCATGACCACCAATGAGACAGTGGCCCGTTATGACCGCTACGAGTATACGCAGCTGTTGACGAGGAAGCCCCAGTATGGTTGCAGATCTTGCGAATTTATACTGGGGCCAGATAGATATAGAAACGTCACAAGTGATTTCCTTTGTCCGTCTAGTTTGCGCTCCACTAAATAGTTGGTGCTGAATTTTTATTTTGCAGCTTTTTAGTGGGACACCTACTAACCAGTAGATGTCATTTTCATTTAGGCGAGCGCCAGCCTTAGCTAGATCGGCCGCGATAGTGCTACCGGGCACCCTAGCGTGACCCGGTACCCAGAAGAGCCCTAGATTTGTATGTCTCGCCATCTCACTCGGAGATGCCCGACATTCTTTAACCAATTCCGATGTTGTGTAAACACCAGATAGAGCATGTAGTAAAGCCTTACTGTCGGTTCGAATTCGAATGTCCTGACCGAATACCCTGTAGTACCTTAACCAGTTGGTCGCCCTTTTGAATGCTGATATTCCAGCTACATTGATTTGGTAGCCTAAAATGTATCCTACGTTGCATGTGTGGGATGTAGATGCCCCCGCCTACACCAACGCCCGACTTTGACCCGTCGGTGTAGATCTCGAGCACATCCTCATATTGGTGTATGTAGTCTATCTCAGAGGATGTGCCAGAGAAGTAAGTCCACCATGAATCTCTTGTCGGGTAGGAGAGCAGATGACCAATAGTCAGTGTGGTCGGGAAGATCTAAGATTTGCCCTAATATCGTGGCATGGCCTACGTTATCCTGCTTCCATGCACCTGAGGCATTTAGTCTCACCGCTGAGTTCATGGCCAATTGTTTGATCATGAGGTCGGCAGGAAGCCAATGCAGTATGGTGAACAGTGCTTTGGACGGAGTAGTACGAGGTGCACCAATAGTCATCAAAGCAGATGTTCGACAATATGCGAGGACAAAATACTTTTAAAAATCCTAGTCCGCGTTTTGAATGGTTTGGGAATAAAAACAGAACAAATTTGAAGAAATAATTTCAATAGTTTAAAAACAGCTATTAGATGTTTCCAATTTACTTTGTTTTAAGATTTGTTCGTGTTGTTTATGAAAAAGTGTTGCTGGGAACGACAAGTGTTTTTGTATAGAACGAGTATGAGGTAATAAATTAAATACTGTTCTGAATCATTATGGAAAATAATTTTGAATTCTGAGTAATATATTTCTTGGGACATATTCTTTAATGATTTCTCTCCTATTTTTTCGCTTATGTTTTTTGCTCTTTTTACCTCAAAATAGAGCTGAAACAGAGGGATAAAAATAACATTTACTTTGCAATTGACCCACATACAAAATAAAATTAAAAAAATTTTTTTAAATTTAAGATTTTCGAACTTTCCTTTTTTTCATTTCAGCTCTCTTCTGTTGGGCACCGATTAACTTCACTTTAGGGCCTCTATAAGATATGACTTCAAGAGCAGCCACTTCACAGCCACCACTTTTAAGTCCATCCCATTTCAATGGTGACCACAATGGAACTTTAGAATTTCATATGGCTGCCAGTACCAGTGCTGATGAGAATAATCAAAATCTGAATATGGCCGATAAGGAGGAACCAGATAAATATCTTTTGATTATAGCACATTTTCTAGACGGTCATGTTAACGACACAAATGCCATTGATCGTTATAATGGTCCTGTTTTAATAGCGAGCATTAAAAATATCTACTGGATTTTCCTGATACAGTATGCAATTTTGGCGATGACAGGCATCGTAATGAATATCGCAATAATTGCGTACATAATGTATCATCGTCTGTACAAAGATGTGACACATGCCTTCATAGTGAATTTGGCATTTTGCCATTTCATACAGTGTGCTGTGGTTTTGCCGATTTCATTAATGGTTATGCTGATACAGAATTGGATTTTTGGACAGTTTTTATGTTTCTTTTTGCCAATGCTGCAGGTGAGTTTTAATTATGTATCTGGCTGTGTGTGTGTGTGTGTGTATGTGTGTGTGTGTGTGTGTGTGTGTGTGTGTGTGTGCTGTTATGCAAAGAGATTTAGGTTGTGTAATTAAAATGTTTGTTCTTTTGGCAAAATTTAATTAACACTTCAGGCCATGTTGGAATTTTGTAGACGTTGTTAGAGCTTAATGTGTTTAAAATTATAGCTGAAATTAAATTTTTGTAACAAAGGAGCTGATGGAGTCATTATTGATGTTTTTTTTTTTCTTTCTGTGAACTAGTTAAATATTTGTATTTTACATACAACACATACGTCTACTCTTATAATACTATATAAAATAAAATAAAATTTATTTAAAAATAATGAGGCTCTAACCAGGGACCGCACATTAATAAAAAATTTTATAAATAATTAGCTTTGAAACTTACGATCGAATTGCAAAACGATATATGTAAAAATCATAGAGGAGAATCTCAGCTTTCAGAGTGTTGAAGTTTAGACAACCGTGTTGAAATACACGTTGAGTTACAGGTTGTCAAAGCTAACTACCACGGGCATAAAAAACCTTGTCAGTCTCAAACCTTTTAAGAAATTTAAACTTGTTGTAAGTTTATGAATAGATTAAAAAATAGTATGTACTATCATATAACTCATACGTATACGATTTTGCCCAACAAAATTGGAAGTTCACATTTTCCTCACATGTTTTTTTTTATTAAAAATTCCTATAAAATTACCGTTTAATAATTCGTTAACATTTTTATAGTTAAAAGGATTGCTATGTTGTTAATAAACAGTAAATTAATAAATACTATATTTTTCGAAAATCTGCTCTGTTGAACAACATTGGTTTTTTCATACGAAAAATTTTACAAGTAACCAATAATAACTAGCCCTTGAAAGTATGCTGCAATTGTGTACGTTCTTAAAAAACCCAATGTGTTTGTTGTAAATTCAACACGAAAAAAGTGGTGCTCGCTAACATTATTTCGCATGAAGACTTAAAATATTGTAGATACATTTCATATGTTGTTCACAAAATAAACAGAGTTCTACTTCTGCAACAATTTTGTGTGGGCAATTCGTGTAAATTTTTTTATATGGACTTTTGACAGCACTTCGCACAAAATGAAGAACAAATTACCATGTTTTAAGGCCGTTTCAGACTATAATACAAGTATTATTGTTTTTTAAAAATTTCCAAACATCAATTATATCAGGGAGACATTTACTTCAAAACTATTAATACTGGTATTATAGTCTGAAAAGGTCTTTATTAGCGACATATTTGAGCTGTTGGGTAACAACTAAAAGCTATATTAATTACATTAAATATGTATATGTAGATACATATATCGAATAAGTGTGTTATAAATTTGAAAGAAATTTGAAAAAATCGATTTGAAAAAAGTGATTACCTTACAAATTCGTAGTTTTCTACTATTTTCGTGCAATGCCGGATGTAGCGTGCATGCTTTAATCGATTTATACTTCAACTGCAGTAATTTTTAAAGTCTATTCTTTTTAAATATTGAAAAGAAAAATTTTTGGTTTTGAAAAACTTTTGAGAAAAAACTTTGAACAATTTAGATCCATTTTTGCTAAAATGTGACCAATTTTTACTCATAAATCAAAGTCGTGACTTTAAATATTGTTTCTGAATACATGAATATTTTGTCTGCATATTATCAAGTATTGTGTTACAAAGCATAAAAACATTATGGAAACTTTTTGCTATACTAATACCGGAGATATTTACGAAATAACAAACAAAGTGGAGGGCGAAAACCAAAATTTTAAATTTTAAAGCGAAGTATCTTTGAGATAATGAAATAAAATGTATCATCTTTATCTATTCACGAGCTTTACAACAAGTTTAAATTTATTAAAATCGGATATTACACAGAAAACACTAAATTTCATTTTCTGAAAAGGAATCCAATGAAATAGTATATATATTGTATAGGAACGGCCTTACAAACAAATTTGTAAATATAGACAAAATTATCTCAATAATTTCATTGAAAGCAAACGTGTTTTTTTCAGTGAACAAATTGTTTAAATCTATAAAACAATTTATCTAAAAATATTTACAAATTGTAAAAAAAAAAATTTGCTAAATCAAACAAAAAGATTTACTGGATTTTCTGAAAAATATCAAACAATATTTTTGTCTGAATTTATAAAACAGTTAGACTAAACGTACTAACAAATATTAAATAAAAGAAATAGTCAACTTAATCAAAGAAATATATTTACTGGATTTTTTTTGTCCATCAAAATTGTTGCATGGGTCATCATCATCATCCATTAAGCATTTATGAAATTTCACTTTGTTAAATGTGTTCAAGTCTCAATGTTTATCTAAAGACTCTAAAAAATTTAATGGGACTTAACGCAACGACATTAACGAATTGATTCGCTCAAAAATCTTCAGTAAACAAGCTTGGAGCAATCGCATTTCTCTTACTATCATTGTTTTTGTTGTTACTTGTGTGTATATCGTCATCGAGATTGTTTTTCTTTACGACACAGTTTTTCTTGTTGGTTTTAGTGTTTGCGTCCTGAATAAAAATCAAACAAACGTAATCAATGAATTACGTAAAGAACATTTACTGAAAATGAAGTTTATTTTTAGACAAACTTTTGTTTGAAATTTTTTAGTGATAATTTTTTCTGTGTAAGTGTAAAAGTTTTGAGGCCAACAAGTTTTTTTTAATGCCCGTTTTATTCAACTTTGAAACCCTGGATATCAACGAGTGTTTCAACAGGGTGGTCCAAATTGTAATATTTTTATAGTCTAGGTGTTCCTATATGATTCTTTTATACATCGCTTTGTAATCGGATCGCAAGTTTCAAAGATTTATTATCAGATTTATTATTATTTTTTCCAATTCGAGCCACTGTGAGGCGTTGGGCGGGGGAATTGCCGGCCCTCGGTACAGCTTAATAAGCCTGTTATCAGAGATTAACAATAAAACATCTTGGGTGGCATACGATTACCATGCGATTACTAATTTTCTCAGGGTTTTTACCTCAAATACTCGTATGTGCAGCGTTAGACAGTTAAGATGTTTAACAAAAATTTTTCTCATGGTGTTTTACGTAAAAAAGGGAAGAAATTTAACTCGCAACGGCGATAAACCTAAAAATGTTTATTCTGTTTTAAGTTTTAAATGATTTCTATCACTCAAGTTGAGTTTGCAGCTTTGACGTCTTTAAAGACTAATTGTAGAATTTAATGACAAATATTTCTGTGGAACATTTCCGACAACTACAGCATCGTCGACAGGAAAGTGTGTCCCCCTTTTGTAATAAAGATACAAAAACGCCCATACCACGAAAAGCTGGAGGATTAAAATGTTGTACAAAAATGTTCCTCCTGGTGTTTAACATAAAAATGCTAAACACATCTTTTCGTTTGAACTTGAAGATTACAAGATTTGACAAGTCAATGCAAAATGAAAAAAAATTTAGCTCCTCTTAAAATGACTGCTAAATGTAAACTTTCAAAACAGCAACATAAGTATATTTTTTTCTGGTACCCTCTACCAGAATCAGTAGTTGGAGCCTTGTCAATTTTATTTGTGTTATACAGTGTGATTAACTGCCGCATTATCTAAACAGCTAGCCGTTCCTTATTCTTGTTACAGATCAATATGAAAATAGTTTTTGGATTTTTCAATGCCCTTCTATAGCTTATTTTTACTGCAAATTTTACTTTCTTTTCCGTTTTTTTCTAATCTTAAAAATAAATTTTGAAAAATGTATTTTCACTTGTTGTTCTTCGTATACAAAGTAAATGAAGAAAGTACATGTTTTATTCATGATAATGTAAAGAATGAACACACACGCAGGCATTGGCAGTCATGTTAACACTAGCAAACACACTTGCTAACACTTGGGAAAGTTAAATGTAATATTTTTAAAATACTTCATGATTTTCTTTTTTCCATGGCAAAAATAAAATTGCTTTAACAACATTTGTTATGGACTAAAGCCACTTATGTATGTATGTATGTGTATATATGTGCTTGCCAATGCTAAGAGTAATACATACATTGAACTCTAATATTTTCTGTTTGCATTAAAAGTTTCTATTTAGTTGTTTTTGTTATTTTTTCTTTGCAACAACTGCATTGTTTACATTAAATACTAACAAAGTGTCAATCTAATAGATACAAGAATTAATACAAATGTTTATGTATCTATCTATGTATGTGTAAACATGCATTGATTCTTATGCACATAAACTTGAATTACATACCCTGTCGGCAACTGAGTTAACTTTAAATTAAGTTTAAGCTAACTATTTCGCAACTATATAGTGCTGACTGACATTTGGATTACTTTCCAATTGAAACAACTAACTATTTTAACATTGCGCTGTCATAGGCTGTAGTCAATTGTCCCACTCTGCACTACAATTCAACCAACTTAAAGTTGACTTTATTTAAGTCACGTGATAGTTAGTACATTTGCAAAAGAGGTTTGAACTATGTATCACACCCCAGCGGCAAACTTTTGCAGACCTTCAATTATAAGGCCTTCTGCAGGACCTTCCTAGATCCAGTAGTTATGCTCGCTTGCCTTCTCAGGAAGGCCTTATGGAAGGAGTACCTACTCCCTTCTACAGAGGTTGCTTTTTATTATGTGTATGTATGTATACATACACATTTTGTACACGTACTACGTTTGTAGCAACTAAACTCATAAACCGTTACAAAAAAAAAAAATTACATTCCAAAGACAAGACAACAAATATAAAAACCTTAAATAAAAATGCAAAAAGTGTAAGGAAGAAGGCCTAATACCAGGCCTGTTGGAGAACGGAACGCAGAAGGCATTGGCTGGCTAGGATATCGTGTGTAAAAAATGTATGAGTATGGAATGGGGTAATAAGGCCTTGTGTCTGCCGAATAAGGGTTTTCAGAAGGCCTGCTTACTACTTCTTTTCGCCGCTAGGACGTTTTACAGCCAAGGCGCTGACCATCCAGCTAAGGTGCCATTTAAAATAACAGCAAAAAGTTAATATAAACTTGAAATGAGTTTCAAAATAGCTGAGAGTAAAGTTGTTGGCTCTCACCAAATCCGATTATGTACTCAACTTAAGAATTGATTTTTTGGATCTCATTCTGGATTACATTGTAGTTAGCTTTTAGTTAGCCAAAGCAAAGTTAACTATAATTTGATTACTTTTATAGTCGAGTAGTGATTTTCCGACAGGTTAGTTATATATATGGCCAATAAAACCAGATGCATACAAGCGGTGTAAATAACAAAAAACTTATATACTTATGTACTAGTACACTTGTATTCATCAGATATAAGAGAAAAGAACAATTTACTGATTGAGAACTATTAGAAAAATGGAGCGGGTAAGCGGTTGCAGCTTTTTAGAAAAATTAAATTGTATAAATTTAGATTTAAAGGAATATATCCTTAACATTTATTTTATATGTGATGACGCACAGTGGTTCCAATTGAAAAGAAGGATAGAAAATCTATGTAATTGAAACTTGAGATCCAATTACAAAACGATGTATATAAAAATCATAGAGGAGAGCCTAAGCTTTAAGAATGTTTCAATTGGGATCACCCTGCTGAAAAACACACTGAGCTACAGGTTGTCAAAATTAACTATCACGGGCATGAAAAACCTCGTCGACCTCATAAATTTTCCAAAAATTATCCGATTTTAAAGAATGTAAGCTTGGTGCAAAGTTTATAAATAGACAAAAAAAAACACAGTTTCTTATTTTTTCTTACACGCTCAGGCACTTTAATGAGTACCAGTTAATTAATTACTGTTACCTTCTTTGTGAAAGGAATATGGTAGAGAGGACTGATGATGAAATGAGATAGAGAAATAAAGCTTAATTCTTTTACAACTATGCTGTTACGCCTTATGTTAATTTTATAACTGTGTTGCAGAGGCTTTGGTATTAAGTAGATGCATTAACTTTCTTACGCTTTATTTATAACCATTTTGTTAGCTTTCTTTACTTCGCCGACGATTTTGCTGACATTACCGACGAAGGAGGGCGCTGTGATGTACATTAGCATAGAGCACTACTAATTGCTCCTGATACTGCTTAGTAGTGGTGAACGATATACATTGATGTTTTAAAAACACTCGATGTAAAGTATCGATATATCGAAAAACTCCGATATTTTTTTGGCATCAACATCGATACATCGATGCATCGAAGTGGCAAATTTAAAAGAAATATATAGTAACCTATGTTAAATGTCATTATCAGTGCTCGGACAATCATGCAACAGAAAAATTGATCTTAAGCGCTTAAAAAATGCACCTAAAAATGAAAAATATGCGCCAAAATATGCATATACCTACGAACTAACTACCAAAACTAACATAATATTAAAATATATATTTTTTTTAATTTTATATTATTATTAAAGAAAAAAAGCATAAAACAACCACAATTGGGTCTATTGTTTAATTCAACCGAACTTTTTGTTGAGTTTCCAGTCGGCAACTGAAAATTAATGGTTGCCAGAAAGGCACTAGATAGCAACTGAAATTGACAGCTCTCAGTTGCCAGTTGCCCTCGCTAGTATCATTTTAAGCAACTGACAGCCCAACTGAGGCACGGCTGCCATGCATAATTGGCATTTTAACATTTTTCTCAAAAATTGAGAAATATGCATTTAAAAAATGTTTATAACTCCAACAATATGTATATATTGCCTAAATATACAAAAATATGCACTTACCACCAAAATGTGCAAACATGTGCAACTACAGATCGATGCCAAACTACTTAAAATTTGATGATTCGCATAGATAATTTGTCAATACGTCTCTATCTATCACCACAAAAAACATGCATTTGCATGAAAGTCCGAGCCCTGGTCATTATCATCAGCTATTTTTATACCTTGGTGCCATGGACCATCACAAACTGGTAAATTGGAATCGGAAGAATAAAAAATCCTATATCTTCTGATGAACTTTCAGGAATCCTGTCGGAAGGCTGAACGAAAATCCGTTAGAAATTTTGGAAAGACTAACCCTCAATTTCCAAAACTAAGTATATAAAATCGCATTTAAATATCTGACGATGATGGGAACATTGGTACCATATGAACGACTGTTTTCGCAAGCGGCATAGGTTATGACTCAACGAACAAGCTGATTGAGTGGCAAACTTTTTTACAAAGTATTCATACAGGCCATTTTAGACCATAATACAAGTATTAATACTTTTGAGGATCGTGAAACTCCGTCATAATGAGTTACTATTTTTTTTTTAATTTTTCAATCAGAAATTATCCCAAAAAGAATCATTATTATTGTAGCCAATTGGTCGGCAACCCTTTCCTTCCAATTTTACACCGCCAACCTGATAGCTTAAACAGAAATTAAATCAGGCAGGCATTTTCGCCAAAGGTATTAATACTTGTGGTATAATCCGAAGCAGCCGTAAGAAGTATAGGGATATGTATTATTTTTTGTAATTGTAAACGTAATAAATTCATATCTATTATGTTACAAAAAACAGTCGATATATAGAAAAAGTCGAAAACATCGATGTTTTTTTTTCAATGTCCATCCCTACTGCTTAGTGACCAGTGCTATCTATGCCTTCATTTACTTAAAAAGTCCAACAACTAACTACTAATACAACATTACACTAATGCATATCAGAGAAATTTATGATGTTGATGACTTGCCTGGCACAGGGATCGAACACATCATTATTGCTTTGTAGCCAACACGCTAACTACTTCAGCCAACAGCACTCTATTTGGCTTTGAATTTTAAAATCTTTGTTTTGGGCCTTGTCTTTGTTCTCTATTTCGTCAATATCTCCCGTAATAGCATAGCCAAAAAAAATTTATGATTTTTAACACAATCTTTGACAGCATGCAGAAGAAATTTTTAATTTATTATAATCACTATTTTGTTTCGACCTTTTTAATATTAAGCACTAGGTCAGTTTTTTTTTTATAAAAAGTTATTTAATTATTCCAATATTTTTCGTTACACTTTGTATAACTTCTTCAGGGATAAATTCTTTTAACAATTAATCGAATAAAAAATATATGATTTTAATTTATCTAAATTCATGGAGTTGTTAAAAGGAATCAAAGTGAAGACTTTGAAACGAGAGTGAAAAACTATTTAATTTTGAAACGAAATAGAGCTTAATTGATCGATGTTTTTCTCAAAAACATTGAACAGCATTGAAAAACATGAAACATTGAATGAAAATAATAACAAAATAAATTAAGTAAAGTACGACTTTGGCTCACACACGAAGGGTTCCGTACGCATACACATATGTATATCCCTTTTTGTTTTTGCCCCGTTTGTCATTTTGGCAGTTTTTTCGTTGTGCTTTCTTGTTTAATTTTAGTTTTTTTATTTTTTTTAAGTATTTTTCGTTTTTTTTGGGGTTTTTTTTTGTTTTGGCGTTTTTCGTGATTTTTTTTTTAAATTTTTTTCAGGCGATTTTTCGTTTTTTGCAATTTTTTTTTATTTCTTGCCGATTTGTTTAGTTTTGGCGATTTTTTGGTTATGTCATGACGATATTTTTAGTTTTAGCGATTGATTTTAGTTGTGGCGTATTTTTCAGTTTTGGCGCTTTTTTCGTTTTTGGGGATTTTTTCGGTTTTTTTGTGGTTTTTTATTTTTACCGATTTTTTTTTTGTTTTGACACTTTTTTCGTTTTGGCGATTTTTTTGGTTTTTGGCGTTTTTTTAGTTTTGGCGCTTTTTATTTTGTTTTTGCGTTTTTTTTCGTTTTTGTGATTTTTTTTCATTTTTTTGGCGATTTTTTGATGATTTATTTAGTTTTTAGCGATTTTTCGTTTTGAAGACTTTTTCGATTTTTGAAGTTTTTTTTAGTTTTTTTAGCGATCTTTTCAATTTTGGTGATATATTGCGTGTTAGCGATTTTTTTAATTTTGGCGCTTATTTCCTTTAAGCGCTTTTTTCATTTTAGCGTTTTTTTCGTTTTGAAATTTTTTTAGTTTTGGATTTTTTTAGTTTTAGCGTGTTTTAAAATTTCAAGATTTTACATCTTACGGTTTCCAAGATACAGCATATTGTCTCAATTACATAGTCAAAACTACAATAACTAATAGAATACCCTTTAATTTTTATTGTATTAAATATCGGTGTTAATTGGTGTAGTCTATTCTACAGGCTACACCAATTAGCACTTACTTTGAAAATTTAAAGTGTCTATATATACATTAGTATTTCAACATGTTGCGTTGCTCGCTTTAGAACACCCTTTAATTTTCAATTGTCATATATTTGTTGTTTTAGCGGCAAAAGTTCTACATATCCTGTGAAAATTTCAGGTCCGTAGCTCTTACGGTTCCCGAGAAAACAGCCTGTGACAGACAGATGTACAGACGGACAGACGGACGGACAGCGTAGCGGACTTTTGGTGTATCGGAACCCTAAAAAGTCAAATGGAGTTTTTCAAAGTTCTTTATAAATTATATTAGATGCATTTAATGTAATATGTGTAATGGCCTTAAATTGTTAAACACCCGCTCAAAAACGTGGCCAGGAGAGCAGATTTTCTGAAAATAGTCAAATTTTCAGAAAAATAAACTTCACAATCCTGATTGAATGGCTATAGGGAAATATCAAATCATTTAGTACCTTTCTTTAGTGCTTTTCTTTCTTACATCTAATTGCTGCAAAATATTAAATATTCTACTGAAATCAATTTCCACAAACACTTTCAAAATTTAAACAAAATCCAACTGTTATCACAACACCTAAATTAACGTTTATACATACATGTATGTATATTTTCATTGCAAGAAAATTTTGAAAACCATTAATTAAAATTCCAGACATGATTCTTGGAATTTGTAAATGAAAACAGATTAATTCATTTTAATATTAAAGAAACGAATAAGCGAAAAAATTTTAAGTTTCAGGCGTTTTCTTTATTATTATTATTATTAAATATTTTATATATGATAAAAATCTTACAGCTTTATATTAAAAGTTTTTAATAATTTTGAGATTTTGATGATTTTAAATTATCGATACAAGTTTTTATTTATAACAAGGCAAAATGCCTTGTAAAATCCTTTCTGATGTTACTTTTAATCTTTTTAAACGTTTATTTATTTTCCCAATGTTCTTTTTAATTGCACAAAAATAAAAAATTAATTACACACACATTCATGTTTATTTAAATAGACCAGTCAAATAGCGATAAGCATATAAAAATACTTTAACGTTTACGTTTTAGTGAAAACAACTAAAACAAACATCATTTTATTATTAAGACTTTCAAGACATCGCTTTGTAGTCGGCTTCACAGATATAAATTTAGTACAGTTTTTTCGCAATTGGGATCACTTTGTGTCTTCGGCCTTCTACTTTCGGCGTTATGCCATCAGGCGGCTACTTCTGGCCTTGTGCAACTTCCGGCCGGCAACATTCGGCCGCTATGTCTACGGTGACCATTAATTCCATAGAAAAATAGCGTACGCATTTTATGGATTAAAAAACATAACCAAACTAATTGATTATTTGGCTAAGGTTCGTAAAGTTATATTCAGAAAGAACTGGGCATGAATAATATTCTAAAGAACAAGGGAAAAATTAACATCAACTTAATTTTTCAACGTACACAGCAGAACAGAGTAACGCCACTTTCGGAAGCGCTACACTTAAATCGTCAGGGCTCAAGTGTATTTTGCTTATCACTACTTGTCAGGTGGCTCTGTTGAATGTAATAATATCAAACGCTTTGGGTTTCCAGTTAGAGTTTTTATGTAATTTAAGCTGATTTCAAATTGTTTGCTAAATATTTTGGAAGTAATGAAAAACGTGAACAAAAGTGAACTTTTGTGAGAAAAAATAATGTACATAAAGGGCATGTATTAAAAAATGTACAAATAGCGTACACAAAAAAAAAATAGTGGACCAGAGGCTAAAATAGTGCACTGTTCACTATAATAGTGTACGGTTAGTCACCATAGCTATGTTACACGCCTCCCATTTTTATCGCCCTTCGACATACTCCACCTAGTGCCATCATCCCCACCAAAAATAAAAGTAAGAACAAAAATTTCACCTACCTTTATGACACCAAGTAAACGAAGATAGTGATTTCATCCTCTAGATGAAAGAAAAAGAAAATTCGTCAACAAAAAACAACAATTTTCTGGAAGATACGCAGGCGATACTCGAGCTATACTTAGGCGATACTCCTAAAGAATTTAGCCGGTACACCTTGTGTTTAGCTGAGACGCCTTTATTTATTGAGGGCGCCAACCATTGGCCAATACACAAACCTAATCCGATGATTCCTAAAACTTTGAAAAAAATCTACCCAAAATCCCAGAAGTTCGCCAGATTTCCAAAAATGGGGCAACAATTTTTCCAAAATCCTAGAAGTTCCCTAGACTCCCAAAAATTAGGAATAAATATCCTCAAAGTCAAAGAACTTCCGCGGAAAACAACGGAAACGCCAAAAGCCGCGAAAAAACCAAAGTGGCAGCACTGATTTTTTAAGGAATTTAAGACGAAATATACTAGTGTACCTAGTGGAAATATTAGATACCCACATAAAAAAAACTGTAATAGGAAAAAACTGAGGACACACTATTTTTAGCTCATCAAAATAATTATAAAAATTAAAAATTTTTTTTAAATGGAAAGAAAAAGTACCAATTTTCCATGCTGTGTAATTTAATAGAAAAATTTCTGTATATACTATTATTTCAATTACTGTCCCCATTTCTATGTAGCACATTTTCCAACTATGAATCTTGTTTATTTAAAAATAAATATTTATAAGAGTTTCATAATTGTCTACATTTCAGGATATACCACTACATGTTGCCATGATAACACACATACTAATAGCATGGGACCGTATGCGTTGGTTGGGTGATCCCTTAAAAGGCAGATTTCCCGCCTTCGTGTGCTGCTGTGCAACCTGGTTAACTGGAATGGTGATTGCTCTGCCTTATCCCATTTATACAATTTATGTGGAAATTGGGGTAAGTTTCGTACACAAACTTTAATGAACCAGCCTACAGAACTATTTAAATAAAATAAACACATACATACAGTTCAGAAATAAGTTCTTACCATAAAATTATTTAAAAACGTGCAGGTAAAAAAATAATGACAAATCTAAAGAGAGTTATATATACATAATAGGTTGGGCCGAAAAAAATTTTGTTTTTGTTTTTTTTTGCACTTTATACTCAATGCACACTAAGTTTGATGATGAATATCTTTTAAACGGTTAATTTAATCGACTAATTATAATAGACCATTTTTGTAGAGCAGTAAATTTCCTATAAAATTATGATTTGCACGTATCATAATAATTTTTTTGTTAACGAGTTATAAAATTCATAAAAAAAGAAATCTGCCTGGAAATAGGCAAACTTCAACCTTTAATAACTTTTGAACGGTGAGGTCTACAAAAAAATTGTGTAAGGCCTTTTTTGCAGAGAATTCAATTTCCTACAAACATATGAGAAGAAATATTTTTTTCCAAATAGTAAATATCGAGATATGAATTTTTCTTTCTAATAATAACGAAAAAATAAAAACCTGAGAGGCGGAGGAGCTTCCTATTAAAATTAAGAGCTCATACTTGGAGAGAATTTTTTGAGGTGTCTACCAACGTTTTTTTTCAGAGTATAAAGTGAAAAAAACAAAAAAAAATTTTTTTCTTTGGCCCACTCTAATACATACGTCCACATTTAAAAGAAGCACTCGTTGTTACACATGGTAAAAAAATATAAAATGAAAAATACTAATAATAGTCAAAGAAAATAAGTGTGGGTCATGTACACACGTTGTCACTGCGGGGAAGGTCTTCCGTTTGCTAATTCTGGAACGCCCGACAAATGAACTTGTAAAAAGGCCATTTTGAAGGGTTTCTAAGGAAGATGTGGCAAAAGGCAAATGAAGGCGGCTATTATTTTTAATCTCCGTATTTTTATAGCGGCTTCTTTATTTTTGACTAGCTATAGACCCGGCGTGCTTCGCTACCCCATTGGTGTGCAGATATAGAAAATTAATTAGCTCATTTAAAAATAAGCATAAAATTGATTAGTTTTTTTGGCGATCTTTTTAGTTTTGGCGAATTTTTGCGTTTTAGCGAATTTTTCATTTTGGCGATTTTTCGTTTTGACTTTTTTAATTCTGGAATTTTGTAGTTTTAGAGTTTTATAAAATTTCAAGAGTTTGCCTCTTACGGTTTCCAAGATACAGCAAATTGTTTAAACTACATAGTCAAAATAACATTTGCTTTCAAAACACCCTTTAATTTTTGTTGTGTTAAATATTCTACAGACTACACCAATTAATACTAACCTTAAAAAATTTCGAGAGTCTATATAAAAGTGTCTGTATAAAAGTGTCATGTTTCCTTGCTCGCTTTAAAATACCGTTTAATCTTTAGCCCATAGTTCTTACGGCTCTCGAGAAAACAGCCTGTGACAGACAGAAAGACAGACGGACTGATGGACAACGTATCGAAAACAATAAGATTAATTTACACTTTGGTGTACAGAGCCCTAAAAAGAACCTTTTCCAAAAAGTAACTTTTCAAAAAGTAACCAATTTCAAAAGAGTACCATTTTCAAAAGAGTACCATTTTCAAAAGGTACCCTTTTCAAAAAGTACCATTTCTTAAGGCTACATTTTCAAAAAAGTAGGTTTTCGAAAAAGTAGCTTTACTTTAATATATAAACCGTTAACAAAAAAGTACCAAAATTATATTTTTACCCTTTTTTGGCCCCTAAATGTACAAATTTCAAAAACAGTACAGAACACCTATCCACTCATTTTTCTATCTTATTATGATGGTTTTAGAATTTTATGTCTACCTTACTTAGATTCGGAGATATAAGAACACCGAGTTTTATCCGTTTTTACCCCTTTTAATCTCGTTAGAATTTAAGTTTTCAAAAATTCGTTCTTAGCGAATATATACAAACAAATGCATTCAGTATGTGTATCAATGTGCATAAAAAATAGTTGTATGGAAAAAAGTACCAAAAATGGCTATCAATTTTACTAATTATAAATATATTCAAATTTGAAAAGCTACAAAACTGTATTTGAGGGCTTTTTAAGGAGAGAAGAAGGAATGTCAAGCTTAGTTTCTAACTTTATTACTTTAGGAGATAAACTGTTAACAAAAAAGTACCAAAATTATATTTTCACCCTTTCTCGGCCCCTAAATGTACAGATTTTAAAAAAGTTTCAGACACCTGTCCGCTCATTTTTCTATCTTATTATGGTGCTTTTAGAATTTTATGTCTACCTTACTTAGATTCGAAGATATAAGGTTACCGATTTTACCCGTTTTTACCCCTTTTAATCCCCTTAGAATTAAAATTTTCAAAAATCCTTTCTTAGTGAAAATATACAAACATATTCATTCACTACACTGAAAAAAAACCATGCAACATATGATCAAAATCGTTCGTATATTTTACGAAATATTTTGTAATTTCGCACCACGAAATTCGTTCGTAAAATGTACGAAACGAACGAAATTTTTCTGTTTATTTTACGAAGTATGTTTTGTGTTTTAATAAATAATATTTAGAGAATATTACCAAATATTTTTTGTGTTTTAAAAAAGAACTTTGTAAAAACCAAAATAAAATTTTAGATTTTACGAAATATTTTCATAACTGAAGATAATATTTAGTGAACATTACGAATTATTTTAGTTGCTTTACGAAAGTTATTACCATTGTTTCAAATTGTTTTATCGGCTTAGAAAGATCGAAAATACGAGGGGAAGTTATGATGTAAACTATAAAATTAGTCAGAAACTCTTGGACAAAATTAGTTTTGCCGCAATTATTTGATAATGGTACGATATTCCCGTTAATTTTTTGAACAGATTTCACGTAATGCATTTTATTTATTAATAAGTCCAATTTTATTAGTAGTTTGAGCAATCGTACCAAAACTATTGCTAAAATCTTAAACCTAATCAGATGAACTGCAGTTTAAGTTTGCTAACCTTTATTTTAAAAATTATATAACTTTTTTTTTTCTTGTTATTAAAGTTGCCCCTTCTTTTCTCAGAAATCCCCTTTTTGTGCCCCTCTAATTTTCAAAATCCCCTTTTTGTGCCCCTTTTTGAAAATTTTCAACGGTAACGCTGTCTACAACTTATATGTATACGGGTAACTTAGCATCCAATTTTATATGATTCAATAATTTTAAGAACAACTTATATATTCCATTATTGATTTCGTAATATGTACGAAATTTTAGTGTATTTTACGAAAAAACGTAACAGTAAATGTTTTCGTTACTTTCGTAAGACTATCAAATTCTGGTGTACAAATTTATTCCGTAATATGTACGAAAGTTTCGTATATTTTACAAAAAAAAAAAAAAAACTACGAAAAGTTTTCGTTACTTCC
Source organism: Panzeria rudis (assembly GCA_956483635.1). Classification (NCBI taxonomy): domain Eukaryota; kingdom Metazoa; phylum Arthropoda; class Insecta; order Diptera; family Tachinidae; genus Panzeria; species Panzeria rudis. The sequence continues at coordinate 14,572,664 of OY101448.1, read as the reverse complement.
GTCAAAGAATAAAATTCTAGACTCAACCTAATTCGTAATATGTACGAAAGTTTCGTACATTCTACGAAAAAAGTAAATACGAATGGTTTTCGTTACTTTCGGAAAATAATAAAACTCTAGACTAAAACTTTTTTCGTTGAATTTACGAAAGTTTCGTATAAAATACAAAAGTTCTTTTCGTAAAATGTTGCATGGATTATTTTCAGTGTATGTAATTATATCAATTTGCATAAAAAATAGTTGTATAGAAAAAAGGACCAAAAAGAGCAACAAATTTTAACCTTTATATATTCGAATTACCAAAAAGTACCAAAACATATTTGAGGGCTTCGTAAGGATAGAAGAATGCATTTTAAATTTAATTTCTATCTTCATTACTTTAGGAGATAAACGGTTAACAAAAAAAGTACCAAAAACTATATTTTTACTCCTTTTCGGCCCCTAAATGTAAAAATTTCAAAAAAGTACCAAACACCCGTCCGCTTATTTTTTTTAGCTTATTATGCTGGTTTTGGAACTTTATGTCTACCTTAGTTAGATCCGGAGATATAAGGTTACCAACTTTACCCGTTTTTACCCATTTTTACCCCCTTAGCGTTTGAATTTCCCAAAACCCTGAGGGGAGCCCACATACGAAAATTCAACTTTCTAGCTTTAGTAGCTTGGGCTGGGTGATGATGAATCAGTCAGTCAGTCAGTAAGTCACTCAATAACGTTATTTTTTATTTATTTCATCTAAAGCAGTGGTGGTCAAACATACACTATCTTGTTCTTTGTTCGTGTAAGAGCTTCGCGGCTAAATAGATAGTCTGTGTGTGTGTGTGTCTCACACAGTGTACGTATGTTTATGATAAAAAAAACAGCCTATACTCGCGAGCATAGGAAATTGAGAGCATGGCCACCACTGATCTAAAGTAATTTTTTTTTTACGAATGTATTTATTAAGAAGTAATTGGTATGATGCCTCTTATGCATAAATTTCAGTTTTATATACAAGTTACTTGCGAAAAAAGAATACAAGAATATCTGTTATTTCTAAAGTACATTTTTGATAAACAAAACAATTGTCTTTTGCTTTGGCAAAAAAAAAATATAAAACAAAAAATGATACTCCTTCTCTTCTCCCTTCTCATAGAAGCGAATGTGGAATGTGTATTTTATCTTTTATACGGAAGAGCCGAAGCCTTTTGTAAAGCATTCTTTAGCAATTAGATATGAATGGTAATTAAATTCAAAAAGATGTCTAAGCATGTCTTCAATAAGGCCTGAAATAAGAAGGTCTTCTGAGTTTTCCCCCTTGGGTAGGAAGACTTTTGTACATGTGGTAATATGCATGTCTATACACATATTAACGTGGAAACTATTTAGAATTTTTTCTTTCTAAGATGATTATATTTATATTTTATTGCTTTAACTTTAATTGTATTTGAGTTGGTTTGTTTTCAATTTCATTTGTGTTATTAAACAAGGGGACCTTAAAAGCAATTAAATTGATTGTCCTTTGAATTGTGCAATAAAAATAGAAGACACTAAAATTCATAACTGAACTTAAAATAAATCCCAGATGTAAACTTTCGAAGCGCCGATACTCTTATATATATATTTTTTTTTTGCACTCTACCAGAATCAATTGTTCGCGACTCGATGTTAGTTGTTTTTGTTGTACGGTGCACAGTGGGGACTTTCACAAAATAAATGGTAATAAATGTGGAACTTCTAAAGCGTTAATGGGCTTTGTCTGAAACTTGAAATATCTTTAGATGATGAGTCAGACTTTAAACGCAGTGGCTTTATGGCCTTTCAGCTTAAGCATGAACAATGCAACAGTGGCCCAAATTCGACCACCTCGCATACGAGTAGAGCTATGCTCATTGTCTATATAAAAAATGATTTATTATAAATTATATTAAAATAAACAAAAACTAAAATTTTTGCCAAGCTTAGCTGGAAATAATTAACTTAAAGCCTTCAATAATAAATAAACAATTTCCTGTAAGTTGAAGAAATTTTAAATGGATGTATTTAAATGGATATATTTAATCGCTTAGAAGATATCTGACTTCAATCAAATTTTTTTGGGCTTTTTGTAGCTTTTTGTTATAACTTCTTAGTTTACATTTCGATTTTAATTTAGAAGGCACCATTCGATTATTGTTAAAATTCTAAGTAAAACTGAGATAAAAGGTTTTTTCTCATTCGCATTCCTTAAGTCGGATAAAGGGTAAATATTAAAATTTGTATATATGTGATTTTTTGGGAATAGCTAAAATTTATGTCTTTAAGGTTCCGTATACTAAAATTGTAAATGAACACTATTTTTTTCGCTACGCTGTCCGTCTGTCTATCTGTCTGTCTGTCCGACTGTCCGTCTGTCTGTCTGTCACAGGATGTTTTCTCGGGCCTGAAATTTTTACAGAATATGTAAAACTTTGGCCGCTACAACAGCAAAAATATGACAGTTAAAAACTAAAGGGTATTCTTAAGCGTTTAACGAAACATGTTGAAATACTAATGTAATATACAGTAACTTATATATAGACACTTTAAGTTTTCAAAGTTAGTGTCAATTGGCGTAGTCTGTAGAATAGACTACACCAATTAACACCGATATTTAAAATAATAAAAATAAAAGGGTGTTCTATCAGTTAATGTAGTTTTGACTATGTTATTTAGACAATTTGTTGTAGCTTGGAAACCGTAAGAGGAAAACTCTTAAAATTTTAAAAATCGCTAAAACTAAAAAATCTCAAAATTAAAAAAATGTCGAAACAAAAAATCGCCAAAATGAAAAAAACCGCTTAAAGAAAAAAAAAGTACCAAAATAAAAAAAACGCTAAAACGCAAAAAATCACCAAAACTAAAAAGATTGACAAAAAACTAAAAAAAACGCAATAAAATGAAAAAGTCGTCAAAACGAAAAAAAGCACTAAAAGCTAAAAAAAATCGCTTAAACTAAAATATCGTCAAAAAACGAAAAAAATCACATAAATGGAAAAAAGTCACCAAAACAAAAAAAGCGCCAAAACAAAAAAAAACGACAAACTAAAAAAAAAAGATCACCACAAACCGTAAAAAGCCCCCCAAAACCGAAAAAGCGCCACAAAATAAAATAAACCGATACATCTAAATATATCGTCAAATTGTGAAAAAACGTTAAAACAAAAAAAAAACACCGAAACCAAAATATCGCCAAACTAAATAAATCGCTAAAAAACAAAAATATAATAAAAATATCACAAAAATAAAAAAGCACCATAACAAAAAAAAATTTTGCTAAATCAAAAAATTAAGAAATAAAAAAACTAGCTATGCGCATTTCACTTGGGCTAAATGCATATTATCAGGGGACCTGTACCCAAAAATCTCGTAGAAAAGCTATACATAATGTAGAAAACTTTTATTTAAAAAATAAGAAATTTAAAATATATCAAAGCTTACACATGAACACGGTAATCAATGATGTTTTTTCATACTTTACCATATACTACACAGGCATATAAGAATTTTTAATAAAGAAAATATATGTGAAGAAAATTCGGACTCTAATATTTTTGTGTAACGCATATGAGTAATATGATGGTGATATCATATTACTCATAAGTTACCTTTTGATGGTAATATCTATTTATAAACTTTACATCAAGTTTAACATGCCCCAGGTAGTCAAGTTTGAACGCTGTAGCTTAACGTGTATTTCAACAGGGTGGCCCAAATTTCAACACTCTTAAAGGTTTTTGGAACGATTTTCCGTCATCCCACGTCAAATTTGGTTTGAAAACAGACCGGTTTCGGCTATGTGCCATCTTCAGTGTTCTATTGAATACTAAATCGTTTTTCTGTTGTACGTTGCTTCTTTTATAATTCGTTTGTATACCTAACTTCCTTCCTTGATCCCTTTTGTATTCTGCTCCCTATTTCTCTCTCCCGCTCTTTCTCTCTCTCTCTCTCTCGCCTCTATATGCTTTTGTGTGTCTCTACCTGCTACCTGTTTCTCTTACTATTATGATTGTGTTTAATATTTGGTTTATAATCTGCTCTATTAGTTATCAGTTGTTTTATCCCTACGTAGGTAATAATCCGTAATTGTACGTTTCTGGGTAATCCTTTTGTCTTGTCTTGGGTAATCCTTTTCTACTACGTTGCCTGTACTATTGTTTTCTTTTGTGTAAAAATATTTTAACGGTTCAAATATTACGTCTGAAGCAGTGTTTATTTGTTCATTTATTATTCTTCCGTCAAATATTTTTTGCTTGTATATTTCCATGTTCTCTAATACGTTCAGTCGCCGTCCTTTATGTTGTGAATGTAATAGTTTAACTGTTTTTCTAATATGTCCTGGTGTACATTTGTTGTCGAATATGTGGTTTGCGAAATTCGATTCTGGTGTTATTCCTGGTTCTCTCAGTTTCTTGTTGTAGTCTCTCATGTGCTCGCGAAATCTTGTTTTTATCTTTCTTCCAGTTTGTCCGATATAACTGTGTTGGCATGTGCAAGTTACTTTGTACACTCCTTGTTTATCTAGGAAGTCTGTTTCGTTTGTTCTGTTCTGTAGTATTCTACCCAAGTTGTTTCTTGTTTGGAATGCTGTGTTAATGTTGTGTTTTCTAAAAAATTTTGCCAGTTTGTATGTTGATTTTCCCATATACGTAAAGGTAGCCCAGGTTTTCTTTTCTTGTTCCTGTTCTCTGTTCCGTTTCTTACTTGCCTCGATATCCTTTCTAATCTTGTCAACTAGGTCTTTTTTATATCCGTTGTTTTCCGCTATGTTATATATTATTCCCAACTCTTTCATATAGGCCTCACGTGTTAGGGGTATTCGTTCAAGTCTCGTTATTAATTGCCTAATTGCTGCGTTCTTATGTTGTTGAGGATGGTTTGATGAATTGTGAATTATTGTATCTGTAGCGGTTGGTTTTCTGTATATTTCGTATTCAATTCTATTTAAGCTCTTGTTTGCTCTAATCGTTAGGTCTAGGTAGTTTATCCTTTCGTTCTCCTCCACTTCCATTGTGAATTTTATGTTTTTGTGTTGTTTGTTCAGTAGATCCAGAATTTGCTCCTCCATATTTCCTTCTATTACACATATCCACGTATCTTGCATAGAATGTTACCCCAAAATTTGTTTTTAACTCCTCTACGTATTTCTCTTCTAAATTTTGCATAAATACTTCCATGAGTATTGCTGATGTTGGATTTCCCATTCCTAGTCCGTTGATTTGCCTATATATGCTATTGTTGAATTTGAAGTAATTTTGCTCCAATGTGGCTTTTAGCGTGCTTGTGAGTTGCATTGAAAAATCCATGTCTTCTGTTTTATTGAGTAGTGTTTTATGTAGAATGTTTATTGTCTCTGCTGTTGGGATTGATGGATATAAGTCTTTTATATCAAATGAGACTAGTTTAGTATTTTCTGTTATCTGTATGCTCCCTATCTTGTTAACTAATTCCGTGGTGTTGGCTATTGTGTGTTTATTCTCTAGGTCCAAAGTATCTTTCAGTATTGTTTTTAATTATTTCGATAGTCTATAGCTCGGAGCAGATTTATAATTAATTATGGGTCTCATTGGCATGTTTTGCTTATGTATCTTCGGTAAAGCGATCATAGATGGAGCGGATGGATTCATAAGTGTTAATGAATATGATATGCTTGGTTTTATTATTTTGGTTGCCTTTTTTATTAATTCCTTTACCTTTGCCTGGTATTCATCTGTAGGATCTTTCCTGATTCTCCTGCATTTAGTATCCACTATTAACTGTTCCGTTTTTTCGATGTACTCATCCTTGTTGATTAATACCGTTGTATTTCCTTTATCCGCTTTCGTTGCTACGATATTGTTAGATTTACGTTTTTGTTTAAGATTTCTAACAGCTTTGCCTTCCTTGTTTGGACTCCTTTTGGATTTGACTTCCTTCTCTATTATTCGTTTGCAGGTGTATCTGGCCTGATCCTGCTCCTCGTTTGGTAGCATCGCTATTGCCACTTCTGTGTCCAACTCTTAAAGGTCTGATCTTCTTTTATAATTCTGACACACATCGTTTTGTAATCGGATCGCAAATTTCAAATCTACAGATTTTAAATAACTTATTTTTTCCAATTGGAGTCACTGTGCGGCGTTTTGACAGTTTACGTCTGGTCCTACTGTGTGTAACATCTTGCTAGATGTCTACTGGAATGCACAAATTAAGAATTTCATAAAACGGCAAACACATGAAAATTATTTTCAATTTTATTAAATTAAAATGATAAGTTCATTATTTTTAATCTTTAATGTCTTTGACTTTTTACTGTTTTGTATTCTTAAATCTCTTTAGTAACACAAGCAGTTGAAATGTCATAAAATCATTGAATTTTAAATGTTCATGAGAAGGGCATTTTTGTGGCTTGGAATAAAAGTTCAATTGATTCTGTGCTTTCTTGCTTAAAATTTCTGTTTTTATTCTAATGTTACCCAAGGGATTTTGCTGAATAGTTTCTAAATTTAAGAAATAAATTGTACAAGACAAATATATCTCATTATAAATGTGTTTATTTTGTTTAAAAAAAATATTTGCAAACGTACAAAATTTAAGGTTCAAATACAGAAAATTTCACAACATCCATCAATTTTTTTATGGCTTTATGTGGGTTTGTTTTTTTCAAAACCAATTCATTACACAAACTTTTCAATATTATATCTTGCTGTTAAAAAAAAACCAATACTTTCGGCACAAGAATATTTTACTGGAGGACCAGGAATCATTTTTATTTAGTTTATTATATACGAGTATACATAAATAAATTTGCAAATTCTTTTTATAAACTTTTGCAACGTTTTTATTAATGAAAATAATATAACTGTGACAGCTTGTGTTTTCTTTTCTATATTTGTTTAGAGAAATAATACAATAATAATATTTTCTTTTATACATGCATATGTATGTATATATATATGATTGAGAAAGCATAGTACACGTGAGTATAAGTAAAATTATTTAAACTGCGTACTTAAATAAATCATGTTCCGGTTTAATATTTCACTCTTCTTAGTTGTTACTCTATGTGAACTCATATGTAACACAGGACTTCACTACAAATATCCCTACACTCAGACAAAAAACTGCCATATTTTTAAGTTTTAAGTTAGAAGCTAAAAATTTATTTAAAATTTTTTTCATTATGCACCCACTGTGCGCTGCAAAGTGTTATCCGCAGTATCATAGTGATAGTTTTTCTATAGAAAATTAACACAGTGATAATTATTCTATGGAAAAATTTACAATTAGTTGTGATAAAAATCTATAAAAAAAATTATCACAATATTAGATTTTCTATTGAAAACTTATCAAAAACTATTACGTGATAGTTTTTCCGAATTGGCAATTTATTTAAGTTTTGCCGTGTATTTCTTTCTAGTAATTTTCTTAGCTTTGGAGATTTTTTTAATTTTGCTGATGATTTTTCTAAGCTATTCTACGTGATAATTTTTCTATAGAAAAACTATCACCGCAGTAATTTTTCTATAGAAAAACTGTAATATTTTTCAGAAAAAGCACTAGCAGTATGATAACTTTTTTTTATAGAAATACGAATATTTTGATCATATTTCTATAGAAACGCAATCATTCTGAAATTTTTTGTACACGAAAACTATCACTGTAATAATTTTTCTATAGAAAATCTATCACTGTGATAATTTTTGTAAAGAAAAACTATAACGGTGATAATTTTTCTAAAGAAAAACTATCACTGTGATCATTTTTCTATAAAGAAACTATAACTGTGATAATTTTTCTATAAGAAACTATCACTGTGTAATTATTCAACACTACTACTGTAATATTTCTTCTATAGAAAAATATCAGTGTTCGCTATAGAAAAACTACCACTGTGACAATTTTTCAATAGAAAAACTATTACTGTGATAATTTTTCATTACGAGTACTACAACTGTAATAATTTTTCTATAGAAAAACTATCACTGTCATAAATTTTCTATAGAAAAACTAGCACTGTGATAGTTTTCTAAAAAAAACTATCACTGTGATAATTTTTTTTGTCGAAAATCTATCACTGTGATAATTTTTTATAGTAAAACTACCACCGTGATCATTTTTCTATGGAAAACCTATCACTGTGGTAATTTTTCAATAGGAAAACTGCAAACGGTAATATATTTTCTATAGAAAAACTATCACTGTGATAATTTTTCTATAGGAAACTATCACAACGATAATTATTCTACACTACTACTATAATATTTTTTCTATAGAAAAACTATCAGACTCATAATTTTTCTATAAAAAATATCACTAATAAATTTTCCAAACTATGATAACTTTGCTATTGAAAAACTAGTGCTGTGATAATTTTTCTTCAAAAAATTTTGTCTTTAAGAAATTATCACCGGGATAATTTTTTCTTAGCTATCATTTTGATAAATTTGCCATAGGAAATTTATCACCGTGGTAGTTTTTCTATTAAATGTTGCTACAATAATAGTTTTGTTATAGAAAATTTATCACTGTGATAGTTTTTCTATAGAAAAATTATTACAGTGATAGTTTTTGTATAGAAAAATGTTTACAGTAATTGTTTCTCTATAGAAAATTTATAATATTGATAGTTTTTCTATTTAAAATTTATCACAATGATGCCGAAAAATTATTACAGTTGCAGTTAAGCAAATTATTACAATGACAGTTTATCTATAGAGAAACTATCACCGTCATAGTTTTCTATAGCAAAATTTTCACATTGATAGTTAAAAAAGAGATATCACAGTGATAGTTTTGCAAAATGTATTATTTTATTCGAGATATTCTTAAGAATTTATGTTTCAAAAATATACTAATTTGTTGTGGGTCAGCTAATCTATATGCCAGTAATATTTTGGTTTTCTGTAAAGAAATGGAAGAGAGAACTTAATGTACGACTTCATTTTATAAATCACCAAGTGACAACATAATTAAGCATCTCTCCTGCCCAATGAATAATGAAGTCGCTACACAGCGTAATTACTTTTTAGTTGCTTTATCATATACGTATACTCAAATGTATTGCCTTTTAATGATTTTCACAAGTTCTTTTTGCAAAGACTACATTTTATTGAATTAAAAGTTAATTAAAGAAGAATTTCTTATGACCCGAAAATATGACACACCAAAATTCCTCGAATATTGGAAGCACACGCGTACTCTTGTTATCTTGCATATTTTTTTACTAATATTTTTTCTAAGCAAAACCCCTGGTGGTTGGTGGCGTATGAAAGACAATTAATTAGTTATTATTAATTATTAGTCATACGCCTGCAATGAAATAAAAAAACTTTTCAAATAAATAATTTATTTTATTATAAAAGAGAGTATAAAATTAGTATACGGGCGGGATAGGTCAACAAACACATCGCTTCTGTGGCATTCTTCACTTCCTTGTGATTTTAGGTTTGGTTATCTGTTAATTCACCATCGTTTTCGCAAAGCTTGTGATTTTTTGGCTTGTAAAAGCAATCAATCGCTGCTTCTCATCTGAAGCTTTTACAAATTTAAGAAATAAAATTTTCCTTATATCTATTACATTTAATATTCTAAAAACTCCATATTTCTCACATATAAAAACATGTCGCTCTAGTTCCTATAAAGAGCGTCAACTCAAAATGTTTAAGTTTTCACTGTTTGCAAGAAAACGAGTTGCATTGACCATATCTACCCACTGTTAAAATCTAATATCATTTTCTGTACTCTGTCGCCAAAAAAAAGAAAAATACATGTGTATCCCTCTTTGTGAATCAACTAATGAGAAATATGTTGTGTTCTCTCCAAATGTTCTCTCAATTCATATCAGTTGTGTAACAACTAAAAGGAAATATTTTAAGCTGTGTCTGTATTTATGTCGCAACGGTTTACTCTATTGATGTTCTATTTTGTGTTGTCTCTCTTTAATTGTTATGAGTAAGTTTATTGTACTGTTATATTTCGTTTTGTTTTTATATTTATGAAATAACACCAATAAATAAATGAGCAACTTTCAAATAAAGAGCAATAACAACAAAAAAAAACTTTTTATTTTTCGATTATCATTAATGAAAATTTTTAAATTTTGAGTTGACGCTGTTAAAAGGAGCCAGTGCGATGTGTGGTTCTGATACAAAATCGCTAATATTCTATAATAATTTTTCTGTCATATGAAGTTTTACGGCATGACATTTTTCATCTGACAAATTTGAGAGCCATTAATGTTTTACTAGCAATATATTTTGTTAATAGACCATATAATAAAAACTTAATAGGAAGTAAAGTTATAATATTATTTTATATTCTTAATTGATTTTTCAAGTGTTTTTTATTTTAAATTCAAATTTAATGAACGTGTGCGTGATTTCGTATGCTATTTTCATGTAGATTTTAATAAGAATAAATAAAAATATAATTTAATTGAAAAATTATATTAAAATCAGACTCAAGAAAAAAATAAATAAATTTCTTCGGATGTAAGCCCATACAGTTTGACAAAAATTCATAACTTAATTGTTAAACTCTAAAGGCACCTAGCAAATGGATGTACATATTCAAATAAACTGAGCAAATAAACATTCACACACACTAGTTCTTGTAATATCAATGATAATTCACACTAGAATAGAGAAATAATAAAAGAAACTTAACACAGGACAAAGAAAAAAGTGAAAATCAATAACTATCAAATGAAATACAGCTCCAAGAGTAGCAGTATGAACTGATTAAATGTAGATGATATTCCACTATGACTGCAAAACACCGACTTTGGTTGAGTGGTCTAAGCGGAAAAGAATTCTGAAGAGATTAGCGAGAGCTATCGAAACGTCAGTTCAACCCTCCATGCAGTCAAAAAATTTTCTTTGTCTATATGCTTCATATTTATCTCTAAATAAAAATATAATTTAATTGATAAATTAAATTAAAAACGAAATCAAGCCAAAAATAATTAAATTTCTTTGGATATAAGCCCATACATTTCGACTAAACTCATAACTTAGGAATAAATAATTTTACTAAGAATAAATAATGGTGAACTCACGTTGTTTCAACTTGAAACAACTTTGATTCAATTAGATTCTTTGTATTTATTCAGTTTATTTATTTGATTTAACTGTGATGCAATATTAAATGAACTTGAAATATAGTTATTTGAAAGCAAAATGTTTCTTAGAGGTTGTTCTAAAATCATGTTGAATTAGCATGAAACACCTATGAAGCAAAATCATTATCGAAAAATGTTAAATTTACTTTGTTCTCGACGACCATAAAATGAAATATTACTGTGTGTAGTATAGTTTGAAACGACCTTTACTTATTTATTTATAGGGTTTATTGAACATATTTGTAAGTGGTTTTAAATTCAAGGAGTGAAAAGTTGAAGAAATAACATAAAAATAGAGACTTGACACACGACCTAAAACACTGATTACACGTGTTTACAAATTTCGACAAACTTTTTCGTTCGCCAGAAATGAAAGTTGCTTCTTTATATATTTCGAAAGATGAACGCGAATCTGCTCTCCATTTTTCCATCATACCTAGTTTTCTCGATATAGAGTTATATAAAAAATAAAGGTACTTTCACCACATATAGCATAAGTTGAGAAGTGGTTTCCCTATTCAGTAAAGAAAAAAAAAACGAAATTCGACAACAAAATAATCTTAAGGCCGTGCAAACATTGTTTCTAAATTTGCTCAGTACTTTCAGAGATATAAAAGTTTAACCCAAAAAAAAAAGTATAAACAATTTTGATTTTTTTGTTTTTAAGAATCCATAAGAAATAAAAATAAAACAACCAGCTTATTTTTGATTCAGTAGCTTGCAGCTAAATGTATTCCAAAAGAGTTGAGACCCTTTTTATTGAAATTGGTGCACAACTTTTGCTTTTATTCATAATTCAGTAAGAGAACTGAATTGATAAATTGGCTGAGTAGTTAGCGCGTTTGACTACAAACCCTGAGGTCTTGAGTTCGAGACTAGTTTCAGGCAAGCCAACAACATCATGCATTTTTCTCATGTGCATTGGTGTGTTATTGTGTTCGTTGTTGTTGGACTGTTAAAGTGAGGAAGGCATAGCACTGATCACTTGGGCAGTGCCGGCAGCGATAAATACTAACATATCCTAATGCACTTCACAGCACCCTCTTCGTCGGTATTGTAGCAAAACCGTCGGCGAAGTAAAAGAACTAATAAAATGGCTACACAGCTTAAACAACTCGATGCCTCTACTAGACACCAGAGGGGATTGCAACACTGCTCTACATAAAACGCGCAATAGTAGGGTTGTAAATGAATTAAGCTTTCTATCTCTCTCCCACTTCACCACCTGTTCTCTCTACACTATCCCTTTCCCAAAGAAGGTAACACATTAATTAATTAACTGGTAGGCATTAATTGCCTGATTGTGTTACTTCTCTTGAAAAAAAATTCAGTTCTAACACTAAATTGTGAGTAAAATCAAAATTTGTTAACCAATTTCAATGAGAAAGGGCTCCATTTTTTGTTTTGGAATCTATCTAGCTATATGCTACTAGACAAAAACTGACCAGTTATTTTATCTTTATTTTGTTATAAAGTTTTAAAGACAAAAATGTAAAAATAATTTATAAAAAATTATGTTTTTTTGTTCAAACTTTTACGATATTAGATTATTTTATTGTCGAATTTTGAATTTTTTACTAAACAGAATAGAGCATGTCCTTCTCAAGGTATGCACATGTATGTCCTGCAAGTGCCTTAGTTTTTTACATAACGATATATTTCGAAAACTAGAGCTGATAAAAAATTATAATTATTTGTTTAAAATCTGCTTAGCGTATGTGTTATCAATAACTTTCGAAACGTTTTGCTATTAAATGATCCCGTGGGATATTTTTCAGCCTATTACAAGTACTTTTGACGAAGCGCCAGTTTAATATCTTAAAAATAAATATAAATTTATTAGTAATAAAATAGGTTTAGCTATTTTTATTATAAAAGTCATTCAAGCAATCAATAAAGCAATCAATCAAGCGATTAATCAAACAATCAGTTCATTTAGTTTGACAGCTTAAGAACAGTATGCATGCAGCTTGTGAAAGATGAGAAAGCTCTGAAGATGGATTGTGAGCATAAAGTAACAATGTTTGTCTTTAATTAAAATATGTTACAGCTGATTCACAAATGGATCCACAGTGTCGGTAATGTACGCAATAATAATATTGTGAGAATGCTGACCACAATATCGCCGCCCGAGTTGAGAACATTTGATTCGTCTTTGCATTTTCAGGCTGTCTTCTATTTTTTTCGAATATTTCACGATGCAACGTGTAAAATTATTTAAATTATTGTAAAATCGCGTTGGTTTTCTAGCGTAAAAAGAAGCCTGCTTAATGGATTTTACTTGTTCAAAGCAAAAGCTCAAAAAATGTTGGCTGTGGACAGTCGTTTAATTTTCACTTGTAACCTTGTGATTTACTGTAGTTTATCAAAAGCAGGTTTTATTCTAATTTGGCTGTAAAGCAACTATCGAAAAAAAAACACATTCTTTATGTTGATTTGAGAAAGCTAAATATGCTAGCATGTTTAAAATTTTATCTCTCTTTATCCAGCAAATAATATTAGCATTTAAATTTTTTGGAAAATTTCTTAACAAAATTGAACAAGTCGTTTCCAAGGCATGATAAAATAGTTGAAGCAACATCTTCCTAAAAAAACATCCAAATGTTTATAAAAAAAATTAAAAACCAACATATTTATAGAAATTTTAACTTCGACTTATTTCGCAGTTACACATATTTATAGCTGTCTTCTTTGTTATATATCTTGTTACATGGTGTGCTATTAAATATATTAATAGCAAACGTATATCTGTATCTCATGGGATAAGTAAACATTATTGAACATCTTATTTCAAATATAATATACTCTTTCAATACTTCCATACTCCAACTAAATATTTGATTTATTCCCTGATCTTTCAAGTGGAAACTATTGTCATGAAAAATACTCAGGTGTATTTTTATCTCACATTTATTAAAACAGGAGTATATACAGTCAACTAAAAATATACCAACAGAAATAAAAGAAAATAAAAATACACAAAAAGTATGGCCATCGGAAATGTTTATTTGCACACAATTACTGTAAAATTTAATGTACATTTATAGAGATATAAACGAACATACTGCTTCCATATGCTATAAAAATTAGCGCAGCTTATTTCTTAATTTTGTAATATATTCATTCCTTTCGATTATTCATTAAAATAATGTTTAAATTAATATTTATTTATTTCTAAAATGACACCAAGTGAAATTGGAACAAATGCTTAAGCTAATTTGTATCCTGTGTTAAACAGGATGCCCCACAACTCACGCAAGTAATTAAATAATCCACATTACTCTTTCCTAGTATGTAACATTGATAATTTTAATTGATAAAATTACATTAGTAAGAGCGAATGTTTGAGCCTTATTTCATATATTATTATATTAGATCACAGCAAAAACTTTTCTCATTTTTGTAATTTTAATGGGTTACAAAATAAGGATTTGTACGTATTTATCTTATTACTATGCTTCCAATTAGAACTAACAGCAAGTTTTTAATAAAATTAGTCATAATTTCTTGATATGTGTTAATAAAATAAGTAGACAGCCGCTTTTTAAGTCAACATGTGTTTGTATATATAAACTATCTTGTGGCGCTTAAACTTATAAGTCAACAATAGCTGAGTGGGTAAAGTACGTGCCTTCAAATTTGAACGAGTACACAGGTTCGCATTCCAGCTGGGCCAAACAAATTTTTATTTTAAAATACATAAATAAATAAAATATGTGTATATTTTTTTTAAATTTTAACTCGTTTATTTGACTGCTTATTTTTTTAGCTTCAAGTAAGCCAAATAGTATCTAGTTAATTGCTGTAACAATGTAAATACATTTGTAAGGGGTACCCCTTATTTTTTTGGGCTTCTCAAACAAAAATAAGTAGTTATGTAGTCAAATTGAAAGTAGTTACGACTTAAATCCTCATATACTTTTTTGGCTACCAGTAAGCAAACTTTTTGCTGGGATAAATTAACATCAATAGATCATAATTTTAAGTCCAAAAGAAATGTTTATATTGAATGTTACCCATAGTTTTTAATAAATTTATATTTTCTTGTGTATAATAAAAAAATTCTTGCCAAAACTCGTCGGGATTTGTCCATCCAATTGATGTTAATTCAAGTTCTTGTATGTCTTTTGAAAAATAAGCGCAATTTATGAAAAAAAAGTATACTGAGCGCTACTTTAACAAATTTTTTAATATTATTTGGCCTTTAGTTTTAGGTTGGAAAAAAGAAGTTGTTATCAATGAAAAATTAGGAATGATGTAGAGCAAAACTAAGTTTCGGTAAACAAAATACACTGGTAGAAAAATCGTCATAACCCATTACATCACCTGGTTATTAATGCCAATGATGACAAATCTATCATTCATGCAATGACACATCGACATTAGGGGTATGGCTAGTTGACATCAATTTAATAATAAAATATTATCAATATAATGTTGCTGATAGAAAAACCGTCATAACGCTGATGTAACTTGACATCCGTGCTATGTCAAGTGTCTTTATTTTTAGGGTTCCGTACACCAAAAGTATAAAAAACCCTATTATTTTCGCTACGTTGTCCGTCTGTCTGTCTGTCTATCTGTCCATCTGTCCGTCTGTCTGTCTGTCTATCTGTCTGTCTGTCCGTGTGTCTATCTGTCTGTCCATCTATCACAGGCTGTTTTCTCGGGAACCGTAAGAGCTACGGACCTGAAACTTTCACAGAATATGCAAAACTTTGGCCGCTACAACAACAAGTATATGACAGTTAAAAATTAAAGGGTGTTCTAAAGCAGGCAACGAAACATATTGAATTACTAATGTGATATACAGACACACTTTAAATTTCCAAAGTTAGTGTTAATTAGTGTAACCTGTATAATAGACTACACCAATTAACACTCATATTTAAAATAAAAAAAAATTAAAGGGTGTTCTATCAGTTTATGTAATTTTAAATATGCAATTTAGACAATTTGCTGTATCTTGGAAACCGTAAGCGACAAACTCATGAAATTTCAAAAAACGCTAAAAATAAAAAATTCCAAAATTACAAAAAAAATGTTAAAACGATAAATCGCCAAAATGAAAAAAGCTAAAAAATAAAAAAAACCGCCAAAAATCGAAAAAAAAATCATCAAAACGAAAACAAAACACTAAAGAAATCGATAAAACTAAAAATATATTCTAAATCGAAAAAAATCTTCAGAAATGAAATAATTACAAAAACGAAAAAAGCGCCAAAACAAAAAACTAAACGCATAAAACTAAATAAAATGGCAAAAACCCCAAAAACCGCGAAAACGAAAAAAAGTGTCATCTCAAAAAAAAACGCTAAAACTAAAAAAAACACCAAAAACCGAAGAAATCCCCAAAACAC
This sequence comes from Panzeria rudis, assembly GCA_956483635.1. Lineage (NCBI taxonomy): Eukaryota > Metazoa > Arthropoda > Insecta > Diptera > Tachinidae > Panzeria > Panzeria rudis. Next base: position 14,556,209 of record OY101448.1, on the reverse strand, counting down.
TAATGTGAAAAAAAAGAGCCAAAACTTAAATAAATCGCTAAAACTAAAAATTTCGCCAAAAAGCGAAAAAACGTTAAAACAAAAAAACGCCAAAACCAAAAAATTGCCAAAACTTAAAAAATCGGCAGAAAACGAAAAAACACTAAAACCTAAAGAAATCGATAAAACTAAAAATATATTCTAAATCGAAAAAAATCGTCAAAAATAAAAAAAAATTACAAAAACGAAAAAAGCGCCAAAACAAAAAAAAGCGCATAAAACTTAATAAAATTGCAAAAACCGAAAAAACCGCGAAAACGAAAAAAGTGTCATCTCAAAAAAAAAAACGCTAAAACTAAAAACAACACCAAAAACCGAAGAAATCCCCAAAACCGAAAAAACGCCTGATGTGAAAAAAAGAGCCAAAACTTAAATAAATCGCTAAAACTAAAAATTTCGCCAAAAAGCGAAAAAACGTTTAAAAAAAACGCCTAAACCAAAAAACTTAAAAAAATCGGCGGAAAACGAAAAATCGTTAAAAACGAAAAAATCAGCAAAAAAAGTCGCTAAAACCAAAAAATCGTTAAAATAACGAAAAAAGTTAAAAAACAACAAAAAAAAAATGAATGAAAAAAGCTAAACGGAAAAATTGCCAAAATGAAATAAGAGCCAAACGAAAAGGGATATATGTGTATTCGTACGGAACCCTTCGTGTACGAGCCAAAGTCGAAATTTACTTAATATATTGATCTAATAACAATGCACATCATCGTAATGTCAACCTTTACATCAGCTATCATCAATGGAATAACTAGAACATTTATACATATTTAAATTTTCTTACTTTTACTTGCTTTTATTTTACTTTTACTTCTTGTTGTTTAATTTTTTTCTTCCAATGTTGGTCTTGATCCCAGGCTAATCAATTTATCGCACATTTATAAACAAACGCCTCTGCCATTTCAACTATGTCACCATCAAAAACATCGGCAGCACAGAATTAATATAAACATTATTGTTGCGACATTTATATCATGACTAAGTGTCATCAATATGATGAAAAGGTGTCATAATATCGTTTGCTTCAATATTGTGTGTGTGCATGTAGTTTTTAAAAAGACTTGTATATTTTATTATTAACTCTGTCATAGTAAAGATGATAAGTGTACGGTAATGCAATGTCATGTTTTTAAACTTTTAAAAATGCGCTTAAATACAAAAATAAAAAATTAAACAATAACTTCAAACATTATAATATTGTTTATTTATTTATTTTATACATGTTTTACACTTTAATAATATATAATAAGTGACATCGTATTGATGTCATTCCAGTCATAACATTGATGACACTTAAACTATGACAAAATTCTATGATAACGTTTGTCATTAGATTGATGTCTGTTTTCGTTTTATGGATGATATTTGTCATTGGATTGATGTCAGAATTCTGATGTTAGGGCGTTACTAGTTCGATGAGACACATTTCTATGAATGTATATTTAATATAATTGACCTTCGACTTTTAACAACAGTTGTTATATTGTCAACTTATTAAGTTGTTTGCACTAACAATTCTTCTATTCTGTGACTTCTTGTTAACAACATTGTTTGAATCTGACATCATGTGGCATCTCTGTTAAAATAAGCGAAAAACGCAAAGAGGATTATAACAAAAACAAGTGAATTTTTGCTTGCCAAACAGTGTACAGAAATTTTTTAAAATTAATTATTTAAGTAATAGAAATTTTGTTATTTATGCGTAAAAATTGTATATGTTGGTGTATTGTAACTTTAATTGTTGCTATAGAGTACGTGCTACGGCTGCATAGCTGATTCTTGCCTTTTCGTTAATAACTGAAAAATTATTGTCGTTAATTAAGTGACAGAAAATATTGTTAAAATTTTTACAGAATGGCAAAATTGTTAATTTGCTTGTTAAATTTCTTAACAAAATTGAATAGAGAATCGCACTACTGGCCTTTCATTTTTAACCGCATTTTTTCTATGAATGTATTGACCTTTAATTCTTAGCCGCCCGCTTAAAAACTTGTACAAGGAAGCATTTTCTCTTAAAATAGTAAAATTTTCGGAAGCATTTTATTTAACTATATCTTTTAGTTGTTATTCCATTGCAATTTATTAAACAAAGTTTTGATGCTTGAGATACTCAATTTTGACACCCTGTAGTTTCAAATGTACAGATTTGTTTTTTGTTTTGTGTTTTTCTTTTTGCAATAAGAAACACTGTGCGCCGCATTATATTAAGAAATGTATAAATAGTATTCTTGCAGTAATCTTTAAAGCCTAAACAAAAGCTAGAAAAAATACTTCACATATGGTATAATAAAATAACAAAACAGCAGCAGAAGGCCAATAATGAATAACTCAATTTAATTTTCCCAACTGATTTTGCTCATGTTGACTCATGCAAAAACACGCGTACAAACATTAACAAGAACAATTTTTAGGCGTGAGTATACGAGTAGGTATTTATTGTTGCTATTGAGTTATTAAGTCAAAACAGTAAAAAGAATTCATACGTCTACCTATTATTTATTTTAATATATTCTTTTAAGAGTAATCGGGAGTGAGCCGCATCCTTAAAGCTGGTTTTTGTACGTGTCAAGTGACTGTTCGATTTTTGCTTTAATAAAAGCGAATCCATATAAATTCGTATTTTAAATATATTTGCCTTCTTATTCAAATCGTGATTGAGTAGGTGTTTTCATATATTAAGGTTTTAGTTAATGTATCTTTGTTTTTTTTTACGTTAAAGTAAATATTAACACAGGAATTAGTTAACATTTTAGAGCCAATAATATTTCTATTTTTCAACTTCAGCTTTTAATGTTTAGTTCTTAAGGTTGATTTTTTTTAATATAAAAATATGTACACTTTTCGAACTAATTAAGCATTAATTTACTCGTATTATAACAAGAAGTAAAACTGAAATAGAAGCAAGTAAAAGTAAGAAAATTGAAATATGTTTAAGGGCTGACATGACAATGATGAAAAGTGTCATGTGGTCAAAAACAAAGATACCTGAAATAGCATTGATGGGAAATTACATAAGAGTTATGATGGTTTTTCTATCAGTGTGATTTCGGTGTGTCATTGCATTGATGATAGACTTGTCATCGTCAGCATTGATGACCAGCTGTTGTAAAGATTGACATAACAATAATGAAAAGTGTCAGGGGGTCAAAAACGAAGACACTTGACATAGCATTAATATTAAATTACATCAGCGTTTCGATGGTTTTTCTATCAGTGTAGTGACTTAAAAATATTTTGTATACAAAAAGTATTTTAAAGAATTTTAAACACAAATAGTCATATGAGCTTAGTGTCAAAAAATCCACAATCTTACTTTTATGTTAACGAAGTTTTTTGATAAGATTTAAATAAACATGTTAATGTTTCTTTTACACTTGCTTTGTTTTTTTGGCTGGTTCAAAACTAAAGATGTTAGCAATGTGTTCTGCAAAAATAAAGACTCTTAGAGACATGTTCACTGAAATGAAAAGTGTAATAATTTTGTAAAGTCAAACCTAATCAACTTTTATAGGAAAACATATTTCAATATGCGTTCTAGCTCTTTGGCTTGCATGGATAACATCGTAAGTCTCTTTTCATTGTTAGGTATCGGTAAAATTCATTAAGCATCGTACAAAAGGAGAAATATTTTAATATGTATTTTACTATTTAAAAATTTTTAAATATGTAATAAATGAGCAATTGTCTGTAGATTATGAAAACATAATTATCTCCTACAAATTATTGTAATTCGTTACCTTACTTTAGCATGATATGATTTCCATATTATTTCATCCTGTTTTTTCAAATCAAAGCCAAATAATTAATAAATAAAATAAGCTGTTTTAAAGGTAATGCCCTTGATTTTTGTTTATATTTAAAATTTTTCTCTGTGACGTTTTTGGATCTTTGCTATCTTTAATTTAGTTTTCTTCTTCTTTTAAAACCCAAAACAATAGCTAAATACTCTAAATAAAATATTAGAAAGTACCACAACAAAATCCATACAAATAGAAAAGTCACGAATTACAAATTTATTCATATATCTGTTTTCTTGAAAATCAAATTTTAAGCAAATCGTTTTATATAATTTAATTCACAACTCAAATTATTACGATTGAAATGGAACTGTTTTGTTTTCGAAATAAATTTAAATTTTATTCAACACTCACCTGAATTTTTCGGAATAAGTACAAGTAACGAAAGACGAGTTCTTAGCAAATTGATGAAGCTTATGCTACATACACTTCAATTTAACATGTTTTTAGTATTTTTTTTTGTGTTGCAATTATTATTCATAGCGTTTGATTGATTTATTTGCGAATAATATTTAATACTAAAAACAAAAGTCACGAAAGACAAACAATTTGTAGACATACTTTTGATAATAAAAAACCAAGAATTTTATTATGAATTTGTTGTATTTTTGTGGAAATGAAAAGCAAAACTGATATGTTCACTTTTATTTACGGTTATCTAAGTTTGCATTTTTTCTGTTTTTGTAAAAAATAGAATGCGTAAAACTACATCTTAGTGCGGAGATAAGAAAATAAGTATGAAATGAGAGTGAGTTATGAGACCAACAAAGTTTTTGATACTTGATTTAGTCAACTTTGTCACCCTGTAGCCAACCATGTGTTTCAACATTGTGGTCAAGAGTTTAATTTTCTTACAGGACATTTACATTGTCTCGAAATCTGGTACTTACGAGATTTGGAGCTAAATCTAATTCTTTCTTACTAGGCTTCCTATACAAAACGAAATCTACTTTGTCAGTAGACTTAGACGAAATCTACTAAAAATCCAGTAGTTTTATTTATTTTTTAATACCCTGTATAAAATTTTGTTATAAAAGGTGTGTGAATTAGATAATTTTTTATATGTTGGGTTATAGTTTAAAAAAAATTTCGGCCAAAGTTTTTTGTCTGGGATACGAAATCCTAAAAATGTCACCAAAACTTAGTGTAAACGATATAGATTTCGATAAAGATTTCAAATCAAATCTATTATATATTTCGAGACAATGTAAATTCAGTATTGAAGCTTCGTTCAGTATTGAAGCTTCGTACTTTCTTTGAGAAAGGGATAGTGTAGAGAGAAGAGGTGGTGAAGTGGGAGAGAGATATAAAGCTTAATTCATTTACAACCCTGCTATTGCGCGTTTTATGTAGAGCAGTGTTGCAAGCCCCTCTGGTGTCAAGTAGAGGCATTGAGTTGTTTTAAGCCGACGGTTTTGCTACAATACCGACGAAGGAGGGTGCTGTGAAGTGCATTAGGATATGTCAGTATTACTCGTCGCCGGTACTGCCAAAGTGATCATTGCTATGCCTTCATCACTTTAACAGTCCAACAACAACCAACACAATAACACACCAATGCACATGAGAAAAATTCATGATGTTGTTGGCTTGCCTGAAACTAGTCTCGAACTCAAGACCTCAGGGTTTGTAGTCAAATGCGCTAACTACTCGGCCAACAGGACCTACATCATTTTGTAATTGGATCGCAAGTTTCAAAGATATAGAATTATTAGCCTTTTTTTAGGAACTACTCACAGACTCTTAAATTTGAAATATGTAGAAGAAACACACAAAATTATAAAAAGAGATAAAATTTATAGAACATTTCGGCTAAAAAGTAAAAATTATTTTCACTTTTTCCATGAAGTTGTTATCACAAATTAACACGACTTTGAAAGAAGCTCAAAATATTTCAAAACCAGCTCATATAAAAAACTTTTATTCTCCGGCAAAATATAAAGTACATATAAGCGGTTATTTGAAAGAACCGCAGAACTTTTGACTTTTGGCATTTAGGGAATAAGCTTCAAAATAATAAATTTACGTTTTACTAATGCAAAACCTAATAAATATTAATAAAATTTACTTAATAAGCTCTTAAAAGAACAGGGAATTATGAAAATTAGATATTTACTATTATTAAGTTTGACAGCCGATATTCTTAAAACAAAACATAAGACAGTACCAGTGTTTTGTATGTTAATAGCTTTGAAAAGTGTTTTTATTTTGTCAGAAAAATTCAGTGCCGGGTCTTATTAAATTTTATATGAAATTAAAGTTGACATTTACACATTTGACACACTTTCAATACAATGCACATCGGGGCAAAAGGATATGTTTTGTGGCATCAATTAAACCGCTGCTTTTGGATGAACGTTATATACACCATTTTAAAGAGAAAAGTTTTAAGATTGAATTTATATAAAAATATGCAAAAATTTCTGTGCAAATTGAAGAAAAATTGCACATAAATAAAAAAAATATATATTGAAAACTGATGATCTTAAGGCTATGCATCAGACTGCTCGTAGAGAAGTAACTAATCGTATTAAAGCAGCTAAATTACTGTTTTATCAGCGAAAGTTTTCATCTGCAATCGATTGCAAATCTAAATGGAGGGAAATACGTAAAATCGGAATCGGACAGAAAAGTGCTCCTCCGCATAACCATGATGCTGATGCAGATCAACTTAATGATAAATTTTTAAATATAAATATATCACCACCAAATAATAATATATATGATAATCTATGCCATGTTCCAATTTCAAACTCATTTAGTTTTCATTGTGTTGACCAGCTGGAAGTTCTTGCTTGCCTTACTGCAATAAAATCAAATGCCACTGGGATGGATGATATATAATCCAATTTTTCTAAAAATTTTAGTTCCAAGATTATTGCCTTACTTAACTTATCTGTTTAACACGGTTCGGACGAAGTCGTCATTCCCAGAAAAATGGAAATTGTCAAAAATCATACCTATCCCAAAGACGAACAATGAATTTCGACCAATCGCTATCTTACCGTATTTATCTAAAGTTGTTGAGAAAATTATGAGTAAACAAATAGGTAATTATCTAGCTAAATACAATTTAATATCTGATAGGCAATCGGGCTTCATAAAAACCAGAAGTTGCATAACAGCATTGGTAGACGTTGTAGAAGATATTCGATGAAAGCTTGACGATAACATGGTAGCCTTCTTAGGCCTTCTAGATCATAGCAAAGCGTTTGATACTGTAGATCATCAAATCCTTATTACAAAACTTAGGAAATTGTTTAATTTTTCGAACACGGCATGTAATTTGATTTCCTCTTATTTAAGCTCCAGATTTCAAAGGGTACATTATAATGGTGTTTACTCTAATGCGCTTAATGTAACCAGGGGAGTACCACAAGGCTCAATTCTTGGCCCTCTTTTATTTTGTTTATATATAAATGATTTACCTGACACACTGGACGGTAGTAAAATGCAAATGTATGCAGATGATGTACAAATCTACAACAGCTCCACTATAGATGATATTGCAACATGTGTAAGCAAAATAAATCAAGACCTTAACAAAGTTAACACTTGGGCTAGGGCCAATGGCTTGTGCATCAATCCATCAAAGTCGAAATGTTTATTTCTTTCAAGATCATCAAGAAACGCTCACAGCTTTGAAATAAAAATAAACGGTGACTGCATTGCTTCTGTTGACTCGGAGGTTAATCTAGGAGTTACAATTAACAATAAACTTAATTGGTCCAACCATATCAAAGTCGTGGTGGGAAAAGTATATGGTATGCTACGCAATCTATGGGCCGTTAAAGACTCCACTCCTTTTGCCATTCGAATGTTACTAGCAAAAACTTTTCTTATCCCATCGCTTTTGTATGGATGCGAGTTGTTTGCGAATTGTGATAGCGACGATCTACGTAGATTAACTGCCTGGCCCACTATGTCGACACGTTTCTTTCTTTCGCACAATTACATTCAAAACAAAAACAAATTCAAAAATTTTGTTTTTGCTTTATATGTAATTTTAAGGAAGAAAGCATCGTGTCGACATAGTGGGCCTGGCAGTAAATGTTGCATATAATTACATCGCAAGATTTGTTTTCCTGAAAAGTCGTCGTGACCCCATTTCACCTTATTCCTACCAAATCTTCCAGATGGAATTTGTAAATTTACTTAAATTAAGATGTCTTATTTTATTGCACAAAATCATTACATCGCAACAACCATCTTATCTTTACAATAGAATTATTTTTGCCAGGTCGAAGCGTGGAAAGAAAATTATTCAACAAAAATATAGAAGTCTCTTATCGCAACGACAATTTTTGATTTATACTGTCAGTCTTTGGAATTCTTTACCCAATTCAATACAAAGAATAAGCAACGCAATCATGTTTAAAAGGGAGTTGTGTAAATTATTGGCATAAAGTATTAATGTATTACCATTTTTTCTTTTAATTAAACATTTACATATATTTTTTACCATCTTTTTTCTTCATCCTTTTAATATTTGAATAATTGTAAAGCTGGGTCCTATTGTCATAATGTTGTATTTTAAAAATACTGATCAAACAAGAATATTTCAAAACTAAAGCAAGCCCATCTTATGAATTTTTATTACGTATGACAATATGACTCTCAGCACATCTTATGAATATCATAAATACCATAATTGTTTTTTTAATTGTTTTATTGTTTTTATAACCTTGATAAAATCATATTTTTCATTTATTTAAACTTATTGTCAATCTATTAACAATTTACTATATTATATACATACATGTTAATTTTGTAATCTATGTTTGTTATGATCTGCTCGATTACTAGCACTCTCATTTATAAGATTATCATATCTTGTTGTGCTAGATAACTCAAAATTTTATAAATAAATAAATAATGTTACATAATAACAAAAAAATTCTAAAAAGTTTTTTATTAAGGACCAAATTCACAGGCATTACTTAACTAATGACAATAGTTTAGCCAATGATATATTATTCACACGTCTTGGTTTACCATTAGTTAAACCGTCAAATGCGCTATTGGTTAACAAGTAGTTAAATTGTTTGGAACATGGTGTAATAAGTATACAGGTGGAAGCGTAACGTCAGCTGATTATTTTTTGCTCTGGTAGTTTTGTACGTAAGCCACATCCAGCACATGTATTTTTTTTTTGACAAGCTTTAGCTAGTTTTTTGTTGTATTTGTTGAACCTGTATACTTATTACACCATGCTTTGGAAATTATTATATGCATATAGGCATACTTTTAGGAGCGAACAAATAATATTTGCTCCATTAGCTTTGTGTGCTTAAAAATTTTTAAATTACCGCCTTAAGACGTGATATATTCTTTATTTCCTTATTTTTGATTGTTTATTTATATTTGATAGGTCTACCATTCTTTACCCATATTAAACTTTTTATCTCAACAATACACTGTGAATATTAAGTTTTAATAAAATAATAGTTATCATTTTAGTTTGCTAATAATTAACGAATGGCTGTAAATTTAGCCCTAAGAAGGACTATTTTTCGTAGGTATTTGTTAGGGTTGTCACTATCATAAGTATAATATAGCGATTATATATATTAAAATAAATAAAAAATCATTCATAAAAATTTTTAATATTTTTATTAAAAAATTAGAAAGTTTTTCAAAAGCAACATCGTGATATTTGCAACAAAGAAAATCACATTCACTATTTAGGTGTTGTTTTATATGTTCTACAACTTTTTTAATAATCCTACAAAAAGTTTTATTAAAAAGTAACTTAAAGATTCTAGAAATAGCTTAGAAAATACTAAAATCAGTGTGAAACATTCAAAGTACAATTGCACAAAAAAGGTAATTTTTGACCAAGATTTTATAACTTGTTCAAGCTCAAAACATTTCGTCCTACCAATATGTGAAGTTGTTATATGTGAACAAGGTGGAGGGGTCCTCTATAAGTTTTTGACCATTGAATTATCACTTTTTTTAATTTGCAAAAATATTTGCTTAAGATGGGCGTTACTGTTAAAATAATAAATAGCATTGGATGAGAATTAATCTAATAGTTGTTGGTAAAATTACCTTCAAATGTATATACATTGTTATAATAGTTTAAACTGGTTTGCCTTTTCTTAGAAGAGTGATTCCACGTAAAACGGCCCGGCCCTATGCAAGGAAAAAATTATTTTCTTATTTTTAATCAAAATCTCTCAATTGATGTTTCCTAGAGCATGACAATTATAGCAAAAAAAAAAGAGAATACATTATTTAATATTTTTTAAGCAATTTGAGCCACTTTTAAATGATAATCCACGAAACATTTTGCTCTCCCTCTTTGTATGTTTAATATTTATTTCAGATTTTGTTTTCTTTCTCTTCTCATTATTAATAAAAACCCTTATCTCTGAAAAGAATATATTTTTTCGCTTTTTGTTGAATTAAAAAAAAGAATACTCGGCTAGAGTATTCCGCTGTCTATAATAGAACGGATAGCAAATAATTTAATGTGTTATTATTTTCTCATGATTTATTTTTATATTATTATTAGTGAAATCAGTAAAATGTTTTATTTCTTCGAATTTTTTTTAAATTTTCGTATTAGGTCACACCCGTCGGTCACACCCGTCACATTTTAAAAATAGTTTTTTGTTAAAAAAACAGATTTTTTGTTAAACAGTAAATACGTAATGCAGCTAACAACACTTTGAACAGACTGCAATACCAAAATTATTGTGCACGTTATAGTAAAAATTTTACAGAATTTATGCTGAAAGTCATAATTCTTTAAAACTAAGATTTGTGTGACCTTACCCGTCGCAGCTTTCTGATGACCATTCTGAGCAGGAATCGTGTTCTTTCAGTGTCTACCCGTTATTCAACGACTTTAAGTTTAATGTCCTATCGAGTCGCAACCTTTTTTAAGTAAAAAATTATATATTCTTTATTTATAACAAAAAATATGTGTAAAGTGGTCACACCCGGCTAAATGGAATTACCCAGAAGCTTTTAACTTAACGCGATTTTTTTATTTTCCAAGCTTAATACCGTGCCAATAAAAGGTGAGTGAATTAATACGCAGTCAAGTGCAGAAAAGTGAAAGCTTTCAAATGATAAAAATAAATTTTTAAAAATCGCAAATTTAAAAATTGAATTGTTGTCCAGACCCTCCATATACCTGCCCCAACATGCAATGTGAACACGACTATCAATTTTGCTTTGATATATTGTAAAGCATTAAACTCAGCAATTCTTCTTTAATTAATCGCGTTTATTTCTTTAAGAAGTCCAAAAAGAGAGAAAACCCCGCTAACGAAGTACCACAAGGCGTGTTATTTGTTTAGGATAACAAACTTTGAAGCGCATACTTTTATTTCAAAAAAGAAAAAATGAAAAAGTTGCAACCGCACTAAACAATTTATATAAAAGTCATTAAAAGTGTAAAAAATTTTCCAGCATTATATATTCTAAGCAGAACTTAGTTTATTTCTTCAAACTATTTTAGCAAATACTGACACATGTTTCTCCAATATCTTTCCCTTTAACCTGCCACCAGTACGTATGACTATTATTTAAACAAATACATTTAATAAAACTCATACGTACTGTATACAGCCATTAAACAAAAAAGCTCAGAAATTTCGTTAATAAAAAACTATTACTTGAAACCGTATAAAAGCTCAAATGAAATAAGAAACTATACAGGATATTACAAAAAAAACATATGGAAAAAACTAGCAACTGACTTGCAATAAACAACAATAAACACTGAAATAAAATGTTATAAAATGATTCGTAAAACCAAAAACTTAACAACAAATTGATCATAAAAATCATAGCATATAAAAGAAAAAGCACAAGGATGAGAAAAGACTACTGAAACGTATAAACAAATAGTAACATTATTGCCACATATTGTGCAAGAACGTGTGCCTCTGGTACTTTCTAAATATTCCTTGCAGCCAGGCACAATGTTGAATTGTTGTTGAATTGTTGATATTTACATCTGGGAATCATAAAAACAAATGAATATGTAATGAAAAATGAGAAAAAATTTGGTGTGAAGTTAAAAGTTATATGTTCTAGGGAATCTAAGAATTAAATTTTTGCGCTCAAAAAAATTTAATTGAGTTTAGAGAGATAGTAAAATTAACGAAGTTTTACAGAAAGTTTTACAATTTAACATCCAGCTAAAAAAATGTTATATGTGAAACGGAAAGTTGAAAGGGACCTATGCTCCGAAAATAAGTTATGGAGAAAAACAACTTTGAATTTAATAAGTTGATTTTGATGCACCTGAACGCTTTTATGGCCTAAAACTCGTTACCCGAGTATTGACCCATATAGGTTCCTTTTAACTTTCCCTGTCACATATAATGAGTATATATGTATGTCATATATCTGAGTACACTTGCCTATGTATGCTTTCATATATCAAAATATCTATGTGTTAGATGTAAAAAAATTTATATTTTTGGTCTCAGTAATTTTTAATGCTATTTTTTCAACAGTATTGGATAAAGATTATTAAAACCCTTAAGGCTCATTTAGCCGACCGTAACGTTGATGTAGTTGCATGTGCTGATCCATTCTGTCACATTGAAAAGCTATGAGACAGAAACGATCAGCACATGCAACTACATCAACGTTACGGTTGGCTAAATGACCCTTTAGGCGGTCCATCCATTTTATAATATTATTGCATATGTTATTGTACAATGTACATATTATCGTCGTTTTGACCCGCACTAAATGGCAGAATATTTTCAACAACAAAAAAAATCCCAATTTTCTTGACAGTGAAAAAGTAAACAAGATTAAACAATGTTACCACCACATTACACAATTTTCATTATTGTACAATAAAAATCAAAAGACTTTTGATTTTTGCCAATATATTGTGCCACCTTCGAATATGACATACACATTGGCAATATTATTGTGCAATACAAAAAGTTGCACAATTATATTGCAAGTGGGTGCGCCGCATCTTATACGCAAGAAAATTTTCATTCTACCTACAAAATCATATCTCACTCTCATTTCATAAAAATTTTTGTCTTTGCTTTAAGATATAGTTGTACGCATTGCATTATTCACAAAAACAGAAAACAAATGCAAAAATAAATAACCATAAATAAAAGTAAACATATCAGTTTCGTTTCTCATTCCCACAAAGTAGAGTAAACTGAAAAGATAAGGCTTTGGTTTTTATTTTAAAACTATGTCTACAAGTTTTTTATCATTCGTGACATATATTTTTTTAATATTATATACTATTACCAAATAAATTATTTAAAATATGTGAAATTGAAGTGTTTATTGAAAAATGTGTAGCATAAGCTTCATCAATTCGCTAAAACTTTGTCATTCGTTACTCTAAAATTTATTCCAAAATTTTCGCCAATCTTGAATAAAAGTAAAAACTCTTCGAAAAGAACAAATTTGAGTCGTAAATAACACAAATATATAAAATGATTTGCTTATAATTTGAGTGTGAAGCAAAGGAATCATGTAAAAATATTGTAGTTCGTGACTTGTCTATTTGCATGGATTTTGTTGGTGTAGTTTCTAATATTTGATTTCGGTAGTTTTGCTGTTGTTTTTGGTTTTAAAAGAGAAGAAAACTAAATTAACCAGAACAGAGATCCAAAAATGTTATAGCGAAAAATTTAAATCACACGAAAAACGCTATGCAGAATATAAGCAAAAAGCAAGAGAAGCAGCTTATTTTAATCATTTATTCTTTGGCTTTGATTTGCATTAAAACGGGGCGATATAATAATTAAATCATATCGTCCTAAAGTGAGGTAACGAATGACGAAAATTATGTACTTGAATTTGGTAAAAGAACAAAATATATACATTTTTTTTAAATATTTTTTTAAGGCTTTTTTATATTCACAGTCTACATAGAATTGCTTATTCATTATATATTTTAAAATTTTTAAATAACAAAATTCATATGCTAATTTTTCTCTTGATGTTAAAAGAATTTTAGCGATTTTTAGCAAGATTTTTCATTTGTAGAGTGTTTTCAAATTTTTATATAGAGTTTATATTTTTACCTTATGCTTAAAAAAAAATACCAATGTAAAATCAACTTGTCACAATGTGGATTGGAAATCATATTGAATTTCTTTCAAAAGTACAGACTTTGTTTAAAATCCACATTGTCTAAAATTAGTTTTAAAGAAAACAAATTATTAATCTAACCTTGAATCTCGTTGTTTTACCATTTTTCACAGTTAAAACAAAATTGTTCAATATTGAGTCCATAAAAACCTGTTTTATACTAAAGCCAATTTCAGTCAAGTTAAATTAAAGTTGGATCTATTTTAGAGAATCAATGAAAAATTAACCTTACATTTTATTTTAATAAAATGTATCTTTAAATTCAAATAAATTTTATGTTAGATCATCAATTAAATCATATAAAATTAAAATTAAATTCATGTTATATATTATGATATTTATATGAGTATATATCTAAAGCACATTTGAGATGGTTGTGGACGCAGTGACTAGCACGTTGACTACCAAGTAGTTGAGCCCGATCTTAAATTTTGGCTGGGACAGCAAAATACAACAAAAAAAATTTCTATTGCCTATGCTAATACACATCACGTAAGTGAAATAATTAATACAATGGCTACTTTAAATTCATGTTGTTTCAACTTGAAATAACATTGATTAAACATGATTTATTCTTCCGGTTATTTCAGTATCAAACTCTTGTTGTTTCAACTTGAAATAACTTTGAGCCCAGATGATTCTTCATGTTATTTCAGTATCAAATTCACATGGTTTTAACTTTTTGATTTAGTTTTTTTTCTGTTTGAAAGGTGACTTAATCGAGAGTGTTTTTAGCTATGTTTGAAGAAAATGGATCCAGCCGTATAGAAGATATCAGATCTTTGCTAGATGTATCCTATTGAATTTGAGAGTCCTTGACACCGTAGCTCAGTAACGGCTAGGGATGCTAAACGGGACTGGTTTTTGTAAATCCCGAGATTCCGGATTTCACAAATTCAAAGGAATTTTTCAGGATCTCGGGATTTTTCAGGATTTTCAGGGATTTTTCTATTTTAATAAAACACTCAATTTATAAAGTAAATATCTTCATTATGTGCATTCTCAATAACAACTATAAAAAATTAAGAAAGAAAAGCTAATTTTAATGTATTTTAAAACAAATTTTAACATTTTACTGAATAGTAAAAAATAATTTTGGAAAAAGAGAATGTTACAAAACTAAAATTTAATTTATTGAACTATGATCTTAGAACAAAAATTTGCTACAGCAATATTTAATCACATTTGCTCCCTTAGCGATCGAAATTTCCTTTCCCATTATTACGGCACACTGAGTCCACTATGACCAGGTAGTCAGTAAAATACATTGTTTTTACCTATTTATAGCTTTAGTAGTTAGTCAAACCACTCTAGCACAAGCTCGGATGATTATTTCCATGAAAGGAAAGATTTCAGAGCTGCTGGTCTATCTGAAAATATAACTTTATGTGAGCGCTTAAGACTTTTATTTCAAATAATGACGACACATGTTACAACTGTCTCAATTTCCGCCTGAAATACCGTAGGCCATTTGCACATGGAAACATATATTTTAACATTGGGTCCAAAGACTAATTCAGCAGCACTGGGATTTGAATCTATCCGCAAGCCACCGTATATTTCTGGAATCCACAGTTGAACCATCATCCTCATACGTAGCCTTGAGCGCCCTAAGCTGAAAGCAACATAATATTTTTCCCAGCCGCAATTCATGGTTTATGCTTGTCATTCGGCATAGATAAGATATTATACTTAGGATCGATGAACAGAGCTTCCAAGACCCATCCTGTAAGCAGCCACTGATGCAGAGAATCTTATGAAGATCTGAAAAGGCGATGGACTAATTAAAGGCTGAATGGCAAAGGCTGGACATAGCCTCATTACACCGGTAGTAAAAAGATATGCCTACGTCTTGACATTGCATAGCGTAGTAGCTTCTACAAACAGCCGAGTTCTCGGCCACCACACAATCGTGACGTACGATATAATTGGTCCGATTGGGAATTGCCACAGCTTTGCTAATTCCGCTAATACTTCATCCAGGTGCATCCTGACACACCATACCTGACATCCGTAGAATGAAGAATATTGTATCCATTTAACGATACTATACTAATATCAAATTTTCTCCTAAGAGTGAAGTAGAGCACAAGGATCATTCATAACGCCTGAGGAACACAGCCGAATTCTCCAGTTCCATAAGCGGCGTATCCAGTCAGTTTATGCCCACTTTCAGTTCGAATGTGGAGAAGTTCGTTTATTACCACCAACCAGGGGAGTGGGAATAGAGGATGAAGTTCGACAACCATAATTAGGGCATTCACTCGAATAATGTTTGCTCGATTAATCGAATAATTAAAGTCAAATAATGTTCGATCAAACAAAAAATTTAAGTTTCGAGTAAAAATTTATTCGGGTTATTTCGGTCGATTAATCGAATAACTCGATTAAAAAATTTTATGTAAATTTTCTTTTTTTTAATGAGTTTTTGTAGATTTCTTAATAAAAAGTGGAAAAATTTTTTAATTTATATGAAATTTGCCATTCAATTCGAACATTATTTCATACTAATAGTCTGCATGATCAAAAAATTAAGTAAATAATATGGAGAAAGAGACCAACTTCAAATGTCTTTTAAAAAAATTCAGAAATATAAATATCAAACAAAAATTATTTGAAATAAAGAAGATATTTCGAGAGCAACTAATTAACTAGGTGTTTCGTAAAATATCGAATGTAATGTTCGGAATTATAGAAGCCTTAAGGTGCGGTCGCACTTAGCAAATATTTGCCGAAAAAAAACGTAACCCACAGACAAGTTAAAATTGTATTTCCTTTAATTACAATATTTTTTTTATATGGGTTTGCATTTATTAAAAATAATATAAAAATAGTTTTTTGCAGCATAACGTGATATAAAAAACGAGTTATATAAATCAAACTAACTCTGAGCAAATGTAGTGGTTACGGTTTTTTTGGGTAAATATTTCCAAGTGTAACCGTATTTATATTTATAACAACAATAATGTTATGCCAATTCCGATTATTTTTATTCTGCCTTGAATACAGGATAGGTCGGAATGGTATTAAATATTTCCTGGCGCAAAATTTTCTCAAAGCGCGATATTTAAATAGTGAAAAAAAGGATCAGTTTATGATCTAATTTATGTAGAAATGCTGTGTTTTTGTTTGTTTCTATTATTAAAATATATAAAAACGCGAACTTGTTTTGTTTTATTTTTGTCCACAAAAATGCACAAAAAACCGATTAAATTCAAACATTTTTCGATTAACTCGAATAACTTTAAGCAGTAAAGCTTACTCGAATAACTCGAACGAAATAAAAGTTTTACTCGATTGCTCGAGTAATTTAAATACCTCAATTTCGATTAATTGATTAATCGAACAATTGAAAAGTCGATTAAATTGAATACCCTAACCATAGTACATTTAAATTCATAAATTAATGTTACAATTGTTACTCTTCATTATGAGTTTTTTTTATAAGAATTTTACTAAAAAATCGTAATATAAATAATTCGGGACTCCACGGGATTTTTTTCACGAATCCCGGAATTCAGGATTTATCAATCCCGAAAAATCTCGGGATTTTCGGGGTCGGCATTTCGGGACTGGCATCCCTAGTAACGGCTAAATCGATTTTAATGCAATAAATTTTGTTTGCAAGGTGACTTGATTCAAAATCTTCCAAGCTATGTTTGAAGAAAATTGCGCAAGCTGTTTTAATGTTATCGATCGCCGAAGGGTTTTAAAATTTTTAATTTAATATTATTAAAAATAATAACAATAAAAGTTCTCAGAAAAGAAATCTACAGAAAACTAAATTCATTTGTAAAATTTTATTTAAAACTTATATTGAAATATGCAAAATAAAATAGATTAAAAAAATGGATACAACAAACTTTTAACATGAAAGCAAAAATAAGTTTTGGCAAAAGAATTATTGGCAAATGGAAATAAATGATATTTTGAATAATTTATTGCCTTACATCATGATACAAAAAAAAACGAACAAACCGTTTTACAGAAAATGTATACATAAAGCAAAGTTGCCTTTATGTTATTGTTTAACAAATTACTACTTACTTCTGCTAACTAAAATTCTTTGTTAAATGGAAAATTATTTTTAGCAAAAATTCCAAGGATTTTAAGAATTTCTCATTTTACCAGGTATTTTACCAGTTTTCAGTAGTTTATTAAAGTATTTCTGTTTTTAAGTTGTGAAATAAAACAATTTCTAAGAAAATAGCAAATGTTACAGTAAACGCTTAAGGATAAAATATTGGCAGAAGGCAATGGCAATGGCAATTGCTACAACTACGAGTTGCACTACATCATATAAAATGAAAGGTAGAAAGAACTTAAAGCTGAAAAGTGAATAATAATGGAAGAGGTGGTGAACATATTGCGTTACAAAGTGAATTAGAAAAGCAACTGCTACGTTATACAAAGGTTAATATAGCAAAAAATTGGTAATAAATCAGTATATTTGAAACTTACAATCCGATTGCAAAATGGTGTATGTAAAAATCACAGACGAGTGCATAACCTCTCATGTAATAGTTGGTTTTATTGGAATATGTTCATATTACTGATTGGGCCAACCATTGCATATGTAACAAAACAACGAACAGCAAAGTAACAAAAAGTAAACTCCAAAAAAGTTAAATTGAATATCCCCAAAATTCCCGGATAAAACTTACCGAGACTCGTTTAGAAAAATTTCCCGGGAATTTCTTCCCGCGTAGAAACTCTAGTCTTTTTTGTACGAAATATCAAAAAGTTTCGATTTTTGCAAGCCGTACAACGATGTTGCAACGTGATACTTTCGCACTGATCACATACCAAAAAACATTGTGTGCGTGTTTTATATCCGACCTTTACTCAAAATGATTTGTTTACAAATGAAGTTGTACAAAGAGATTGTGCAGAAAATTGTATTGCTTGTGGGGAAAACACCCGACATGTAGTACAAACCGACCAAGTAGTACAAACTGTAGACTTGGGTGTAGACTTGGGTCCAACTAGTTCGAACTCGTTCAGCAGCTCGTTTTAGACACAAACCAATGATCAAACCCATTTAAATTACATGGGTTTGATCATAGGTTTGTGTCTAAAACGATCTGTTGAACGAGTTCGAACGAGTTGTACCCAAGTCTACTTGGGTGCAATTCATTCGAACTCGTTCAGCAGCTTTTTTTGAGATACAAACTTTTGATCTAGACTTGGGTCCAACTCGTTCGAACTCGCTCAGCAGCTCGTTTTAGACACAAACCTGTGATCAAGCCCATGTATTTTAAATGGGTTCGATCATAGGTTTGTGTCTAAAACGAACTGCTGAGCGAGTTCGAAAGACTTGGACCCAAGTCTATTTTGATCAAACTCATGTAATTTAAATACAAACCTATGATCAAACACATTTAAATTACATGAGTTTGATAGGCTTGTGACTAAAACGAGCTGCTGAACGAATTCAAACAAATTGGAGCCAAGTCTTAAATGGGTTGGATCATAAGTTTGTGTCTAAAACGAGCTGCTGAATGAGTTCGAAGTCTAACAAACGGTAGCACGTATAGGGCCTGTTCTTAGGTAGCTCTTTAAACATTTTTATGCACACTATACTTGGGTCCAACTCGCTCAAACTCGTTCAGCAGCTCGTTTCAGACACAAACCTCTGATCAAACCCATTAAATTTAATGGGACCCAAGTCTAATGCACACAAATACTACTTTGTTCCTCCTAAAAGTATGCCTCAAAATTATTTTATTATTCAACAAATGCAAATAGTTATTGTCAAAAGCATTTAACTAATGAAAATTTTTGTTGAATTGATTGTATTTAACGAATTGTTAACCAACGACAATTGACGGTTTAACTAGTGATGAGAAATTAACTGTAAATATAATATCATTGGCTAAACAATTGTCATTAGTTAACTAATGACTGTGAATTTGGGCCGAAGAGTTGTATTCTTGGACATCAATGCTATAAAGTATTTCTCGCTACATAAAGAGGATAAATTAAGTGTACATGAGTTTATGTTCTTGAAATGTATAAGCGTTTTCTACCTTCTTAAAATAGAAACAATTTCTTTTAAATAATTGTATGTTTTTTCTAATGTAGTAGCTTATTAACTTGACATGCTTGGAATGCTTTTTAAGTATTGTTGCCATAACCAAGTGCATGTACTTGATATTGTTTAGTGTTTAGTGTTCAGTGTCTTTGTTGTTTTTATTGTTTAGCTTTCAAAAGTACTTTATTTTCCTAACAACAGTTGTTAGTGACAATTTTTTTTTGCTGATTGTTATATTGTAATATTGCTTGCTGTCTGTTTCTGTAGTTCTATTTAAGCCAATTATGTGCAAGTTTTTGTCATGACTTTGATTAATTATTGTCTTGAAAATATTTTTGTTTAGGCTTCAAATGAAGTAAAGCTTTCTTTATCTTCCAAAGCGAAAAGATAAATTCCAATAAAAAAAACTTACATGTAATGTAGCTTAAGAAATTGAGTACATATTAAAAAAAAGGGGCATAAATTGTTGTCATATTAAAAGTAAAAGCCCTAGAGAGGTAAATAAAGTAAGTAACCTTGTTTGCCAATGTTAAATAATATAAAAGGGAAATGAATGAATGAATGACAAGGGTCAAAGCCATTTTTAAAAAGGAGTAATGATATATAAAGAAATAACAAGTGATTGACAGTAATCCACTTAAGAATCATTATGATATTTTAATAAATTTTGACAGCATTTTTAGTATTTGTATTTAATTTTCGTAAAAGTCATGTGTATTTAATTTAACATTCGTATGATAAGTTTGTGTTGTATGCTTAGCAGATATTTAAATTTTACCATTCCTTTTTAAAAATGAATGAAATTTAGTACTACAACAATAATAATATTTTTTTTGTCATACGGTTTGCCATAAGGTTTATCACACATTTGATCAATACAAAAACAGTGAAATAAAGTAATTCTGAGAGAGCAAAAACAAACATTTAATTAAAAGAAATATACATATACAAACATTTGATAATTCATACTAGAATAGAGAAATAACGAGAAGCTTAACACAAGACATAAAGGAAAAAGTGAATATCAATAACTATCAAATGAAATACAGCTCTAAGAGTAACAGTATGAATTGATTAAAGATAGATGATATTCAACTCTTGACTTCAAACCACCGACGAGCTATCGAACATATCAGCTCAATCCTCCGTGCAAGATTTGTTACGGTGTAGATAATTTGTACTGAACATTTTGTAAAAACCTTTACGAAGGGGGAGGGGGGGGGGGAGGGTAGGTGTGTAAAATCTCAGAAAGTAACGTTACGTAGCTTGTGAATAACGCCTAATATGATTATTATATTGAAAAAAATTGATTTTGTTGTACAGTGTAATATGAATTTAACATGACGTTTGTTTTAAACATTTTTTTAAAAGCCATCAATATTTTTTACATGCCAGGCTACACCAGAAAAAACTCATATGCCATTACTAAGAAGTGCATTTGCTTGCTAGAAAAAACATATTAGCCCAATTCACAATCTTGTGCAAATGGTCTTGCATCATAGCATTTGCAAAATGGTATTGTATATTGTACGCACCACTTAGCAATTGTTAGTGAGTGGTGCAAATGCTATGATGCAAGACCATTTCCACAAGATTGTGAATTGGGCTATTGTGTTTTTTATAGTTTTTTTTCCTGTGAGATTCACTAGGATTGCTTCTTAGAAAATAGAAAACATTATTTAATACTGTAACTATAGTTACTTAAATATACTGACACTATATCTTAACTACACTGAATACAATAGGATAAAAATTCAGTAAAGTGCTACTTTGGCTCTTAGAAGAAGGGTTCCGTGCAAATACACATATGTACCTTTTCGTTTTTGCCCTTTTTTCACTTTGGCAATTTTTTCGTTTTGCTTTTTCGTTTAATTTTAGTTTTTTAATTTTTTTAATTTTTTTCGTTGTTTTGGCGATTTTTTTTTTGGCTCTGGCACTTTTTTCTTTATTCATTTAAGTGATATTTTTCTTTTTTTTTGTAATTATTAATTTTTTGTAATTTTTTTCTTTTGTTATTGTCGATTTTTTTTTAGTTTTGGCGATTTTTTGGTTTTGGCGTTTTTTTTTTGTTTTAACGTTTTTTCGCTATTTGACGAAATTTTTAGTTTTAGCGATTTATTTTAGTTTTGGCACTTTTTTAAGTTTTTCGGTTTAGGGATTTTTTGGTTTTTGGTGATTTTTTTTAGTTTTAGCGATTTTTTTTTTTGCTTTTCACACTTTATATTTTTTGGCGATTTTTTTTGTTTTGGTTTTTTTTTGTTTTTAAGCTTTTTTCCGCTTTGGTAATCATATTTTTTTTTAAATTTTTGGCGATTTTTTTTTTAAAATTTTGGCGATTTTTTTCGTTTTTTGGCTATATTTCTATTTTTATCGATTGTCATTTTTTTATTGCTTTTTTCGCTTTGACGACTTTTATCGGTTTTTGGCGTTTTTTTAATAGGTTTTTTGACGATGTTTTTAGTTTTGGTGATTTGTTGCGTTTTATCGATTTTTTTTAATATTAGTGCTTTTTTTCCTTTAAACGCTTTTTTCATTTCGCGATTTTTCGTTTTGACATTTTTTTTATTTTTGTAATTTATTAGTTTTAGGGTTTTTTTATTTTCAAGAGTTTGCCTCTTACGGTTTCCAAGATATAGCAATTTGTCTAAATTACATAGTAAAATTACATTAACTGATAGAACACTCTTTAATTCTTATTATTTTAAATATCAGTGTTAATTGGTGTAGTCTATTGTACAGACTACACCAATTAACACTAACTTTGAAAATTTAAAGTGTCTATATATAAATGTCTGTATATTAGTATTTCAACATGTTTCGTTGTTGGCTTAAGAACACCCTTTAATTTTTAGCTGTCATATATTTGTTTTTGTAGCGGCCAAAGTTTTATATATTCTCTGAAAATTTCAGGTCCATAGCTCTTACGATTCTCAAGAAAACAGCCTGTGACAGACAGACGGACAGACGGACAGTGTAGCGAAAACAATAGAGTTCCTATACACTTTTGTTGTACGGAACCCTAAAAAGCTGTCTTATTAATCAAATTAGAAAAAATAAAATAACAGAAATAAGCGCACTGCTGGATTTCACGATTTACCTTATGGTTATTATTAATGTTTATTCCCTTTTATGTTGTATTTTCAGGACTTTATACCACGGCTTAATGGAATGGGTTTGTGTGTAGTAAATCTTATGGATGACATGCACGAATATGTAAGGGGACTATTTCTGATGATGTAAGTAACTTATTCTTTAGCTAGAAGAGAAAACAATTTCATTACATCTCTAATAATAAATAATTTATTTGCTCGTAATTTCTTTACTTTATTTAATGTACTTCAAATAAAAATCTTTTCCTTTTCAACAATTTTTAAAATAATAATAATAATAATAATAATAATAATAATAATAATAATAACAACAACAACAGGTATTGTGCACCCACCGTATTGTTGGCATATTTATATATACGCACCTCTCAAGAATTACGACCACCGGAAGCACCTCTGGCCGTAATGCTGTATGAACATCGTGTTGACATAAGGATGAGGCAACGGTAAGTCTATTATGCTTTTTTCTTATCGTTAAAGTGAAGAGATTTTATGGAAAACTTAGTTAGAATAACAATAGATAGTGAATAACATCAGCTTTGAATAAGCAAAGCAAGAAATTAAATAACGAGACGAACAAAGAAATCAGAAGAACACAAACTGTATTTTTTTTTAAAGCATTCACCACTCGCATTAACGAGAGAGCGTAAGTAATGAAACAAACGTTAATAAGAATTAAAAACCAAGGAGATAACTTCCACTAAGAAGAAGTCATTTATTTTATGACGTTTTTATTTCATCTACTTAAATTTAACAACAATTTTTTTTTTCAATTGTAAATACTTTTAAGGGAATTAAATAATTTCTAACAAAATTTAAATCTTTAACATTTCATATTAGTTTAGTGTATTAAAGATAATTCAATGAGATTTATCAAAACTATTAGTTTAGAAATTAAGGGGAATTAAAATATGTTTTGGCGTGATTTTATTTGTTACTTCAAATGAATAATATAGACGTTAGGTAGTCCGTTATTTTTAAAGCCGAAATATTTTTGGTCTAATGCCTCTAAAAGTTTAGGATTTACGCAAAAAGGGCTCTCCAAAAGTTTTACAACCCTGGGACCACGGCTGCCCGTGACGACCTACGGTTGAAATTTTATTCAATTACACTGAGCCACTGAAAAATTTTACAACATGAAAAATGAATCTAATTAAATTGATTATTAGGCTAAGGTTCGTAACGTTATATTCAGAAAGAATTTTTGAATGATTAATATTCCAAGGAACAAGGGAAAAATTAACATCAACTTAATTTTTCAACGTACACAGCAGAACAGAGTAGCGCCACTTTCGGAAGCCGCTACACTTCTATCGTCAGTGCTCACGTGTATTTGCTATCACCACTTGTCAGGTGGCTCTGTTGAATGTGATTTTAATTCTTATATATACAACTTTTTCGTGAAAATGAAAAATGAATAATGTTCTTCTAGAAAGTTGTTGTCTGTGAAGTTTCCAACAGCTCAGCTTTTGCCTTACCAACTTTTATCTAAATCGTATATATAACAAAATAAGCAGCAAAATATCGGAAAAGCCCATAACTATTAAAATAACAAAAAATAAATAAAAATAAAAAAACATTATTTTACAAATGTTGCTACACTCTTTTGTTTCTTAGAAATCAAAGTTATTTCTTTAGCTATTTGGGCTGCTGAACGTGAATCTGTACTACGATTTTTTGTGAGTTCTAGTTTTCGAGATATATCGTTATTTAAAAATCAAGGCACTTGTTGCACGACTTATACTAACATAACTGGAGAAGGGATTGCCCTGTTCAATAATAATGAAAAAACAAAATTCAACAAACACCACATTGTTTTTAAATCTGCCTAATAATTTCAGGAATATCGTAAAAGTTTGAAGCTAAAAATTAAAAATTTCATACAAAATTTTGTGTTTAAAAATTCTTAAAAAATAAAAATACACCCACGGTAAAATTTTATGTCTAGTATCATATAGCTTCCCATATTCCTAAGAAAATTAGCATTTTTTCATTGAAATTGGTGCACAACTTTTAATTTTATTAGCAATTTAGTGAGAGAACTTTTAAAATTTTTTATGAAATTGTTAATTTTTAGTCTGCAATTTTTTTAAAAGGCGCAAAAAAGTCGTTTTCAGCGGGGATATTCCAGCTTGAAATGTTCTACACAAATGTTCCTTGTGGTGTTTTACGTAAGAATCTTATAATTTAAACGAGGCGACGACATTTGCCGACTTCTTTTCCGCTATTTTTAAATTTTACAAATACACACGGCCGACAATTCACATATACACAACACAAACAATCAAAATAAACAACAACAAGAGCACAACAGTCAACAATTACCAAACAATTTTTGCCGATTTCGGTCCGAAGTCGGTCAGAAAGTCTGCACAAGATGCCGAATTCGTATCCGATATCGGTCAGAAAACGTACGGAAAGTCATATGAGTGATTGACAAGAAACCGGATCTCTTTGTCTGATGAAATTCTAAAAACTATACCGAAAGGTCTAACAGAATTCTGTATGAATTCCGACGAATTTCCTTAGGAAATTCTAAAGGAATTTTCGACATGTCTTGTAAATGTCGGAAAAATGTCTGACAAAACATCAGAAAATTTTCCGATTTATTTGATGCGTTTTACGTCCTGGCGTATTAATATCAGAGAAAAGTCGGTGCTAAAATTAGAAATTTATCAGAAATATCGTTTAAAATTCTGCATGCATTGTTGTGCTGCTAATGTCAGCTGATCAGAAAATATTTACCCATATAAACTCAAGAGGTAAATGAGAATTGTAACGAAAACTAAAATCAGACAATGTGCAGAAGTGACTGCTAAAAGTCGTAAAACGTAGATAAGAAAATGTGCAGACTACTCTGTTAAATGTCTTAAAGGAAATCAAATTGCCTTCCGATAATGTGCAGACTATTCTGATATTAATCGGATAATATTTCAGACACTATGCAGAAACGTCGTACCAGAAAACTGCCTACGGCTCCGCTAAATGTCTGAGGGAAGTTTAGACAACTCGGCTGATTGTCTGGTAAAGTCTTAGATTTGTTTCTGATATTAGACATGGCGGCCAAAATTGTTTCCTGGGTAGCAACAATGCAATTAAACACCAACACACTTAAACAACATTTTTTTTCTCATTTATTTAGTTTTCTCTCTGCCTGGCTCTGCCTTAAACGTGAAGCCCACAAGATTTCCTATGCATAATACTAATTGTGAATAAGTACGAAATTAACCTTTAAGCACATTTTTTAAGCTGTAATTGAGTCTAGTTGAGTCTGCAGCTGAGTAATATTTGAAAACCTATAATAGAATTTTATGGCAAATGCTTTTGTAGAACATTTCATCCGAAAAATTTTAGTTTTTTGTTTCTTTTTTAAGAACGGGACAAAAGGACAAAACGTAGATATCGAGAGTTAATATGTTGCACAAAAACAAAAGACTTACAAGATTTCCTATGCCAAGTACTAATTGCGATTAAGTACGAAATTGACCCTTATACCCTGTTCAGACATGGATTTTTAATTGAGACAATTTAATTTTAATTGAGCAATTAAATTTTGTGTTCACACATACTAAATTAAGCTTACTCAATTAGCATTTGACTTGCCAATGGTGTAATAAGTATAAAGGCGGCCGCTTTAGGGCAACGATTACAACATTAAAACAAAAACTAGATAATGGTTGTCAAAAAAATACACGTGTTTGACGTAGCTTATGCACAAAAGTACCAGAGCAAAATATAATCATCTGACGTTATATTGCCATCTGTAGGCTTATTACACCACTGTATACAATTTTTGCTTCTCATTGAACATACTTCGCAGTAAACATACTTGTCACAAAGGGTTGCATTTCGAACTTTAATCAATTTATGACAGCCCACCGTTTAAGTTAAGTCTAAAGCTCTGGTGTCTTTGAAGACATATAGTAGAATTGAATTTTATGGCAAATAATTTTGAAGAACGTTTTAGCTCGCTATATCACCCTTAAAGGGGAATTTTGTTTTAAACTTTTTTAAGAACTGGTCAAAAAGACCCATGCAGCGAAGAGCTAAAGGCTTAAAATGTTCCATAAAAATTTTTTCCGTGGGGTTTTAAATAAAAATGCTGAAAAAATATTACACGTCTCTCGCAAGGCTTACATGATTTCTTATGCCAAGTACTAATTGCGAATAAGTACGAAATTGACCCTTATACCCTGTTCAGACATGGATTTTTAATTGAAACAATTTAATTTTAATTGAGCAATTAAATTTAGTGTTCACACATACTAAATTAAGCTTACTCAATTAGCATTTGATTTGCCAATGGTGTAATGAGTATACAGGTGACCGCATAAGGGCAACGAATACAACAATAAAACGAAAACTAGATAATGGTTGTCAAAAAAAATGCACGTGTTTGACGTAGCTTATGCACAAAAGTACCAGAGCAAAAAATAATCATCTGACGTTATATTGCCATCTGTATACTTATTACACCATGGGCTTGTCACCGTATACAATTTTTGCTTCTCACTGAACATACTTCGCAGTAAACATACTTGTCACAAAGGGTTGCATTTGGAACTTTACTCAATTTATGAAACAATTAACAACTAAGTGCGCAATTTATTAATTGAACCGTTGTATGGTAAATTGAACTCAATTACTCGTAAGGCATTAATTGTGTAAATTCCCCAAATTGCGGAATTAAAGCGTATGTCTGAACAGGGTATTATACACATTTTAAGTTTTAAAGGATTTCCATGGGCGTAGCTAGAATATTTTTGTTGGGGGCGGGGTGGGGGTTGCTAAAGCCCACCTTTAATGTTCAGTCTAAAGCTTTGGTGTCTTTGAAGAACGTTTTAGCTCGCTATATCACCCCTAAAGGAGAGTTTTTTTAACTTTTTTAAGAAATGGCCAAAAAGATTCATGCAGCGAAGAGTTAAAGGCTTAAAATGTTCCATAAAAATGTTTTCCGTGAGGTTTTAAATAAATATGCTGAACAAATATTATACCTTTGACACAATGCGTACATGTTTTCCTATGCCAAGTACTAATTGTGAATAAGTACGAAATTTACCATTAAACTCATTTTCTGCTTTGAGTGATTTCTAATGTTCAAGTTGAGTCTGGAGTTAAAAGAAACCTTGAAGACCATTAGTAGACTTTTAGGGCAAATATTTTAGCCCGCAATAAAAATATTTGACTTTTTGTCTTTTCTACAATAACAAACATATTACACGAGGTTCTTTGTTATTGCAACAAGCTTTAAAAAAAATTATTTTAAAACTCAGCTGCATTATTTTTATTTTGTGAAACGAAAATATCTGCTTCTTAAGTGAGTGAGTGCGTGACCTTAAACAAATTGACATCACTTAAGACTTTAGATGTCACAACACGTATTTGAACTTGATTTCAATCGAGTGAAAAGCCAGCCCAGAGACCAAAAGCCAACAAAAGAAATTTCAATAATTTTTACATAAATTACTACCAAGAAAAATATATAAATAAATAAATAAAAATTTTTACTCAGGCCTTTGTAAAGGTTAACAAAGTTTTGTCTTTATTAACTTAATATTTTTACAGCAATTCATCGGCCTCTTCAGTAGATCGTTCATACAGTGGTGCCACGACAGCCACAATAGGTGGTGGTGGTGGTGGTGGTGGTGGTGGTGGTGGTGGTAGTGGTGGAACTGGCAGCATGGCACCCTATTCCACTGGCACCGCAACAAGGTCGTATGATTTATACAGCGCCGAATGGGATGTTAATCGTGAGAAACGTAATCAGCGTAATTTTGGCACAATGGCTGCCGTACAGGTTGTTTGCTTGTGCCCTTTAATGATTTTACGTTTCGCTCG
Organism: Panzeria rudis; assembly: GCA_956483635.1. NCBI lineage: Eukaryota > Metazoa > Arthropoda > Insecta > Diptera > Tachinidae > Panzeria > Panzeria rudis. Next base: position 14,527,287 of record OY101448.1, on the reverse strand, counting down.
TCTCTCCATCGAAGAAACTTATGAAAATCAAAAACATTTTGACTTCACCTACTTGATGTTTGTATGGATTGCCTTCTTGCCCACGGTTATTTTTCCCTGTGTCTATGCTTCACAAATATTACCCAGGTAAGTGTGCTTTACAGCAAATGGTAACATAATTTGCTTATAGTATTTTTTATTTATTAATTAATTGTATGAAATTGTTAAACAAAGAAAGGAAAGAAAGGAACTTGAATGTCAAGTTGTAATTAGGAAAATATATGCAAATTTTTGTTTTGTAATGAGATTTAATTAAAATAATGAAAAGTATATCCTTTATATGCCTTGTTTTATTTTTAATATGAACTCGTTTTTAATTTCTGAAGACTTTTGTCTTATTGATACAGTTCCCAACATATGAAAATGAGACCCACAATATAAAGGAAAGAATTAGATTATTTAATAGCTTAACCGTTAATCGGTTAATCGGTTAACCAACAAATGATGATTATATTTAGAAATAAGGAAGGAACTCATTAGGCAAAATTTGCTATTTTCATACAACACACATTCACAACTTGTGATTTTTATCAGTTGAGTTCCTTAAATTAATTGTGAATAACATCATCATTTGTCCACCGATTTTCATGACTTACATCTTATTTTGTTCGTAAGACACCTGTCTGTAACACATAATATTTAAAAATTTGTAGTTATTTGTAGTCTTGAATTTTTTACGAGTTTTAAGAAATTTATTTTTAATTTTTCATAAAAACCGCTATTTTTAACCGACTTTTGCCGAATTTTGACCAACAAAGCATCAACTTTGTTGGTCAAAATTCGGCATACTGTTCTTGAGTAAGGGAGAAATATACAGGTGTGCCTAGTGGAAATATTAGACAGGCCCATAAAAAGACTCTGTAACTGATAGACAAAAAACTGTATTTGTTTTTAGCGCATCAAACTGATTAAAAAACTTTTAGTTTTGTTCAAAAGGAAAAGGAAAAGTACCAATTTGTAATCCTGTGCTATTTATTATTTTGAGATTTTATTAGTAAAAAAAACAACAACATATCAAACATATCAATTCTTCAACTAAATCAGACAGAATTCATAAAAACGCATTAATTAAGAAAAGTAAGTGACACTCTTTTGAATTTTTTTATATAATTTGGAAGTTTTTTTGAATCTCTTGTTTTGAAGTTTCTAAAGTAAAAATTGAAAAAAAATTATGGGACCAGACTGCTGTTAAACCCTTTTAAACAAAAAAAAATTATTTTGAAAATCGGTTGACAAATGCATGGGGGGAGCGAATTTCCCCTTCCGATTTTCGAAGAAAAAATTATGGGACCAAACAGCAGGCAAACCCTTTCAAATAGAAAAAGAATTTTTAAAATCGGTGGACAAGTGACAGAGTGACAGAGTTGTGCCTGTGGAAATATAAACAAAAAATATATACGAATTGATAACCCATTTTTTTTAAATCGGTGAAAAAAAAGATGGGGGTTCATAGCACCCAATCTTTTTAGGGTTCCGTACACCAAAAGTGTAAAGTCTGTCTTTCTGTCTGTTTGTCTGTCTGTCTGTCTGTCCGTCCGTCTGTCACAGGCTGTTTTCTCAGGAACCGTAAGAGCTTCGGACCTGAAACTTTCACAGAATATGTAAAACTGTGGCCGGTACAACAAATATATGACTTTGAAAATTAAAGGGTATTCTTAAGCGAGCAACGAAACATATTGGAATACTAATGTAATATACAGACAATTATATACAGACACTTTAAATTTTCAAAATTAGTCTTAATTATCGTATTCTGTAGAATAGACTACACCAATTAACACTGATATTTAAAACAATAAAACTTAAAGGGTTTTCTATCAGTTAATGTAATTTTGACTTTGTAATTTATACAATTTGCTGTATCTTGAAAACCGTGGGAGGCAAACGCCTGAAATTTAAAAAAACGCTAAAACTACAATATTGCTAAATTAAAAAAATGTCAAAACTAAAAATAGCCAAAACGAAAAAAGCGTTTAAAGGAAAAAAAGCGCCAAAACTAAAAAAATTGCTATAAACGTAAAAAATCACCTAAACTAAAAAGATCCCAAAAAACACGCCAAAAACCGAAAAAAGTCATCAAAACGAAAAAAGCACTAGAGCCTAAAATAAAAATCACTAAAACTAAAAATATCCTCAAAAAAACTAAAAACTCGCCAAAAATGGAGAAAAGCACCAAAACGAAAAACAGCGCCAAAACTAAAAAAAAATTGTTAAAAATTGAAAAAGTCACTAAAACGAATAACAGTATCATAACAAAAAAGGATCGCTAAAACTAAGAAAAATCACCCAAAACCGAAAATATCCTCAAAAACCCAAAAAAAGCACAAAATTTAAAAAAAGAGCCAATACTAAAATAAATGGCTAAAACTAAAAATATTGTCGAAAAGCGAAAAAACGTTAAAACAAAAAAAAAAACGCTATAACCAAAATTCTCCAAAACTAATAAAATCGCAAAAACCAAAAAAAAATTCCATAAAACAAAAAATCGTAAAATACAAAAAATCACCAAAATGAAAAAAGGGCCAAACCAAAAAAAAAAAAAAAACTGCTAGATCAACAAAAAAAAACTTTAAAATAAAATTAAACGAAAAAGTAAAACGAGCAAATTGCTAAAATGAAAAAAGGACAAACGGTAATAAAAACTTTAACACATTTGGCCTCAGTAGTCTATGAAAACATAAAAATAAGCCAATAGATATAATTTTTGCAAAATTTTAAAGCTGTTATTTTCACTATATAGGAATTTTAAAATTGAAAACTCGGTTAATTTTTAAAAAGACCGTTATTCAGTAAAATATTATAGTTTTATTAAAATACATTGAAATAATTCCACGAAAAATAACCTTTTTTTAATTAATGCTCTTTTTAATTGACCATAATACTGTTTGTTTTTCAATCACTCATTCGAAATTAAAACTTCATTAGAACACTTTTTATTTGCAGTAACAAATATTATAATCCCTTTTTAATACTTTTCGCATAAAATGCTTTTACAAAACCATTTACTTACTGACTTAAATTGTCTGCAGAAGACAAATAATGTAGCAAAATATTTATCGTAAAAGGACATTTTTCGAAATAAAGAATTATATGATAATGTTATGCTTTAAACACATTGACGACTGCGGCTACAAGTCTACAAATGCTAATGGCTTCAATCGCCGTCGTGTAGTTAGCTTATTAATTATTGTGAACACGGCAGCCACATCGTAACTAGCAAACATTTTGTTTTAGATGTAGATATATCAATGATGCGACTTGTATAAAGATAAAATCGCTTATTCAAAATATACTTAGATCTCGCAAAATGTGAAAACAAATTAAATTAATTTGCTTGAACTCTCTTGAACCTCTTGACTGTAATTGCATTTTTAATACTTCAATTTATTGATGTTCTGTTAAATAAAATAATATTATACATCAAATGAAAGCATGAAAGGTTCTCTGCAACGCTAAATATATGCTACAGTAAAGTTATATCGGCTAGTTTTTAAGATAACAGCGTTTTTAAGTGAAAAGTCATATACGGCCCCTATTATGATTCACAACTCAACCAGGTTGATTTGTCAATGCTACGACCTAACTCAACCATTTTTTTGTATTATGATTCACAACTAATCTTAGTTGTCTTCGAAAAAATGTTCGAAAAAAGGCTCTTATCTATACTCTCTGTTTTTTGAAACCATAGTAGCCATCACAAAATATTTTATATATTTTTAGTTTTGGCCTCACTATTTTTTCTTGAGATTTTATTTTTTATGGATATGGCAAAAATATGGGTTGACAAATGGGATAGATTGGCGCCTAAAAGTACCATTTCAAAAGTAATTAAATGTAACACAATAGTCGAAATAAAAACCAAAACACAACTGATAAAAAACTGAGACAACTGCTTTGATGAAGTTGTATTCCATAATAAGAATTTGACAACTACGACTCAACTATCAATTTAGTTGGGGCCTACATTTTTTTTTTAAATTCCATTTAGCATTTGTCTTTATTTGACCACTAGTCAAAGTTAGCAATTTACGAAGTTATCGACAACTAAATTTAGGCCCCTATTATGATTCACAACTAAATTGATAGTTGAGTCGTAGTTGTCAAATTCTTATTATGAAATACAACTTCATCAAAGCAGTTGTCTCAGTTTTTTATCAGTTGTGTTTTGGTTTTTATTTCGACTATTGTGTTACATTTAATTACTTTTAAAATGGTACTTTTAGGCGCCAATCTATCCCATCTGTCAACCCATATTGTTGCCATATCCATCAAATATAAAATCTCAAGAAAAAATAGTGAGGCCAAAACTAAAAATACTTAAAATATTTTGTGATGGCTACTATGGTTTCAAAAAAAAGAGTATAGATAAGAACCTTTTTTCGAACATTTGTTCGAAGACAACTAAAATTAGTTGTGAATCATAATACAAAAAAATGGTTGAGTTGGGTCGTAGCATTGACAACTCAACCTAGCTGAGTTGTGAATCATAATAGGGGCCTTAATTCGCCTTTTCGTGGCTCTTTCGGTCTTAAGTATATAAACGACTCCTGTCAAAGTCTTTAATCAAATTGCAAATATTTTTATAAATTTTATTTATTTAATGACACTTTAAATAAGAGTTTACTATATAATTTTATTTTAAAAGCATTTTTTTCTCTTCTATGAAATATTTCCTTCTCCGATTTTGATTTATATTTACATATTTATTTTACTAAATGTGCAAATAATGAAAAATTATTTGTTTTATGTAAATTTTGTCAAGTCCTTCAGAAGCAACAATGTGTCTGCCGCTTTTAATATGTAAATTAATTTCGAATGGGACGGCAGACAAAACAAGAAGAATTGAAAGTGTCAAGAAAAATGGCTTCATTCAACATATTGTGGTGTTACTTATTTTTACTAGAAGAAATAAAAATTGCAAAAAATTCTTACAAATAAGCTTTAAAGCGTTAGATAGAAATTAGTTTTGTTTAGAGATGAACACTGGAGTGACTTACGAAGAGAATAATTCTTAACACGCGCAATTAATTTTAATATACTCACAATTACACACGCTTGCGAACTTATTTGTTTCATCACAATCGCGCACGCTTACGGAAAAGTTAATGGAAAACAATTACACTGGTCTGCAAAAAATAAAGTTTCCTTCCTTTAAATATGAAATATGAAATATAAAGAGTTTAATGCGTTAAACTTATGCCCCTATTATGATTCACAACTCAACTAGGATGAGTTGTCAATGCTACGACCCAACTCAACCATTTTTTTAGTTTTGACTAATCAGGTTTTCCAGAATTTCGTGGTCAAGTTCAAGAGACAATTTCAATGTGAATAAATTTGAGTTTCTACGTTTTGCTAAGAAAGTTAAAGCAGAATTAGTAGTTCAAGTTCTACTCTATTTAATTTCATTACAGTCCTCACCGCTGTTCTATAAATATGCTTTTAAATATTTATAAACATTTTACCGACAACCTCTAAATTTTAGCTTGCGGGCCTACAATATTTTATAATTCAAATTTTAAATAAATTTAATTTAATACTTTGTAGCACAGTGCTATCAGAGTTTGCATACATACAAAATGATTTTAATTTTCGAATTTGCGGGAGAGTGTTGAAATAGAAATATATGCCACATCTATTTCTCTCTCGCTCATTCTCTTAAAAAAAAAGAATTTCTGCAACAAAAATTGCATGTGTAGAGGGGGACTTAGAAAATTGTAAAAACTATTTTTAAAATTTTCTTATTTTTCTTCTTTATATTTCTTTTAATATTCAACAATATGCTGCTTCTGGTATCACATCAACAAAATGATAATAACCAACAACAACAACAACAACAACAAAAACAATGGGGAAAAAATCATCTTTGCATTTAAATTAATCTAACAATATAGAGAGGAACAGGAACGTCTCCGTGGTTACTTTCGTTTATCTTCGAAACGTTTGACGAGTAAATCTCATAAGAAACAAGCAAACTGTTGTATCGATGGTCCGGTAGGTGTCAGAGGGGGAGAGGGGGTTTGTGACGGCAATACAGCTAGTTCGAGGGAAGAATCAATAGAAAAAGATGAAAGCACAAATACAACACAAGCAGCATCTATTATATTAAATAGTGATGGTGGCATGAGTACTACAGCAGGTGTTAAGAGTTTTTGTGGTGTCAATGGCACAATGACATCTAGACTTGAAAGTAATAAACTAGGAAAATATCAACATCATGCAATGTGCAAAGAAAATAGCAGAGATGGTGTTACCACTAGAATACTGCCTCCAAGACATGGCAAAGGTGACAAAATGTCCCAGCACAAGGAGTATACATCAAATTTAACAAATAGCACTGGTCACGAAGCCAAGCATTATAAATATAACAAAGAATCTATAAGACATGGTGTAGAAAGTGCAGGTTCAACAAGTGCAAGGCCTACTTCACAACATCAACAACAACATCAAAGTGATGTGCGCATTAATATCATATCCGATGGTAAAACTAAATCCTCAACGCAGAGACGCTTGAATTCAGTGGATGCCAGCTTTGTTCCTGCTTCTTGCTTGGGAGGAGGTCCACGCAAATTAACCTTGGACTCTTTGGATAATCGCTCATGCTCTAACCTGACTTCATCAACGTACTGCAATGGCAACAGCAGTTTGCTGGATGATGGCGACGTTAGTAATTTTGGTGATGGTGAGAATTCATCCATAGTTAGTGGCATGATTGTGCAAGCTTCCAGTAATGGCAGTAGTACGGGTTTACCTCCTTACTATGAAAAGAAACCACATGGAATGAGTTTGTATTCAAGTAGTGGTCTACGTGGTCGTGATATGTCTTTTGATGACTCTAGCTCATTTTCACGCATGGACTCATCCAGTACTTTGGCACGTGAAATGGAAATAATGGACTTGTTAGAGCGTGAAAGATCAAGTTTGGACATGCAGGAGCTATTGCAAAGAGATAAAAACAATGAATCCATGAAAAGGCGTGATGGTGAACGACGTAAATTGCCGGATATAGAGAAAATCTGTCAGAGATCTCCCAAACATAAAGTCGATCCCTATACATATGATATTTCAAATAATACTTCCATTACTTCGCTGTCGGCTAAAGTGCCCACCTCCACGGATCCTTTAAGAACAACAGACAGCTTTAGTTTATCTTCTCATCTCAATGACGATAATGCTACGCTCAGTTTACCGTATGACAAAGAAAATATACACTCTTCAAAAACTCTACAAAAGAACAGTATTGATGAGGAGGTACCTTCCGACTTCTTTGATAGTTACACTCCAGGGGATACCACCACCATTCTACCATCTTCGGCACCAGCCGTAGCTAGTGCAGTACAGTATCAGTACTCTCGCCGTTTAAGTCGCAAAACTTCCCATCACACACCTGGCGCTACAACATCACATCATCATCACCACAATCACCGCATGTCCAAGCGTGATAGTTTCAATTCGTTAAATAGCAACGATTTAATAGCTGGTGCTTTTGGAGAGCTGGATCCAACGCAACCCTTAACGAAAATGTCTGTGATTGAGAATCGTGTAGTAAGACGAAGTGGCAGTGGACGTACATCTTCATTTTCTTCCTCGGCACGCAGTTCTATGAAATCGCGTGATTATGGCCATAGCTCTAACCACTCTACTCATACGGAGCTGGATTTTAGGGAAAATTTCTTGGCCGATTTGTAAAGAGAACTCAGCAGGTTGGTGAGATATCCATTAAAGGGTGCTTGGCTTAGTTTAGTAAGTGAATTTTTAATAAAGACATTTTCTTATAAAAACATCTAGAATAAGTGAACTTGTTATAGTTAAATTTAATTCTAAACTCTACAAGAATAATTGTTTGAAAAGTATTTAGGCACAAATAAATTTTGATAAGTTTTGATTTTAATTTATTCAAATCCGTAAGCAGTTTCGAAAGCGATTTTATAGGGAAGAGTAGTGTGCTTATGGAGTTTCGGCATCAAATTTTTCATGCAAATGGCTGGTCATAAATGGATGGGTGTATGCTATCGTTTAAATTCTTTCTTATGTGCTTTGTGAATGGGTGGCTAATTTATAGAAAACAGTTTTCCATCCCTGGATGATGGAAAAATTGTTAATTATGTTAGTCGGGTGCTATATCATCAAAAGATCAACTGTCTGATCAGCTGTCAGTGCAGAATTAGTATTCTTGCCGTACAAGTTGCAAAACTTCTCATTACTCATGGACGCACAGTGGCTCAGAAATTGAATAATTTGGCCAAAACCAAAATTTATAGCTATAACCTCTTTTCAAAATTTTTGCGCTATTTAATTTTAAACATGAATATTTAAAATAAGGTAGCCTGAAACTTAGTTAAAAATGTTTGTAATTGTGGGCGTGGCATGCTGTTAAACAGACATGTTTTATATGATTTTAGAAAGAAGGTGATTTATTTATATTTGATCGGAAATAAATTATCATTCCAAACTATCATCGATATTGAAATGCGATCTTTTTTGCGAAGTTGGTAGGACTGTAGTCTTTAAGGAGTAGTATGGGTGACCACTGTACTGTTTATATTTAAGGAGTTAGAAATATTTTTTACACTACTACATTTTTACCAAATATAGAACCTTAGAGGAATAGAACTTTTGAAGATCACAAGGGCTCATAAAAAGCAAATCATCCAGAGAAAGATGAAAGTAACCTTCGTAACCTGATGTATACTTCTGTACCCGTCTGGACCGGTCAGTAGAATTTTTTTTTAATTTTAATAAAACTACTAAAAAATTATTATTCAAAGAACGCCAACTTGCGCCCCACTGGTACAAAATTGTGTGAAGCATTTTCACCAACTTCTAGATGTCTGATCAACTTAAAAGTTTGAACACATACTAAATTTCCATGACAGCCTATACTAAGTAAATATCTCATATCATTAAAGCTATAGTAGTTAGAGTATTTCTAAATGGTAGATGTTATTTTTAGAGAAATATGCAAAGTATGTGTGTAAAACTTGGTAGTATAGAACCGAGGTAAGAGATACTCCCCATACAAAGTAATTAATAATAATGTGCTATCTGGAAAGCTATTAAAGTATAAATCTTCAAATTTGATATCAGTTAATTTGAATACCTATATATAGTTAGGTTAAAAACTGCTGGAGAAGTTGCGAGGGAATGGGTACTCCCCATAAAAAGTAATCAATAATTACCTTCTAGCCGGAAAGATATGACAGTAAGAGTCTTAAAATTTTATATTAACTAACTTAAAGACATGCTAGGAAGTAAGGTAAAAAACTGAGGGGGTAGGTATGATGAAGGAGTACTCACCATACAAAATAATTAATAATTACCTGCTATCTGGAAAGCTATTAAAGTATAAATCTTCAAATTTGATATCAGTTAAGTTGAAGACAAATATAAAAGTTGTATAAAGAGCTGGCGGTGTTGGTGCGAGGGAACGGCTACTTCCCCTACAAAATAATCCATAATTACTTGATAAATGGAAAGATATAACAGCAGAGTCTTAAAATTTGTTAGGAACTAATTTAAATACAAAATACAAAGTTGGTGAAAAACTGACGGGAAAGTGCGTGGGGAAGGGGTAATCCTCGCCCCCTTATATCTACATTTTTTAGAAACGGCCTATCCCAACCTGATCAAAAACTTTTCCTAGTTATTATTAAAATGGTTTATTTATCTACACATGGCACATGACAAATTAAAAAAAACCCCCCACATTTGTATGTAAAATATTTAAAAAAAAATTTTAAAGTAAGATTTTAGGCTTGAATTTCTCAACGGCTGTTGAACCGATTTTAATAAAACCAAAGCTGATAAAAGCTCAAAGAGTTATCGGTCCGATAAAAAAATTATGAAAATATCTAAACCGGTTAAAATGTTAAAGAATTTTGTCCAACGAAAAACAATAATGAGCCACTGTGCGGCGCCACAAAATCACACCATAAGCACAATTACCGCATGTCAAAATGGTATACTTTTTAGATAGTTGACCAGTTGATGAGAAGTTGTATTTTTGTAGCATCCAACTAATATGATTAACAATTTCATCATCCAGGGATGGAAAACTGTTTTCTATAAACTATCAGCTATATGATCAATTGATCAGCTAGCTGTCTAACCAATTAATCAGCTACCAGATCTAATCAGCTACCTGTTCAATTAGTCAGCTATCTGAACAGCTGTTCAGCTATCTTATCAGCTAACTGATCAAATTGACAGTTTTCTCTCTCTGGATGATGAAAATTGTTAATCATATAAATTTGACCAGGTCAATTATCAATTAGTCAGATAGCTCTATGTTTTTAGCACGCCACTAATATGATTAACGATTTCAGATCATTCTCCAGGGATGGAAAACTGTTATTCATAAACTAAGCACTCATACACAAAGCACATAAGAAAGAGTTCAAACGATTTCATAATCCCATCCGTGATTGAGCAGCTGTTTTTATGAAAAAGTTGGCCCTGAAACGGCATTAACACACTACTGGGGACTGATTTGTGATGAATAAATTTATTTTAAAATTATTTCATCTGGTTGTTGGAAGGTTGCAGAGCTTAGAAAAGTAAATCTTACTAATGATTTTATTCCTAATTTGGAACCATTCAAAGGATCTAATTTCTAATGAACTTCTTATATGGAACAAAATCGGACAGCTTTTAAACGGTGCGCTAGCTTAAGTCCATTCATGAAGCTGTTAGGCCAAACTAACTATAAATCCAGCAAGAACTGAACTAAAACTCTATACATAACTAAAATCATAAACTAAATTTTATCGAAATGTATGGTCTTTTAATATTCTTTTTGTTGTAAAGAAAACTTTAATGAAAATATTTTTAAAAATATTTTTTTTCTGCTACAAATATCAAGTGGAGATAGGCCTGGAAGCAGCCTTACACTGGTCTGCAAAAAATGTTTTGGTCCTTTAAATAAAAATTTGTGAATTATAAAGAAATAAATTTCTTAACGGAAGTACCTTTTAAGTGTCTGTTTACCTAATTGCTAGTGAAATTCATGGATTTTCATAATTTACTTCTTTTTTTTTTATGTAAGACTCTTATCCTTAAAAAATTTTTATTTTTTTTTTTAATTTTGAAGGAAGAATCAAAAAAATTTTTTTTAATACGAGTTTTTGAATGACTCTGAAAATGTCGATCAAATCAAAAGCCTATTTTTAGAGAGTTTAAAGGTAGTTTTGTCCTACATATATTGTCGTTTTGTTGATCGAAATTGGGCATACGATTGCCGAGAGTTATGATGAAATATTTTAATATATCTAATGGAAATATTAGCTTTAATAGAAAAAAAACTGAAAACGGATTTTATTTTAACACATCAAAGTTTTTGTATGCAAAATATTTTTATTTAAAGGATATTTTCTCTGCAGCTCAGTGTCATCCAAATACTTCCATAAATACCTATTTAGCAAAAAGTTTTTCGATTTTCCTTTTTTATAAAATTATTGTTTTTTAACTTGCAAATACTAACACAAACAAATCACTTAAATGGGTTTGTTCGAATGAATTTAAATAGGAAAACAAATATACAAACATTAAAATATCAAACATAAACTGCAATTATGCAAACTGAGTGGCTTTGTTAGCAAACAAAAGTTCAATTTTAAACGCAACGAAAAGCTTCAATAAATAAAATGGAAACAAACAAAACAAATACTTTAAAAGCTTTAAAGACACACACAGACACATATATACATACTTATAACATTAAATGATAGCATAGAAAAGAAATGTATAGGAAAAGACATAACAAGCAAACAAAATAGCAACAAATAGACAGTAAAATATATTAAAAATAAAATAAAAATTAATGAAACTTATTTATTGTATTAATTAAATATGTAAAAAAAGCTCAAAAGTTATGTTTGCTTTTGAGCATAGTTTTGGTAAAATAAAGCTCAACATTTTAGTTTATCATAAAACAGTTTAAAACAACTGAAAAATTTTTTGGATTTAATTGAGGACCACACACAGAAAAGATCTTGTGGATTTGCCAAAAGTAACCATCACTATAGAATAAAATTTTATAAATATTTTTCTATTAAATGCATCACAAATTTAAAATATTATAAATATTGAAACTTAAATAAAACTTAAATATATTTTTATACTTTTGACTAAAACTATAGTTAATGGAAATAAAAACTTGTTAAAAAAAATATTGAAATAAACTCATTTTAATATGATCTATTGTATCTTTATCTACTAGTCGTAAAAAATTAATAATATAACTTTTAAAATAAAAATCACTATAAAATAAACTTGTGTGGAAAATTAGTTAAGTTTTCTTAAAATTTCTAAATGTTAAAATCAAGATTAAAATATTTTACTAAAAAGAGAAAATCAATTCAAATATGGATGTATATTTACAAAATATAAATTAAAATTATTAAACAAATAAATCATTAGGAAAACTTAATTTCTTATGTTCCAGTAAGTTTTTTGCTTAAGTGTTAGTTTTCTAGAGGAAAGGACAAGTCACGTGACTAGTTTCCAAGGACTTGCAACCAATTCGAGTTCTGGAACTTCATATAAAGTTTTGGAACTCGAGCCGGTTGTTAGTTCTTAGGAACCAGTCACATGACCTGTCTTGTGACAGGTTCTTTACCCTCTAGGGAAGGAATTTTCAAAGGCACTTCCTTAAAGAAAACATTTTTACAAGTCAACTTTTTCAACTATTGCCTCTTTTTAAAAGTTACCTATTTATTGCAAAATTCATTTGTTTTTCTTAGCATGCGATTAGGGGCTATTCACATGTTACGTAACGCTCCAGTGGGGAGGGCGTAAAAATTTGTTACGGGTTATAAAAACTCCGAAAATAACGTTACGTAATATGTGAATGGCGCTAATTTTCCTTCACTTCTTAAAAATGTTTCTTAAAGGCTGATGTATTTAAGTAATTTTTTAAATTAATTCAAACTTTATTTTGAATACATATCGAACATTTGCTGCAACGCCATCATGACTCAAAATTTGTGATTCTTGAGCTAATAATTCAGAAATAATCGCCATATCTTATTTCATATCAACTAAGAAACCCTCCCCGATTTAAATGAAACTTGGTTTTGATATATTTTAATACAATATATATACTAATATAAAATGTTAGGGTCCTGGGCCTTCTAGTTATGGAGATATGACGTCATAAAGATTAAAAAAGTAAATCTATCAAAGTTGACTTTACTTTTGCAAGGTAATACCCAGTAAAAAATTTTCATATTTTTTGAAGCACTAAGCCAATAAAGCGCATAGTAATACGCTTTAAAAGAAGAGTTTATTGCACAACAGCAGACGCGGCTACAAGGGGGGGAAGGGATATCCCCCCTCAAAACGAGTAAATTTCAATAGAGTTTCTAAAAGAAGTTTGGAAAAATAGTATGTTTAACTTAGAAGTGATCCCCCCCCCTCCCCCCAAGTGCTCAAGCTGGATCCGCGGCTGCACAACAGTGAATGTATATGAAAGAAACTATACAAAAAAAAACAGATTTTTCAATGCTGATAATAATGCAGGTTTGTAAGCGAGAAAGTTTCATATACTTACAGTTTAAGTGCTGAAAATGGTGATGATTTTCAGCGCTTCAAAAAGCACTTTTTGTATCAAAAATTTAGTACTCCAAACCGGAAACTCGCCATACAAAATTCAGCAGCGATATCAGCAGGTTTGTAAGCACTACTTTTATTCTCTCATAGTAAAAACCTGCTTTATTTGAAGCAATTTTTTACTGGGTAACACAATCTTCATAGTGATGGGATTGAAAATTTTCTCAGATCACATTAAAAATTAAAAAAAAAATATATATATATATATATATATATATATATATATATATATATATATATATATATATATATATATATATATATATATATATATATATATATATATATATATATATATATATATATATATATATATATATATATATATATATATATATATATATATATATATATATATCTGAAAATAAAATTCGCTATATCTTAAAAAAGGTCAAGTTAAACATTTGTAAAAATATATATGTTTGTTCACTTCTAGTTTGAAAAATCAATAGAATCTTCAATTACAGCAGCTTACAACAAAAATGAAGCTTAAACTAAAAGGGTTTATATGCCAATTATGGATTGCTGAGCTCATAGCTGAAACTCTTTTATTTTTTCTACGAACCATTTTCGAGATATCAGTGCAAACGTGACTTTTCAATTAATCAAGTTTTTCGGTGTTATCTCGAAAACTGCTCGTAGGAAAAATAAACTAGTTTCAGTTTCGGGCTTAGCGATCTACTTTTATTTTAAGTCTCATTTTTTTCGCAAACTACTTCAAATGAAAATTCTGTTAATTTTTCTAGATTTTTGTCTATAGCTTTAGATATAATATGTACGTAATTATTATTCGGCTTAAGTTCAATAATTGAATTAATGTAAACTCAAATTATTTTTAAGAGTGGAATATTAGAATATCTAATCAGACTAGTAAGAACGGATTATTAATACTAATTTCGACAGCTGCTACACTGTCATCATCAGTGTCCTTTGTTCACTTTTACCACGTTTGATCGTGGTACAAAAAAGATTACAACAAGTGGCACAACAAGGAGCACAACAAGTGAAACAACAAAGAGCACAACAAAGACCACAACAAGTGGCACAAGTGGTAGTATTAATGAAACATCAGCTATTCAACTAAATTTTATGAGGAAATAGAATATGAGTATCTCTATATTCGATTTTATTAATATGGTAAGCACGAAATTTCACCTTCTGATTATATATTCCAATTTACCAACTCTTAGATATAATAGTTTTACCACTTTGGGGCTAACTAGTCTCAGTAGACATGAAAGTGAGCAAAAATATATATTTTTTTCGGAAATTTTAAAACTGACTTTTTGTAGCATATAGTGACTTTAAATTTCGGGACTGTAAATTTTTTTTAATATTTCTAAATTTTGGGTCACGTCATTGTAGAGGTAGTTTTGGAGATATTGATAATTTTATAAGTAAAGTCAACTTTTATAGATATATTTTTCTAGTTTTGATGACGTCATATCCCCATAATCGAACGAGTTAGAAATCCAAAATTTGATATCTTTTACTTCAATATACTAAAAAAAAACTCTACACAAAATTTTATCAAAATCGAAAATGGTAAGTTCCACCCATTGTTTTATTTGAGGTGTGTTAACTCTGTATACTCTTGAGAGAAGAATAAAATTATCTTGTTCAATTAAGTTGTGTGCAAGGTAGATTAAACAGATACCAACCAACACAAGATCAGCTGACTTAGTAAATTTGAGAATGTGTGCGTCACACAGACAATAGATTTTGACATATTTCTGGTGTGCTTCTATCAACAAAGTACATGCGTTAGTAAATTTGAGAGAGCTTATGAATGTGTGCGACTCACAGATAATGGATTTGACATATTTCTGGGGTATTTCTACCAACAATATACTCGTGTTTTTTTTTTGGTGTTGTATTTGTTTTAGTTATGGTAGTACCTGTAATGAATATGCCTTGGTTGTGTGTAAATTGAGAACTTTACGTTTTATAAAACTAGTTTTTTTATAGTTATGACGACACACAGTGGTGTAAATTAGAAAAAAAAGTGGTAATAAGTATGGAACTTCTAAGCTACTAAATGCATTTGCATAAACATTGGAATGCTGGCAGAAGTGGAGCCAGACTTTCAGAAACATATATTCTTAGCTGCACCAGGGACGCAGCTACAAGGGCTGAAAAATATCTACCTGGGGTGTGAAAAACATTATGCGACTTGTAACTCCCGCAACAAATGTCTAAGCTCAAAACTTTGAAATTTATCTAACAAATCGTAAATTTTTCCAAAAAAGTGCTTTCATAAGTTTTAAAATTGTAAAAAATTTTTTTAGAAATATTAATTTTATTTTTACACACAGTGAAAGGCCATGCTTTAGAGATGAATTTAGCGGACATTTTTTGTTGAATTTGATTGAAAATCATCCATTTTCAGAATAATTTTTGGGTTTACGTGCCTATAAGAATTTTGCACAAGGTGCCTGCCTTAAAGCCCCAAGAATTTATTAGATAGGTAGTTAGCATTATTCTTGCTTTAAATGCAGACATATTGGCTTTAAATGTAGCTGCGTGGGCAAATTTAGTAAATAAAAAAACTAAAATTTCAGGAAGACAATTTTTATATTATAAAAAAACTAACTAAAAATTTTATTTTTTCTGAAATTTCTGCTGTGTGCTCTAAATATAATATTTAACTACGGTGTTATGCAAATCCATTCAGTAGCTTAGAAGTTCCATACTCATTACAACTTTTTTTTTAATTTACACCACCGTGCGACGTTGCATCAAATGAGCGATGTGTATTTCTTATTATAATAAAATGAGTTGTGACGAGCAGAGATTAAAATGTTTTGTCTTTAAAGTGGCTGCTACACGGATCAATATTTTAGCTTCAATATATTTGCTTGTGTGCGTTTGTTATGAAAAGCAAAAGCATTTTGTTTAATATTCTTCAATATTTCCCCTCCGTATATGTGTAAAAAATTTTTGTTGAAGCTGAATATTGATGTGTTTAGCAGCCACTTAAGCAGTTGAAATGTTTTTTAATGATTTATTTGTTAAACAATTTAAAAGAAGAAGAAGTTGTTATGGTATATTAAATTTTTAATATACATACATACATTAATATATAATCTTGTTTGTGTGTATGTGTAACTTGTGTACTCGTGTATGTATTTGTATTAAATTCACTCAATAGAAAAGTACTAAATATTTCTATTATGTACTATTAATTAATAATATATTGTATTATTCACTAACATTTTATACAACACTATTTAATATTATAAAAACTAAACAAATTAAACATAAAAATTGTTCCACAAAAAAAAAGTATTTAACTTAAAATAATAATGTGCCAATATTTTTCTAAAAAGTTAATTTTATAAAAATTTTATAACTCTAAAACATATTATCTACATTAGAGTGGTCGTAAAAAAATTAAAATTTGGAATTCTCCGAGCCTCATAACCTAAAACGATGGGTATTTACAGCAAAACTAACATAAGAAAAAAATTCAGGCCAATCATTGAGCGCATGTTTGCATTCAGCGGGCCAAATAACTAAAGAAACAACTTCAAGTTCTAGGGAACGAAAAAGTTTACCGAAACTGTTGAAAATTTTACAGTCAACAACTTTTCAGAAGAAAGTTTTTTTTTTGTAAATACTATATTTATTAAGTTATGAGATCTAGAACCGAAAAAGAGCATTTGATCAACCGTTTGTGGGTGCACAATACGCCTTAACCTCAACTGATTGCCCTGAAATTTTGTTTGGGCAGTACTCGTATTTTTAAAAATACCCATGTATTTGGGGTATGAGACTTGAAGGAATCCAAATTTAAATTTTTTACTATCACTCTAATATATTTTGCAATAAATACAATTACACTCAAAGAAACACATTATTTACTACTAGAAAAATATTTCTAATATATTATCAAAAATACTTTAAGCTTGTTTCCTTTTTTTAATTGAGCCCCGAAAAGAATGTTTCAAGCTTAAATATTTGATCAAACAAGAAACTTAAAAAATTTGTTTTGAAAATACTTCAATACAAGCATGAACAAGCAACAGACATAAAATACGTACATCATATTTAACTTTAAAGAAATAAACTGAAACTTAAAAGCTTTTCAACTGGTATAAAAATATATGAAATAATTTTCATTACAATTTTTATAGCAAAAATGTTATCAGAATATAAAAATAAAAGTTGTTATTACTCTTATTAAATAATATAAAAATGAAATATATAATTAATAAATAAAACAGTAACTGTTGCTTTTTTAATAAAAAAAAAAACAAACAAAAAACAAATCACACAACAGACAGACACACACACACACAGTGGAAAAAATCGAAATCAAATCAAAACAAATTTAAATTTAAATTTAATCAGCAGGAAAGTACATGATGGTGGTATGAAAATATTTAATAAAAATTATTATTAAAAGCAAACATAATATTATTTTATTTTAAAAGGCAACAACAATTAAATGGTTTGTATAAAATTATTCAATTTGAACTCGAGGAAACTTATGTGATGTTATACTTAAGAAGCAAGCACCCTGCAAGAAATTTTGTACCAATGAAAATAGGGCTGGTACAATATATTCCTGACTCATGAGTGCGTGAAAAGAGAACACATCACTTAACTAGAACAAAAATGTTAACAAAATGCCTTCAATGTACAAGCAGAATTTTTCCACATCAAAAATATTTCACTAACTCATAATAAAGACGATGCACGGTGGGTGGGTGGCTCAGAAACTGAATTCGTTGGCCTGAACCTTAATTTTTTATTGTCATCGATTTTCAAAATGTTAAAACCATTTAATAGTAAACATATACACAGAGAAAAATTTCAATGTAAAATCATCGAAAACCAGGTTAACTTAACATTTTTCGATAGTGATTTTGCTACATAGGCGCTTCATCTTAATTCAACAGGATTTACAATAATCTTGAAAGAAAATTTATCCTTTTGAATTAACTATATTTCATGTTGATTTAATATTGCAGTACAGTTAAATCAAAATAATGTTGATCCCGAAATAATACTAAAGGTCATGTTGAATCAAAGTTATTTTGTGTTAAAACAACGTGAATTTGATTTTGGAGCAACACGAAGAAAAATGTTATATCAAAGTTATTTCAAGTTGAAACAACGTGAATTTAATGTTAAAACAACGCTAAGAATCATGTTGATTTATGGTTATATCAAGCAGAAACAACATGACTTTAATGTAGCTAATTTATTAATTATTTTACTTACGTGATGATTATATGCAGAGCCTTCAGAAAACTTTGTGTTGTAGTTGGCTGCCGCAGCCAAGATTTGAACTAGTGCCACTTGCAGCCACAACAGCTTCAAACTTTACTTTATCTATGCACTAAATAAATATCCATCGCATGAAAAATGAATTTCATTTTAATTCAAATTAATTTAAATGATTATTTAACATAGAACTTATTTGAAATTAAAGTTATTACATGACTATAACTTTAATTTGAAATAAGTTCTATGTTAAATAATCATTTAAATCAAAATTAAATATAAAATTAAATGTAACGTTTATAATAAAGTTGTTTTGACAGTAAAAATTTTAAATTCACAGAGATTTAAGGTTAGACTAATCATTTCTCATTCAAAATTATTATAAAGCATTGATAGTTTTAAGCCATCAGCAGTAAATTTTAGCTGGTAATTCGTCTACATAGTCGACACATGTAAGAATAAACAACAAAAGCACAACAGTGAACTGTAGCACCAAGCAAATAAACACTAACACACTTAAACGACATATTATTTCTTGTAAATTTAATGTGATTTCAAATCACAATTGCATCATGTTGATTTTACATTCTTTCTTTTTTCTGTGTGTATCTTAACTAAGGTAGACAAAAAATTATGTGAAAATATGAGTAAGTGTGGGCGTGGCATGCTGTTAAACACAAATTTTTTAGATGATTTTAGAAAAAAGTTGATTTATTTTTGTGTTTATGTTTTGTGACCAATTTCGTTTGTTTATGTTTTTTTATTGTGTTACACGTTTGGCTATTTATTTTTATTTGATCAGAAAGAAATTTTCATTCCTCGCATGTAGAGATGCATTCTTTTTTGCAAAGTTATTAGGATCGTAGTCTTTAAGATGTAGTATGGATGACCACTGTGCTGTTTATACTTAAAGTATTTTTGGAACATTTAAATTTTAGAGGAATCGAACTCTTGAAGTGCAAAAATGATTTTAAAAAAAGTGTCCTCTTTAATCCTGTATATACTTTTGTACCTGTCTGAACCCGTCTGAAAATACTTTTTAATTTTAATGAAATTACTCAAAAATTATTATTCAAAGAACGCAAAATTTCTCACTATTAGTATGAAATTGTATGAAATTTTCATAATTTTCAAGACGTCCGATCAAGTTGATACTTTGCATATATATTAGGTTCCCATGGCAATACAATCTGATGGGTATAAAAGTGGGCAGTGGCACGCCTGTACTAAGTAAATATCTCATATCATGTAATAAGGCATTTACATTGCCTTGAAATCTAGTATTTACAATTTTTTACTTTTTTTGTTGTTTTATACTAGATTTCCCACACAAAATGAAAACAACTTTGTCAGTAGATTTGGACGAAATCTACTCAAAATCTACTCAAAATCTCTTTTTTTTTGTTCTACCGTGTACAATATTTTTGTAAAAAAAGTGAGTGAATTAGCTACGATCCACAAAAGTTTTATACAAAAGGTGTGCGAATTAGCTAAGTTTGCACTTGTTGGGTTACAGTTTAAGATAGAATTCAGTCAAAGAATTTCAATGCAGCCAATATTTTCTTTGAATGTTCAATTATTACATGCTTTAAAATTTCTTTCTAAAATTAATATAATTTAATCCAAAGATCAAATTGAAAACGAACTTAGGCCAAACTAAATAAATAACTTTGATTAAAAATTATACAGTTCGACTAAATTCATTATTTAACTTTTTCTTTTCAATATTTCCAAAGAATAGATTTTAAAAATGACTTCAGCTGAAATTTTTAACCAAAAGGATCATAATATATTTATTGCAAAATTTTGGCTATTCTATTACCGGAGATATTTACGAAATATTGAAAAAAGTCGAGGCCAAAAACTAAAATTTTAAAATTTAAGTCAAATATCTTTGAAAATATTAAAGATATCTTAATAAAATAAAGTGTGTTTTCTTTAGCTATTCTTAAACTTTACAACAAGCTTTAATGCTTTAAAATCGGATAATGTTTGTACGAATTATGAGGGCAACAAGGTTTTTTATGCTCGAGGTAGTCAATTTTGACACCCTGTAGCTCAACATGTGCTTTAACAGAGTAGTCTAAATTTAAATATTATTAAAGCTTAGGTCTTCCTGTATAATTTTGCATACATCGTTTTGTAATCGGATCGCAATTTTCAAAGGTACAGATATATTACCCTTTTTTCCAATTAGAACCACTGTACAACATGGAAAATGGGGAGAAAATTAACTCCTCCCCCTAAAATGAATCTGAAATGTAAAGTTTCATATATCTTTTTAGGTACCCTATACCAAAAATAAGTGGGTAGAACATGGTCATATTGAAATAAACTCAGTAATGTGTGACTTTGACCTCGCAGACGAAGGCTCCTTTCTCGTTTTTGGCTTTTGTTTTAATTTTGGAAATATTTTTCGTTTTGCTTTTTCGTTTAATTATAGTTTTTTATTTTTTAAGTTTTTTTTTTACTTTTCCTGCGAATTTTTTATTTTTTTTTGTTTTTGCGCTTTTTTCATTTATGTGATTTTTCTAGATTTTTGCGATTTTTCGTTGTTTGGCGATTTTTTCCTTGTTTTTTGCCGATTTGTTCAGTTTTGGCGGTTTTTGGCTTATAGCGTTTTTCACGTTTTTTTTAATTTGTTGATGATACTTTTAGTTTTAGCGGTTTTTTCAGTTTTGGTGCTTTATTCCGTTTTGACGACTTTTTTCGGTTTTTGGAACTTTTTTTTAATTTAGTTTTCGGCGATCTTTTTAGTTTTGGTGATTTTTTGCATTTTAGCGATTTTCTTACTTTAGGTGTTTTTTTCCTTTAAAAACTTTTTCATTTTGGCGATTTTTCTTTTGAAATTTTTTTTTTAATTTTGGAATATTTTAGTTTTAAGTTCAAGAGTTTTCCTCTTACGGTTTCCAAGGCAGACGGATGGACAACGAAGCGAAAACAATAGGGTCCTTTATATTTTTTGTGTATGGAACCCTAAAAAAGTTATTTTCTTATACAGTGAAATTAAAAATTGGTGTAGGAATAAAGCCATGATATTTTGCTTGTCCTTTTAGTTAAAGAAAACTCGTTTTTTATAGATAAATTTCGATTTTGAATATCTGAAAGTGGGAAAATTACCTACTCACCCAAGATCACAGACATCATTAAGTCGTATTTCAAGTGAAAAAAATTCTCTTTGCAGCTGAGTGTTATTTAAAAGAGTTCTTTATAATTATAAAGAACACGAGAATTGTTACTTCTTTACAATAAATTTGCATAATATTAACAAGCTTCCGTGATAGTCATCCCTTTTCCTTTCTCCAAAAATTTTTTTTCATGCCTAAAAGTCGTCACAACCGAATGTACAACTCTTACTTGGCTTATTACTACAGGCAGGAGCGTAGTCCTATTAGCCTTCATTTTGGGTGGTAAACAATATGCTTTTGTGTATGGTAGGTATCACAGACCTTTTACTTCTCCCCAATAAAGTCATTGTGTCTCTATGCAGTCTTATTTTTATTTTTTGTGCAGCTAATGAACAATAACAACATTATTAATGATAACACTTTTCCTCTTAAACGCCTCATCAATATGGTAGTTTATATTTTTTAATTGGAAAATTGAATAAACAACGCACCTTTACAACCAGCAATTTATCGAGTGAACACTCACTTTATTTTTCTTTCTCTCAATATTCAAGAGCCATTCAACACGTACGTGTCTCTAGAATTTGCAATATGTTGCCAATGATGCAATTACTGGAGTTTAATATACAAACACCCATTAACATAAAAACCTTTAAAAATGCACAGATGGCTTATCTAGTTCAAGATCGTCATAACTCAAGATAATTGATTTAAAATTTTCAATTTGCCAATTACCTTAAAAGAAATAATATTATAATTTACTCTCGCAAGGTGAGTAGTTGTTATACAATAGATTTACATTTGTAAGAACTTTTTTACAAAATATGAAGATTTATTTGATCATTATTAACACAAAACTTGAATTTTTCGAGTTATGACAATCTTGAATTAAATGAGCAGCTTGTACGCTTGTAAGTATGTGGCTGCGAAAGTGTGTTGTGACACTTTGAATGAATGAATGAGTAAAATAAACAAATGAAACTAATGCAATTTTAGTCATGCAAACATGTGCGATAAATTGCAAAATCGATAAAAATGGAAATTGTGTTAAAAATGAAGGGTTTTTCTTGTTGTTTTTGTATGCTTCACTCTTTAAATACCTGGAGGAATTGAGTTGCAACTGTTTGTTCACAGTAGAACAACTGTTGGAAGGAGTGAGAGTAAAATGTATTTGTTTTATGTTTAACGTACAATCTACTTGTTAGGATGTCTGCCTATTTACTTGGAAAATTCACAGCTATATTGACATAATTAAATGAAGAGAGAAGCCTTCTGTATATGCAATTAGGCGATATAGGAAAATCATAGTGGGGGGGTTTTTTTGTTTAAAAAGAAAATGGGTTTATAAAAAAACTGTTTTATGGAATTAACCTAATCATATTGCTGCATTTGCTGCAAGAACGTCAATTAGAAACTATTTTTACAATAAACGAATTTAGGCTTTTTAAATTTTTTACAGATTTCCAAAAAAAAAACAACAGGATGCCCGTTATTGCAGGACACCAGGTAGATGCTGCTTATTTGACATTTCCATTTTCTTTACATGACATTTACATATAATATACACGACATATGTTAAAGTGTTATACGAGTATTTGGGAACACCTCCAGTGTGCGATGTTGCATAAAGGGCTTGCCTATGTTCGTCTGATATTTAGCTATTCTAATAAGTATGAACAATTTGTACTGGTTCATAAAAACAATTGAAAGAAAAACACAACTGTTATGTTATGAGTTTAGTCGAACTGTATTTTGTAATTTAATTATTTTGGCTTGAGTTCGGTTTTAACTTAATTTTTCAATTAAATTATATTTTTATTTAGAGATAAATGTGAAGCATATAGACAAAGAAAATTTTTGACTGCACGGAGGCGTTTCTAAGACTGTAGAAAAAATATTTTTGCCACGCCAAAATATATAGCACTTTTTCTGTGTTACATATAGCGCCGCCATTTAAAGTCTGATTTTATCATGTCTCATATCGTTGTTTATTGCCGGACTGTCACTTACTTTTTGGCTCTGGTGACTTTTTAATCCGACATCGAATTTTGGGCACCAGTTATGACATCTCGGATCCTTCCTCTCTTATGTGCACTTTTTTCCACGTGGCAAGAAAGCCACGAGAAGAACTTTGTCGCCCTCATAACTTTTACAAATATTCGGCCATGTTACAGAGTTCAACTCCGTTCGGAAATGGAATTCAATCGACCCTAATATGCCAAGCCCTAGCTAGAGCATACCGCACCATAATAGCCCCGCCAACAGTCTGGACACACCTGACAAATTTGCGTATTTTAGTTTTCTTTTTTAGAGACAAGGGTAGGTTGAATTCCGTTTCCGAACGGAATTGACTCTGTAACATGGCCGATTATCCGATTTTAATAAATGGGCATCACTGTAGACGTATGAGTAATATGATAGTATGTACTATAATATTACTCATACGTACAACATTTTGGTTAAAAAATTTGAAATTCGCATTATCTTCACATTCTTTTTCTGGGAATTGAAAATTCGTACAAAAATGCTGGTTCAATATATCGTTTAAATTTTTTTACGTAAGGGGACTGCTATGTTTTTTAATAGTCATTCAGGTAAATAAAATGTTTCTGAAAAGTTTTTTTTTCTTCAGAAAATCTGCTCTCCAAATTAGTTATATTAAATGTATCTAATATAATTTGTGAAGAAATCTGTGTTATCTAATAAGCTGGCTATTTCGATGGAGTATGAAGTTCTCTTGATGAAGCTCATAGCTGAGAATTAGTGTTTTTGGGGAATGTTTGAGACCAGCAGTCCGCCAACGAGGCTAATTACGACTTCTGCGACCTTCGAACCCTGAAGTTGCCCCGGGTTTGCTCCTAAACCGGGTTAGGCTTGGTCGGTGGTGGTTATAGGAAAGGATGGTACTGCTAAATTTTAGGAGTTACAGTAGTATCTCCTCAAATGTACGTGTCAAGTCATACCCCATCACGTCATGTTATGTCATATCATGTCCTGTCATGTACTGTCATTTCATGTCGCGGTGTCTCGTGTCATATCATGCCAATTTTTATCATGTCGTGTCTTGTCATGTCATGTCTTGTCATGACATGTCATGTCATGTCATGTCATTTCATGTCATGTCTTGTCGTGTCATATCATGTCTTGTCATGTCATGTCATGTCATGTCTTGTCATGTCATGTCATGTCATGTCTTGTTATGTTATGTCTTGTCATGTCATATCTTGTCATGTCATGTCATGTCTTGTCATGTCATGTCATGTCATGTCATGTCTTGTCATGTTATGTCTTGTCATGTCATATCTTGTCATGTCATGTCATGTCTTGTCATGTCATGTCATGTCATGTCTTGTCATGTTATGTCTTGTCATGTCATATCTTGTCATGTCATGTCTTGTCATGTCATGTCTTGTAATGTCATGTCTTGTCATGTCATGTCTTGTCATATCATGTCTTGTCATGTCATGTAATATTTTGCCAACACGACGTAACATAGCTTATAGTTTTATATGTTATCTTTTTTAACTAAATAAAACGTTATGAACTTCGTTCACATCCGATGTCCAACGTTCTCATTTTTAAGTTTCAGGAGTTTGTAATCTTTCTTAACTGTGGCAGGCAACAAGTACATCTTTTTATAAAAATTTCAAACCAATAAATATTTCAATTTCATATTATTTTTATTTAATCATATATAAAAAAGTTGTTACTAGTGCTGCTAATAAACAAATAAACATAGAAATTTGCCTTTCTATTTAAACTACATACAACGTAATATTTTATTTATTGACTTTATGCAGTAAAACAAATCAATGTCCTTTTGTTTATTTTGAAATAATAACAATAGTATTTTATGCCAAACACGTCTACGAAATTGTGTTAAATAATCAAAACTCAATACAAAAAAAAACTACACTACAAAAACAGAAACACTCTTCAATTATTTTAAAAGCAATCAAAGAAGAAGAATTTAAAGCAAAATCATAAACAAAACATTTATTTTTGTCAAAACTAAAAGCAACATAGTAGCAATAATTTTTGGCATTTTCTCATAAATAATATGAATCGAACGTAAATATTTTCCACTAAAGCTAAGAACTTTGTCATAAATATTATCAAATGCAAATAATAGAATTTTCTTCAAAGCAACTTAGACCTTTTTTACTCTGTGTAATTAAAAAGTAAAATCATAGTGTGTATGGTGCGATAAACTTCGTGCCATCTATTTTGAGTTTCATTGGCCACTAAGCAGAAGTAATCAAATTTTATCTTGCACTTACTTGTCAACAGCAAATTCCATCTTTTGTATTTTTAGTTTTTTTTTTCTTTATCCGCCATAATCCGCCTTTCATCATGTTATAAATAAAAAATTGCTTTAAAGAGCATCCACCTAAACCTTGAAATTCTTTTGTAAACAATTTTTGTTTTTTTAATGCAGAGAAGAAGCGAACATGTAGTTCATGGGCTTTTACACTTGAACATCCTTTTTAATCCTTTTTTAATGTTTATGTGTACATCCTTTCTCTTGGTTGGTTTGAATTTTTCAAAAAATTTCAATGCTGTGGTTTTTTTTTGCCATACATCCACGCCATCACCACAAATAATGAAACAAACAAGGACAGACAGGCTCACGTTCAATAGCCGTAAATATGCGAACAAATACATTCCTTAAACGTTTTTTCTATGCACCTGTATTCGTGCAAAAACACAAAAAAGTGTTGCATGCACTTCTTGTTTTAAAGGCATGCATTTATGTGTATATTGATATTGTGTGGCATTTCGAGGAAATGTACACACACAGAAAAAATGCTAATGTAAATTCAAACTTCCCTGCAGACAAAATGACTAGTATGACTTTAAAAATATTCTTGTTGCTTTTTAACTCAGACTAGTTGTCTATCTGTCCTTTTTTCATATATTAAACTATCGATTTTAACATTAGGTTGTCATAGAAGCACAACTAGCTCATTTATATACAGTTATATCACAGTTAGAATAGTTGTAGCAAAGTGTTGCTCTTACTAGTTTTTCTATTTATCGTTTTGTATTTCTGAAAAAAAAATTTTGGCTCAAGCGGGGTACGAACACACATTCCTCATATTTCAAGGCAAGTATTCTACCCACTGAGCCACTTTCTACTTATTTTTTAAGAGCTAAAAATATGTATTATATACATGAAAATTGTGTCCTTTTTTGACTAGTATCGTTACCAGTCTCGATACAACTAGTAATATAATTGTTATTTTTTTACTAGTATCGTTAGTAGTCTCTTTGCAACTAGTAATATGACTGTCTAATACCCCTCCATAATCAATTTCAATGTATATTAATAAAACTTTAATATTTTACTTAAAAAGTAAAATATTAATTTGGGAAAAAACACGTTACAAAATTAAAGTTAATGTTATTTAATAATTCCCAAAAAAAAACTTTTTATTTAATATGACTGTCGTTTTTTGACTAGTATCATTACAACTAGTATATGACTGTCCCAAGGCGTATTTAGTGGTAAATTTAGCTGCTGGGATATGAGAAATAAGTTGTTGCTTAAATGTGTTGGTGTTTATTTGACTTGTTGCTACAGTGCACTGTTGTGCTCAGTTGTGTGACTTGGTGTTGTTTATTTTGATGTTCGTCTTGTGTAAATGTAAATAGCCGACAAAATATTCAGCTGCTGATTTAAAACTACCATTGCCTCATATTAATTTTAAATGAAAAATTATTAATCTAATTATAAATTTCTTGGATTTAATATACTCGTATTTCACTGTTAAAATAATTGGATGTTTATTCTAATACACATCACGTAAGTAAAATAATTAATAAAATAGCTACACTACAGTCATGTTGTTTCAACTTGTTCAACTCGATTTAACTTTAATTCAACATGATTCTTCGTGTTGTTTTAATATTAAATTCACGTTGTTTCAATTTGAAATAACTTTAATTTAACATGATTCTTCGTATTATTTCAATATCAACTTCATTTTGATTTAACTGTACTCGAATATTAAATCAACATGAAATATAGTTATTTCAAAAGAAAAAATTATCTTTGAAGGTTATTGTAAAATCGTGTTGAATTCACATGAAACACCTATGAAGCAACATCACTACCGAAAAATTTTTAATTTATCTGGTTTTCTACTATTTTAATACGAAATTTGTCGGTGTATTGTAGAATTTTATGATAAATATTTTTGTATGACATTTCAGCCCGCTATAGCGCCGCTAAGGGGAGGTTTTTTTTCATTTTTTAAGATATTTTAAAAAATACCCATATAGCAAAGAGGCTTAAAATGTTCCTTCAATGTTTGTTGTGACGTCCTGCATAAAAGTAGTAAACACATATTATACCTTAAACGTACAAACAGAACAAAAGCCATAATATCAACATGTAGCAATATTGATTGAAATTCATATTAAATTTCAGCAAAAGAAGAGACTTTATTTAAAATTGCCATTGTTTGATTATTCATTTTATAAGAAAAGTCATTGATATAAATGTAAATCTCATTGCTATAATTATTTTCATTGTTAAAACAACGTTTTTCAATATTGAATCCATAAAATCCTGTTTTATAATAAATTCAATTGTTATCAAGTTAAACTAAAGTTGGATCTATTTTTAGTAAATCAATGAAAAATCGCCTTTATATTTAATTTTATATCAACATAACTATGATTTTAATTTCAAATAAATTTTATGTTAAATCATTAACTAAATCATATTGAATTAAATTTAAATTCATGTTATATATGATGGTATTTATATAAAAGTATATTTGAGGCTGTTGTGGCTGCAGTGGCTAGAGCCTTGACTACTAAGTACGCGATGACAGCATGCATTCGAGTAGAAATCTTGGCTGGGGCCAGCCAACAGCAATACAAATTTTTCTTATGCCTATGGTAATACACATCACTGCACACAGAGGTATGGTTTCATATATTTTTGAGCAAAAAATATAAGGAGTGGTCCTAGGTTATTAGAAATTTGCACCAAGCCTTATATTGACTAAATTAAGAAACAATATAATTTCATCAAAATGGGTCACGCCCGTCGGCCGCCGGCCGCCCGTACAATTCAAATCGATTTTTTCTCGCAAAATGTTTCCTATCAAAGCAAAAGCCTTCAATTGTTATACATACAGTTTCTTGAAAAGACAAACGATGCATGCCATGTTTCATAAATATCAGCCACGCCCATCGCCCACTTCTCATACAATTCAAATCAACATTTTCGAACAAAAGTTTTCCTATTCCCAACAAAAGTCTTCAAATTTCGTACATACACTTTCTTAAATAAACAAAAGATGCATGCAAAGTTCTAGCAACATCAGCCACGCCCACCGCTACTATATATATGTCAAAACAAAATTAGTCCAAAATAATCAAACATTTTATTAATCAGCTATCATGTCTTTAACTACATGATTTAGTTCTAAAAGATGTTTATAAGGTTGACGTCTTATGCTACTTATACACACGAATTAGATGATGCAAGCAAACGTTGCCAAACATCAGTATTTGTTGAAGTTCTATTGCACTTTCTCGAAAACAATCATCTGTACTTGCTGTAATCTTTATTATGAGCTTCTTCTGCTTCCTCGGAGAGTATACCAATAGGGAGTACTGCTTTATCAATTATGTCCTTTCCATGTACATAAATTTTTGTATTTATTTTATGGACTGTAACAGACATGAAGTCATAGCAAAGTTTTACTGATACACATATCTGCATAATAAATCATATGCTATAAACAAGTATTTTTCGATCCCCTTCAGATTCGTTATATCGAAGTTTCACTGTATTACTAAAATCATGTGGTTTAATTTTTCTTATTTCTTTATGCGGTTCTTTGCAATTGCTGTCAATCAATTATGTATTAGCAAATTGTTGTAATATTTGATAACTGCAATACATATCATCAAAAAAGCTTAAGCCTAAATGTATGCAAGAGAATTTATTACAAAAATGCATAGGAATATTCGTGACCTTTTTCAGAAAATTTATAAGTTTGTTCAGCGATCGCAGAAATGCGCAGGATTTTTTTTGTTGCGTTACTTCAAAGAATACACTCTCACCTTTCAGTTGGATCTAGTGAGAAGCCTGAGCTGGACGCAACTAACTTATTTTTCTTTCGAGGAAAACTGCAAACGCAGAATTTCAATTCCCTCATATCTACTAAACTATATATCGTCATATGAATTCATAAAAGCCCTAAGTTACATTGAAATAATATTATAGGAGAAGCCAAAAACTCTTTAATATGAAAAATTAGCTCCTAAACAGGTCATTAATACTTATAATAATAACCCTGAAGAAAGTCAGGGGCCAAGTGTCTCCAAGTCACCACTTTTGTCGACAAGTTTGGTGACTTTTTGGTGACGTTGTCAACGAATCGTCTACAATTTTTATTTTAGCTTTAATGAGAACATACATTTTTAACAGCTAAAAAACGATTTTTTATGGTCTCATTTTGATGAGTTGAAACTATATGCGGCTGAACGGAAAACTAAAAATTTTCATAAAAATCTAATTTATTTGTATTAGCTGGCAAAAAGTTTAATATGTGTTGACTAGAATCATTAAAATGTACTAGTGAATCTTTGGTACCAGTGTCTCCATATGGTCCAATAAGAACCACCTGGTCTGTAGTTCCGATGTCAGTAGTGGAATCTCAATGACAAGCACATGTTAAATGTCTATAGCACAGAACATTGCCTGGGGTACAATTAGTCAGTAGTACTGGTGACAAGGTCAATAGTGAATCAGTAAAATTTTACTATCGGGATTTGCTGCAGGGAACATTTATTTTAATAAGGTGCATCATAATCAATCAAAAAGTCAGTTTTAAATTTTTTGTAACTTAGGGCTTTTTTTAAATCATATGACGATATGCAATCCAAATATATTTTAATTAAAAGATGGTGCTATATTTCTATAAAAACGGCATTAAAATGTTAGCAGTAAATTAATTACCACCCGATTAATCGGTCGGTTAATTTAAAATTGGCTATTTCAGTCGATTAACCGATTAACCGACGTAACGAAATTTTTTAATTTTTTGTAGTATTATAAAATTTTTTATTTTCGTCATCGTCTCAGTGATCTTAACTTAACTAAAACCTAAAAACCTTTGGATGTGGCTATAAAAATGCTTAGTAAAGTCTCTGCTACTCTAATTGACCTTGAGGGAAGTGTTAAGTTTTTGTTTAAAAGCTTAAGCTTTTAATTAAATCGTTGGCTTATTGCCAACGATTTAATTAAAAACCTAAGGATTAGATTTAATGAGAGAAGAATTCAATTAGTTTATACCTCCACTCAGGAATATTTCCTTTTAGCAACAGTGTTTTAAAATACAGTACAAAACCGGAAACTAAGGAATTCGGAAATAAATTTTTTTGCAGAATGTTCGGTGCTGAGTTCTGCCACTACGAGTCACATGATCACCTGACAACAGAAGAAATTGACGGTAGTATTACAAGAAATCTTTTAACAGAATTAACCGAAATAATTAGAAGTTTGAAGAAATTTAAAAAATTAAAACAGGACATAATGGAAGATTTTATACATTTAAAGAAATCCAGGAAAAGGATTGAGAAACTAGATATTCTGTATTATGGATTGCTTACGACTTCTTCAACATCTACGATAAGCGAAAGGATTTTTCCAAGTCAAGTTTTATCAAAACTAAAGAAAAGAAGCGCTTAAATCCTGAACGTTTAAACCAAATTATTTTTCTGAAAGATTAGAAGATCTCCTTAAACTATTGAAATAACTAATAAAAATGATCTCACAAACTTGTTAATTTTTTATTTAATACATATTTGATGATTTTTTGCTTGGTTTAGTTCAAGAATTGTTATGGTTGTTATGTTCTTGTTTTTTTTTTACTAATAAACTCAAAATAATAATAATAATAATAATAATAATAATTAAATGCATTTTTGTTTGTTGAAATTACTTGATTTATGGAAAAACTTTATTAATCGGTTAACCGATTAATAATGAAATTAACCGATTACTAACCGACTAAGCCAAAACCTAGATTAATTAATCTAACGATTAACCGATTAAAGCAAAATCTCGATTAAATGAATACCCTAACTGAGGAGTTACATGAAAATTTTCATCAGTTTTCATGGTAAAATATTTTAGTAATTTCACTAGATTTTTTTATAGCACAAAATGTGTCTTTTTACAAAAAAAAATATGGATTTTTCTTAATGAAATAGTTCTCTATAGAACTGCATCATTAGATATTTGCAAAGTTACAGTCGAAAGATTCCTTTTTTGCCAAAAAAAAAAAAAAAAATACCACTGTGTGGCAACGTCCTTAGCCGGAAATGATATGTTTAACTCGTTGCCGAAATACAATAATTAATAAAATGGCTACATTAGATTCATCTTGTTTCAACTTGAAATAATTTTAATTCAACATGATTCTTCGTATTATTTCGGATATAAAATTGATTTTGCTCCAACTGTACGGGAATATTAAATCAACGTGAAATATAGTTATTTCAAAAGGAAAAATGTTTTTTCGAAGATTATTGTAAGTAAAATCATGTTGAATTAATATTAAATACATATAACGCAAAATCATTACCGAAAAATGTAAAATTAATCTTGTTTTCAACGATTTTATCATTAATTTTTTCTGTGTGTAAAATTACAAGAGTGAGGAAAATTTAGCTTCCCCTAAAATGAATACCAGACATAAACTTTCAAAACGCCGAAACATGTATTTTTATTTTTCTGTGGCCTCTACCAGAAGCCATTGATTTATCTTGACAAAAGTCCAAGCCGATATGAAAAAATAGCACTAACATTTTTCTGATGTTTTTATGTATGAAGTTTGACAAATGTTAGAACAAAATTATATCTCGTGAGGACGGGGTGTTAGAGCCCTGTTATTTGTTTCTGTTGTACAGTAATATAAGAGAGCTTCGAGACCATTTATAAAACGCCAAAATAAAAGTATTTCCATAATTTTAGTTTCTTGTCTCAAATTCCGTGTTAGCACTTATATCATCTTATATTTCTGGGCTATTAATAAGAATTAAATAAAAAAAATGCTTTGCTCATTTTTTAATAACTTTATTAAGAATTTTGTTATATCAGTCAATTTAACAAATATGTTCATTGAATGTAGGGTAGCTACATATTTCTAGTAATTAAAATACCCGAAAAATCCATCTTTAGCTACATGCCAGTTTTATTCTGTAAAGTTGGGAAATTATCACGGAAATTAAACATTTTACATATTCTCCCAACTACAAAAAGAGGAAACTAAAAATGCCTTCTAAAATATAAGTAACATTTTTTACAATGAAATAGTGTATTTTTATGCCAAAGAAGAATTGAATGTTTGATTTAAAAGTGATGACATTTTAATGATAGTTTGGAAGTTCTTATATACGAACTTTTATAACAACACTAAAGTTTTCTTATCTTCAGCACTGTTTGGAAAAAATAATTGAAGTCAAAGTTTTCCACTATAACCAAAAAGAATTTTTCTATTAAAATGTTAGAAACACGTGTTCATGTACATATAAGAGGAATTAAGTGGTTTTTATTTTAACACTTTTATAGAAAAACAATTGAAATATCTTAACATTTATACGTAATAACTTGCAGCTTAATACATAATTAAATCTAATATGAACGTGACAATTGTATACTCTTTTGTTTATTTCATTGTTAAACAATTATTTCAATTTAGTTAAAAGTAATGAGCAAATTGCTCTGCATTTGTTAAAAGTCTTCTATTTTTAAATTCAAGTCAGAGAACATTTTAAAAGTTGTTAAAACATCTGTGCATGCACAATAAATACAAGCGCTAAAATTTAATTTTAACTTTATCCCTCTATTGAAAAGAAGTAAATTTTGCAAAAGAAATATGTTTCCTGTTAACTTGTCTGTTTGTTTTCAGTTCGAAATACTTGTATAAAACAAGCAAAAAAAAAAACAAGGAAGTAAAAATGTGTATAATGAAAACTCATAGAAGAAAAAAAATACATGTATAAACTTTTAATACATGTATAAAGCATTCTTTGTCTGAGATGTACAAACGACAATAAATATAATAAATAGATGCGGATTAGATTTGTCAATTAAAATTGTTAAGCGGAGAAACTCAACGCAAATGCAGAGAAGAGACACAATTGTATAGTTGTTGTATGGTTGTTTGTATCAAATTGTTGTTCTTTTGCCTTGGACGAAATATGTACTTTATGTGCAAGGCCATAAAAAATTCCATTTTTGAGATTTCTCAAAACTTTCTTAGGAGTTCTGAGGTTCCCAGAAGCAAATCTTGGTTTTTTTTCTTTGCTCTCCTCGAACTTTCAGAAGGTCGCCGGATTCCCAAAAACTGGGACAACAATCTATCCAAAATCTCAGAAGTCCCCGGATTCCCAAAAACTTTTAGAAAAATCTCCCCAAAATTCCATAAGCTCCCTGGACTTCCAAAGCTTTTACGAAAATCCCCCCAAAATCCCAGAAGTTCCCTGGATTCCCAAAAACTTGTACAAAAATCTCTTCTAAATCCCAGAAGTTCCCTAGATTCCCACAAACTTTTACCAAAATCTCTCCAAAATCCCAGAAGTTCCCCGGAAAACAAATTTCAGCTAAATCGGTTGACAGGAAAGGTGGAAATTTTCACAAAATCCACATACAAACATAAAAATAAAATCTCTCCAAGATTTCAGAAGTTCCCCGTAAAACAAATTTCAAATAAATCGGTCATCAGGAAGGGTGTAAATTTTCACAAAATCCACATACATAAAAACAAAAAAAGGAAAAAATGATACTCACTAAACACATATGTGTGACACGCAATTTAAATCAAGTCTTACAAGCTAAAATGATTTACTGTCTTTTCTTGTTAATTGCTCTACACACATTTGACTTATTACTTACTAGCCTACGATTTGTAAATCATTCTTGTTTTTGTATGGTGTGATGACTTACTTAGCAAGTAAATTTCAACTTAAATCAAAGCACGATTTGGAAAAACATAGTAGCCCAATTCACAATCTTGTGCAAATGGTATAGTATATTGATACTCACCACTAACAATTGTTAAGTGGTGAGTATCAATATACTATACCAATTTGCAAATGCTTCGATGCAAGACCATTTGCACAAGATTGTGAATTGGGCCAGTGTGATTTCAAATGCGTTTCAAATGGCAATTTGCAGATGTCTAGTTTACAGTACATATGAATTTACGATATTTTATGTGTCGTCACAAATATGCGCCACGCCTGAGTTGTAATATCAAATTTTTACTGCATATATTTTTTTTTATCACACTGCATAATTTATATTTTTTGATTTAACTGGCCATAACCACTGAATTTGCAATTACATATGTATTACCAAAAAATAAAAAGCAAAGACAAGACTTATGTGTAATACTTATGTTTAATACAAGTCGTAAAGTATGTCATCAGTAGAAAAGATACGTTCATTTAACACACTTTCGGTGCTTAGCAATGTTTATATGTTTAGACGGACGAATTGCCGATTACTTTATCAAATGGCTTTGTTGTTATTATATGTATGTAACACCTAATGAAAATGAAATGCGTGTCTTAACGACATGCCGGTAGAAATAAACGACACATGCCGGTTAAAAAAACAATAGAAAAAAATGTGAAAGAAATGTGTAAGTCAGTAGAACAAACAATTATTGTGCCAGTTTTTTTTCTTTCTTTACAGGTTTCCCTTTTGTTTTGTGTTAAGAAAATTTTAATATAAGTGTCGCTTTGAATGTTCACTAGCGTGGTTTAAAAAAAAGTTGAGCCAGTCACCCGCTAGGATTGAAGATTAGTAGAAAATAATTCCAGAAATTTGTCTTTAATTTTTTATCACGCCCCCGTAATACCGCCCTTTTTGTTTTTTGTACACTCTGTCGCCATTTGCAGTCCGATCATAATATGATGCATATCATTGCACATGGCTTGACTACCCTGCAGGATATGTCGATAGAAAAATTGTACTGATTCACTACTGACTTTGTCACCAGTACTACTGACTAATTGTACCCAGGCAATGTTCTGTGGTACAGACATTTATGAAACGTTTTACCAGCTAAGACAAATAAATTCAATTTTTTATGAAAATTTTTAGTTTTCCGTTCAGCCGCATATATTTTCAACATATCAAAATGAGATCATAAAAAATCGTTTTCTAGCTATTAAAAACTTCTCTCCTCATTAAAGCTAAAATAAAAAGCGTAGAGGATTCGTTGACAACGGCACAAAAAGTCACCAAACTTATCGACAAAAGTGATGACTTGGAGACACTTGGCCCCTGGTTTTCTTCAGGGTATGGCTACATTTTTGCTTTGGCGAATTTTTAATAATGTGCAACATTTCAGACATGGCAAGAGAGTCCTTCTGAAACTTTGTATGTCCACCTTTTAATATTCTCACTTTTATGCCACTCCCCAAAGGTAAGCGTTTTTTTTTCTCTTTCGCATGCATACTATATTAAACCAGTTCAAATAAAATAAAATAGAAGATTTTCAACCGACAATGAATGGGTATATGAATGGCGTCTCTAAAAATGTTAAACAAAAATATTTTTGCCTCTCCCCAAAATATAGACCTTTTTGTTTTTAGGGTTCCAAACACCAAAATTGCAAAGGATCCTTATTGTTTTCGCTACGCTGTCCGTCTGTCTATCTGCCTGTCACAGGCTGAAATTTTTCACAGAATATGTAAAACTTTGGCAGGTACAACAACAGATATATGTCAGTTAAAAATTAAAGGGTGTTCTAAAGCGAGCAACGAAAAATGTAGAAATACTAATGTAATATACAGACACTATGGACGTTTAAAATGTTCAAAGTTAATGTTAATTAGTGTAGTCTGTAGAATAGACTACAACAATTAGCACCGATATTTAAAACAATAAAAATTATAGGGTGTTCTATCAGTTAATGTAATTTTGACTATGTAATTTAGATAGCTCGCTGTATCTTGAAAACCGTAAGAGGTAAAATCTTCAAATTTAAAAAAAACGCTAAAACAAAAAATTCCAAAATAGGAAAAATTAAAAAACGAAAAATCGCAAAAATGAAAAAAGCGCTTAAAAAACACAAATATTAAAAAAAACACTAAAACGCAAAAATCACCGGAACTAAAAAGATCGCCAAAAAACTAAAGAACGCAAAAAAACGAAAAAAGTCGTCAAAACGGAAAAAACTACACCTAAAAGATCGCTAAAACTAAAAATATCGTTAAAAAAAACCAAAAAAAATTCCCGAAAATGGAAAAAAATTACCAAAATGAAAAAAACGCCAAAACTAAAAAAATCGCTAAAAGCCGAAAAAATCGCCAAAACGAAAAAGTGTCAAAACCAACAAAAAAAGAACGCTAAAACAAAAAAAAATCACCAAAAACCGAAAAAAATCGCCAAAACTAAAATAAATCGCTAAATCTAAATATATCTTAAAAAAGCGATTAAACGTCACAACACAAAAATACGCTATAACAAAAAAAAACACCAAAACTAAAAAATCGTCATAAACAAAAAAATTAAAAAACTGAAAAATCGAAAAAAACACTAATATGAAAAAAACGCCAAAACAAAAAAAAATCAACAAAAAACTTAAAAAATAAAAAAAAATTAAAAAAGGGCAAAAACGAAAAGGGATATATGTGTATTCGTACGGAACCTTTCCTGTGCGAGCTAAAGTCGTACTTTACTTGTTTTATTTATATATAGCGCCAGCATTGAAAGTCCGATCAAATCATATCGCACATCGTTTTTGTGGCTTGATTGTTACATAATTTTTCTAATTTTTAAATCGAGTTTTGGGAACCACTTATGACATTTCAGATCCTTCCCCTTTAATGTTCAATTTTTTGCACGTGCAAGAAACTCCTTCTAATCTTTGTATGTCTAGCTTATTGTAGTCTACCGTGCTTTAGTTTGAATATTACAATATGCTATTATTTTCTCCAACACTGTAACACAATGTGAATTGTTATCAAAATATAGTATGTGTTTAAAATACCAATAATTTATCTCAGAAGTAGGTACATATGTACACACATGTGTTTGCAAGTATGTACATGTGTGCGTGTGCGTTTGCATGAGTTTACGTGTACTAAATGTATCAAAGTTAAATGTTAAGTTTATTGGCTTAACTATACGACGTGTTGTGAATGGAAATAAAAAATAAATAAAAAAATTTATGTGTACAGTGTACACAGTACACAAGCTCTACCACCCACCCAAACACTCAATCGCTCTCATACAACTACTTAACTAAGCATGTGTTTGTGAAACAACAATAACAAGCAACACATATTACATATTCATGTTAGCAAAAGTATTATTATTATTTTTAACATTACTCGTCCGTTGTATTATAATGCATGGATATAAAAGGAAAGCAACAACATTAAAATAATTACTACATTATTTGCTGCAAATAAACACACTATTCTGCGCCAGCCAAATAGGCTCTCCCAAGGGGCCTTCACAAAGTCCTTATTATAGGCAGAGGTATAAAAAAACATCGTTGGACTTAAACTTTATTTTTTTATAGTGTGCAATAAGCAGAATGTTGTGTGTTGTGTTTTTCTTCCGACGGGGGATTTTTTTTAATTTGGAACGATTTTCCCTCATCCCACGTAAAATTTGGTTTGTAAACAGACCGATTTCGGCTATGTGCCGTCTTCAGTGTTCTATTGAATACTCAATAGAACACTGAAGATGGTTCTATTGAATCCTCAATAGAACACTGAATATGGCACATAACCGAATCCTGTCTGTTTACAAACCAAATTTGACCTGGGATGACGGAAAATCGTTCCAAATTATAAAAACAAAGGAGAATGCTCCTTTTTAAAGTTAAATTACAAAATCACATTAGATACTAAAAACTATTTTATTAATGAAACTGTTTGTAATTGCTTATTGCAAGCACGACAAAGCAAATGGGTTAAAGAAAATTTACAAAAGCTGTCCAAAATTTTATTTCCTATCAATTTTTCAACCCAAATTGTTTCCCTGTCCATTCTATTTGCAACTAAAGAAAGCTGCATGCCACAAATTTCATGAAATACTTCATAATTTAAATTCGGTATAAGAAAAAATTAAATAAAATAAATAGTTGTGTAAAATTAGTGCATTTTCACTCAATGAGCATTTGTATTGGCTGAAATCTCATATAACAAAGCTGTTCCAGTTCTACATATGAGATGAAGAAAAATATCGACATTTTATGTTTCTTATGCTGCCAACGCACGGTAGTTCCAATTGGGAAAAAGGGTAATAAATCCGTACCTTTGAAGCTTGCGAACCGACTACAGAACCATGTATATAAAAATCATAGAGGAAGAGCTAAGCTTTAAGAATATTGAAACTGGAACCGCCCTGTTGAAGCACACGGTGAGCTGCAGGCTGTAAAATTTGAAAAATTTTGCTGGTCTCATAAGAAAATACGTTTTATTTGCTCTAGAGATCCTTAGTATTTTTAGAGATATATGGCTTTGAGTTTT
The DNA here is from genome assembly GCA_956483635.1 of Panzeria rudis. Classification (NCBI taxonomy): domain Eukaryota; kingdom Metazoa; phylum Arthropoda; class Insecta; order Diptera; family Tachinidae; genus Panzeria; species Panzeria rudis. The sequence goes on along the minus strand of OY101448.1, from coordinate 14,487,754 downwards.
AAAATTTTTGTTTTTTAGCCTCGACCTTGATTAAAAAACATATCAATCCCCTTATGTTTAAAAAAAATTTTAAAGATATGTTGAACGGACATTTTTTACGATTTTTTAATTTAAAAAAAAACATGTGAAGAAAAGGCGAATTTCCAAGTTTGTAAAGCAAAATTGGAGACGTATGAGTAGTATGATAGTTAATACTATCATATTACCCATACGTGTACAATTTTGACCTAAATTCGGATTTTCTTCATGTTATTTTCGTAAAAAATGCCCGTGAAGTACATCGTTAAAAAGAAATAAAAATGAAGTTTAGTACTATTTTCATTCAGTTAAATAGAATGCTTCTGAAAATTTCACTATTCGAAATCGGAAACAAAGTCGAGACCAAAAACCAATATTTGAAACTTCAAAGCCAAATATCTCTGAAAATATTTAAAATATCTTAAGAAAATAAAATTTATTTTATTGAGTTTATAAAAATTGGATAATATTTGTAAAACAAAGTTTTTTTTTTTCCAGAAGTAGTCAACTTTGTAACCCTGTAGCTCAAAGTAGGTCTCAACAGGGTAGTTCAAAGTACTTTATTGTTAAAGCTCAGGCCCTCCTTTATGATTTGTATATACCTCGTTTTGTAATCGGTTCGCAAGTTTCAAAGATATAGATTTATTATCCTTTTTTCCAATTGCAACCACTATGCGACGTTCTCTCTCATGTTATCTTAAAGTAGACGCTAAGATACTTGCCTTAGCACACCCTTCAACATTTTACCTTCTGGTTGAAGCCTAATAATCAATTTGGATTCCCAAATAAATACGTTCGAAATAATCATATTAATAAACAATTAGCTACTGCCTTGAGCTTTTCGCATGTTTACATGTTCATATGTATATACTTAAGTATAAAGTCAAACCAAAAAAGTTTGTCTTGAGTAGAACAAAAATCAGAAAAACGGGAATGCAGAAAAATGAACCAATGGCAACAGTGGGAAAATGCAGTTAATATCATTATATCATTATATCAATATATTGAAAGTGAATTTAGTTCTCGTTTTCAATTTTCACGAAAAAGTTGTATATATAAGAATTGAAATCCTATTCAACAGAGCCACCAAGCTTCCGAAAGTGGCGCGCTAATCTGTTCTGCTGTGTACGTTGAAAAATTAAGTTGATGTTAATTTTTCCCTTGTACCTTAGAATATTAATCATGCCCCCCCAATCTTTCTGAATATAACGTAACGAACCTTAGCCTAACAATCAATTTGGATTCGCAAGAAAATACGTTCAAAATAATCATATTAGTAATATATAAGTATATATTTTTTTTGCCTTTGATTTTTGGGTTTAAAATTTCAAATCGTATTTTTGAAAATGAGTGTAAGTATCTTGATTTTTGTTTACAAAATTTTAAAATTTTTCACTTCTATCCACTCAACAACCCAAGCCCGGTCCGGTCCACTATATGCCATAACTACTATTTTTTTAAATTTTTGAAATTAAAAAAAAAAAATTATAGAGCAAAAATAATCTTGTAAGTCTTGTGTTTGGGGTAAAGAATATGTTCAACACTTTAATGAAGAAGACCACAAGCAAAATATTCGTAGCTATTTTATACCACTAACTCTACGCTGTAGGTCATTTTCTTCCTGTCTTAAAAAAGGGGCAAACAATTCTACTTCAGCGGCGCTGTAGCGCGCTAAAATGGTCAACAAAAATAATTTCAAATAAGTTATGATTTTTGTCGAACTGTATCGGTTTATATCCAAAGAAATTTTATTATTTTTGGCTTGAGTTCGGTTTTATATTAATTTTTCAGTCAAATTATATTTTTATTTAGAGATAAATGTGAAGCATGTAGACAAAGAAAATTTTGACTGCGCGGAGGGTTGAACTGACGTTTCGATAGCTCCCGCTAATCTCATCAGAGCTCTTTACCGCTTAGACCACTCGACCAAAGTCGGTGGTTTGCAGTCAAGAGTTGAATAACATCTACTTTTAATCAATTCGTAGTGTCAGTCATATAGCTGTATATCCCTTGATAGTTATTGACATTCATTATTTTCTTTTGTCTTGTATTAAGCTTCTTTTTTTATTATTTCTCTATTCTAATAAAAATTATCATTGATAATTACAAGTACTAGTGTGTGTGAATGTTTGTATGTTCAGTTTATTTGAATATGTACATCATTTTTGCTAGGTGCCTTTAGAGTTTAACAATTAAGTTATTAGTTTAGTCGAACTGTATGGGTTTATATCCAAAGGAATTTAATTATTTTTGGCTTCAGTTAGGCTTTAAGTTAATTTTTCAACAAAATTATATTTTTATTTGGAGATAAATATGAAGCATATAGAAAAATAAAATTTTGACTGCGGGGAGGGTTGAACTGATGTTTCGATAGCTCTCGCTAATCTCATCAGAGTTCTTTACCGCTTAGCCCACTCGACCAAAGTCGGTGGTTTGCAGTCAAGACTTGAATATCATCTACTTTTAGTCAATTCACTCTTGACTGCAAAAAAGGGCTAATTTGGTACTTATTTATAATTAGTACTAGCTAAGGAAATATCGTAAGCCTTACATTTAAGTTATAGGAAGTGTTTAACATTTTTATGTACAACACTACGAGGAATATTTTTGTTGAACAATTTTTCCCATTTATGGTGTTTTACGTAAAAAAGGTGAAAATGTCGTATACCATTAACACAAGACTTACAAGATTTTTTATGCTTTAAAGATTTTTTTTTTAATTTTCAAAAATCTAAAAAAATTTTAGTTATGGAAGGCTCACTAACAGACCAGGCTTAACCCTTAATTACTGACATGGGGTCAAATCACTTTATTATCCTGCCGTTGGTAGCTTTCTAACTTTCCTTAAAGTTAAGATTTTAGTAACGATCAAGTCACGGACAAATACAGCAACAGCGCTGCTCTCTTAAGCTGTAACATCATGCGATTAATTATGCAAGTATTTTGAATAAAGAAAATCGATATGGAGATGGATGCAAAATGCAAAAAATCTGCAAACTTTGTGTGCAGCGGGCAGTCTTAGACATATTGTCAACAGTGTAATGCCAGAGATCCCGAAAGTTCCTTAAAAGAACAAACCCAGAAAAAACTTTGCTTACTGGTAGACAAAAAAGTATATGAGGATTTAAGCCATAACTACTTACAATTTGACTTGATAAGTACTTATTTTTGTTTGAGAAGTCCAAAAAATAAGGGGGTACCCCGTCCGATTTGGCGTGGAATGCCCCACACATATGTATGTAAGTAAAACATATTTTGCGGGAACCCTTATAAGTCACTACATACTAGTAACAATGTGTCGCTGTGTCTTTAAGTAAATTTTAATATAGACCATTTGTCTTGCTTGTTACGAATCGTATTTAAATCGCAAAACCTGACCATAGACATTTGGGTTTTCTACCTGAATGCCGCTACTTGAATATTATTTAATTAATGTTGCAATTTGTGGTTGTACTTATGCACACATATTTGTCGCTTTAGCAATAAACCATACGCGTGCCTGTGAATTATATTTTAGGGAAAAACGCATAATTTATGGTTATATGAACTTTATATATAATTTAACTTTCAATTTAGTTGCGTTTGCCTTCAGATTACAAATTTATTATAAAAATTAACTTTCACACAAACACTCTCGTTTATATAGTATAATTTTCATATCAGCCATTCATTCATTCATTCATTCAATTTGAATGAAAAAAGGGAAACAAATCAGTAGGTTACGTTTTTATTCTCCTTATATAGAGAAAATTTTATAATATTTTAAATTATTATATAATATGATTTATGTGGTGTGTGTGTATTTGAAATTGCATTCGTAGCTATGAAAGTGAAACTCGTTAAAATAATTTAATTTATATTTGTAAGCCACCATGACTATTGGAGGTATAATGTGTGTTTTATAAAGTTTGATACGTCGAAAAATGTTGTTCCCAGAGACATACCTATTTAAGTGCTTGATCTTCGATATGCTGGAGGTAATTTTTGCTTATGACGGATTGGTCTATGTACCAATCTTACGCTGAGAAGGCTAATCTATCAAAAAGCTATTATTCTATTAGCACATCTGGATAGAACATATGTACATAAATATGTGGGTGATTCTCATTTTAAGTGTACATTATTTATAAATATGAGAAGCAAGATTTTCTTTGTAAATTTTTCACCTCATTCTATGGATCCTGAAATAAAATTATATAACTCGATTTTTAAGATTTTTGTGTATTGAGCGTTACATTTTCTTTCGCGGTTTCCTAGGAATGATTTTTGCGAAAAAATACACCATTAAAACATGAGCATAGAGTTTGAAAGTACTATACATCTACTCTCTAAAAACAAAAAATTATAATAATCGCAAGACGAAATTAAAAGTTATGATTACTTTTTTTTAATTTTGCCTTGGGTTGGCTCACTTTTAAAAACTAAACATTTTTATCTTTTAAAAGAAGTCCTTACAAACATTTATACATGAGCAAAAACCAGGCTAAAAATAATAATTTTAAGAAAATCTAATGACAATGTTAAAAGTTGTGTAATTTTTAAATAATTCTTCGTAACAATAAACTACCTACCTAATACATTTTTCGAAAGTATAACAGCGGTAGAAGCAAAATTTTTTCACAGCAAATCAAAAATCTCTAAACGGATAATGTTCTATATATCGTTTCTACCCTTCCGTTTATGTTAATTTTTTCACCATCCTAAAATTTATAGATAAATTATATTTAAGAATATTGTTAAAGTAACGCTCAATACATTTCCTTACGAATTCAATACTTTTTGCAGAACACATACTATATTTTGAATTTAAAACAATTTAGATGTATAATCTTCGATGAGTTTTAACATAAACTCTTTACATATTCACCAAAAAATTAAAATTAAATTTAAAAAAAATATGGATAACACTCAATACATTTTTTGAATACAAACCATGATTGATTGAAGAAACGTTTTGCAATATAATACAATTCAACAAAGCTCACACAATTTTTTAGTACTTTGAAGTACAAACGTACAAAGAATATACTAAATTTAATTTTCAGTAAAGAAATTCAATGAATTAGTAAATATTTTATGTATAAACGGACAGACAAAAACGTTTCAGCAATTTCAGAGAATAAAGGTTTTTTCAATAAACAAATTGTCCAAATCTATAAAAAAATTTGTCTAAAAATATTTAAAAATTCTAAACAAAATAGTTTACTGGATTAACAAAAAAAATTAGTGGATCTTTTGAAATATATCAAACAATATTTTTGTCTGAATTTATAAAACATTTTGTCTAAAAAAACTTACAAATTCTCAAGCAAATAATTTACTGAATCAAACAAAAACATATACTGGATTTTTTGTAATATATCAAACAAACTTTTTGTCTCAGTCAGTAAAAACTTTTTTTTGAAGATATTTTTAAGTTTTAAATAACAACATCATCATCCATTAAGCATTTATGAAATTTCACTATGTTAAATGCTCTAAAGACTTTAAAAAAATGAATGAAAATTAATGCAACAATATTATCGAATTGATTCAGTCAGAAGTCTTCATTAAACAAACTTGTTATAATTTACATTTGATATTAATTGTACGAATTCCGACATCGAATTCCTTTTGCTAACATTGTTGTTGTTGTTATTTATATGTATCTCATCTATATGTTATATGTATGTCATCATGGGGACTGTTTTTTATGACAAAGAAAACTGCTATTTTTTGTTTTATTTTTTGTTTGTGTTTGCGTCCTAAATAAAAGTCAAACAAATATTCACCGATTCAGTAAAGAACATTTACTGAAAATTTAATTTTATTTTAGACAAACTTTTGTTTGAAAATTTTTTGAAGATAATTTTTTCTATGTACGCTGCTATTTTAGTGTATTTTGTTAATGCAATTTCAATTATTAAACGGAGTAATGAAGCGTACTAAAAAAGTGTAGCATTCAATATACAAAACTGTGGACATCGACAATTTATTGAAAAAATTTATATATAATATCTATTATTTTTCAAAAATGTTATGTGTGAAATAAAAGAAGCAAATGGGAATAGTCTAAGACCGTTATAAATTTAATCTTGTTTTTGGAAAATATCAAACTTTCTATATGTGGAAAATCAACAGCATGCATTACGGACGTTGTTGCAGCAAATGATCGATATCTCACCAACGGCATTTGTTGGAAAGCTTCATTAATTGTTGAGATCGGTGCGACTCGAGACAGGAAAATGTTTTCCTAAAATCAACTTGTTTCACTGAATATTGAGAATAACTGAATGCTGGCCGACGCACAGAAAAAATTTTCATAAGTTTTTACTTTAACACACATGTGTTTGAATTTGTTTTTAAATTCTATTCCTTTTTTCTTTGGTTTTTAAATATTCCAATACAAAAATGTTGATAGAAAAAAAATGCGGTTTTTTTCTTGTTAAATATTTACGAATTTTAGTGTTTAATCTTACGAATTTTGCGATAGGTCCCATTTCAGTAAAATAAATATTTGAATTTATGAATATAGTAATAGAATACTAATTATAGTTTTTTCTGTGCGGTTTCTCACGTATATTTTTGCTGACAAAGTAAGGAATTTAATATCCAATAATCAATATATAAACAAACTAACTTAAACGATTATTAAAATTATAATATTATAATTATATACGCAGTGACTAAAATGACTTAAACGTAATATTTATTTAAACGAAAGTATATGACTGGAATTAAAAAATAGCCAAAAATTTTGACAAAATATTTTTATGTATTTTTAACTTCTTCTGCAGAAATTATGAGTGGAATAATAAATCGCAATTGAAGCTCTTTTATGTCATTAGTTTAAGTTGCAGTGAGTGTGTATATGTTCTCTGGCCTAACTGCCCTGGCATACTAACCAACTATCACTTTTTTTCGTTTCGCTCTCTGATGGTCAGTGTTTTGCTTTTTAACCCACAATACAATTTACAAATAACGATAATAATTGTTTCTTTAAGCTAATTTGTTTCTGTGTGTTAACACAAACATTTTAAAACCATAAAATCAAAAAACTCAATATAAAATCAAAACAGTTGCCAAAATCAATTTAAAGCTTAAACAACCGTGTGTGCAACTAAACAAAAATAAGTAAAATTTCGAATCATCTTGAAAGGATCTAGGAAATTAAAACAAATTTTACGCAATAAATTTCAATATGTTCGTGAGTGAAGCAAAGAAATCCGCTTTCGGTTTGTTGGTCATTGTTTGTGTTATTAATATCTGTGCGGCTCAGTTAACATATCACACCGATGCCAATACAAATTCGTTCAGTTTAAAAACACCCAGTTTACAGCAGAGTTTTACACGCGTCTTTGGAGGTGGCCAACAACAGCAACAGCCCCAGACTCAATTGCAGCAGCCTCAGCCACAACAGCAACAGTCCCAGCCACAATTGCAACACCAAACAGCTCAACCAGTCCAGGTAAGATTTCACGTTTGGCTTTTAGCTGTTTACAAAAATTCCACATAGTTGTTGTTCAAAGTTCAAATAAGGACATAAATACATGTCCTTGAATTGGCAGTAGTTCATATATGCTTGGCCACTCCAAAAATACGAAAAGTTACAATAATGAAGTACATGTTGATATTTTTCTTTGAGAATATGATTTTTTCTTATTTGCTGGTATAGATTGATAGTTAGAGTAAATATTATTCGAATAATTGAATAATAATTATTCGTATAAATCGAATAAAACTCACTCGATTAACCCAAAAAAATTATTTTAATTAATCAATTAAAGTTATTCGAATAAATAATAGAATAAAATTCATTCGAATAATCGACCAAAACTAGGTTGGATAGTCATATAAAAACTTTTCTAATAATCGAATAAAAACTATTCGATTAAAAAATTATATGCACAATTTAAAAAAAATTTAACAAATTAAAAAAAAGTATTCAAATAATTTAAAAATAATCGAATAAAAATTATTCGAATTTTCCAAAAAAAAAACTATTATTATTAATTATTAAAAAAGTTTCAAATAATAGAAAATACTTATTGGAATAATTAAATAAAAATTATTCAAATAATCGAATAAAGATTATTTGAATAATGATGATTAATGATGATTATAATGATTAAAAATTATTTGTAAAATCGAATAAAAATAACAGAATAATTAAATCAATGTTCTTCAAATTATCAAATAAAAATTCTTCCAATGAAAATTATTTGCATATTCGAATAAAAGTAACTCTAATATTTTATAATCAACAAAAAAATCGCATAGTTGAATAAAAATTATGCGAATAATAGAATATATATTACAGTAAAACATGTTTAGGGCAAGCACCGTGGGATAAGTAAAAATAGATAGCTGTTTAAAAAAAGATTATGTTGTATATAATTAAAAAAAAACAACAGAAAATATGTCTGAATTGGCATTAGTGTTTAGTTGATCACTGCCAAAAACGATAGGGGACAATAATGAAGGAGAGTTCAGCAATAATTTTTCTTTAGAAATATATATATATTTTTTGCTATCATAGTTCAGCAGTTAGAGTAAATATTGCTCCAATAATTGAATAAAAATTATCCGTATAATCGAATAAAAAATAATCGAATAATCGAAAAATTTATTTATATTAATCCAAAAACAACTATTCAAATAAAAAACATAAAAATTATTAAAAAGCATGGAATAAAATTATTCAAATAGCCGAAGTGAAATTATAATCGAATAAAATTTGCCTAAATATTGAAATAATATTTTAGTAATTGAATAAAAATGTTTCGAGTAATCGAATAGAAATAGTTCGGATAATCGAATAAAAATTATTCGATGGAATGAATATAATTTATTCAAATAATCAAACAAAAATTCAAATAATCGAATAAATTTTTTTTCAAACTATTTATTAGAAATTATTCAAATAATCTAGCAAAAGCCGAATAATCGAATAAAAATAGTCCAAATAACCAAATGAAAAATATTCGAATAATCGAATGAAAATTGTTCAACTTATCAAATATAAATATCACGAATAATCATATATAAATTATTTGAATGATCATATATAAATTATTCGACTAATTACATATCAATTGTTCGAATAATCGAGTAAAAGTTATTTGAATATTTAAAACAAAAGTCACAAAGAAAGTGTTTCTGTATATCATTATGCTTTTTAGAGAGTCTACAGTGTAGACTCTACACCAGGCTGACTACTTTTCGGCTATTTTTAAATTTTACATGTACACAGCCGACAATTTACATGTACACAACACAAACAATCAAAATAAACAACGATAAGAGCACAATAGTCATTTGTACCTATCAAAAATGCAATTAAACATCAACACACTTAAACAACAAATTTTTCTTCATTTATTTAGTTTTCTCTTTGCCCGGCTCTGCTCTACATACGTTTGTTTCACAGTTTGGTTTCAGAGTTACCAATAATAACACTCATACGCACACACAAAAATTAAAATGTTATGTATCATAATCGTGTTTTTTTTCAATTGAGTTCCCTCACTTAATTGTAAATTTGAGTTCCCTCACTTAATTTTTAATAAATTTTTTCCCAAATTCCACTATATCTCTGCAACTAATGAGCGGATTAAAAAACAATGCTGCTACGGCTTAAATATATTACTATTGTCGAATTTCCGATTTTTATTTAACTAAATAGAACTAACATAAGAAACAATTTTCCGTTGCTCCAGTAAAAACCTTGAATACTTAAGGAAGAAAATTTTTGCATGGTTATGGTCCACCCTGATAGTCTGAATGGGCTAAAAAGGTGCTATAAAACACACAACAAGGTCTGACATTTTCTTTCTTTTTAAAAAGGTAGTCAAAAATATTTTGTAAAAAATACTTCTTTATTGTATTAACAAAAAAACTTTAACTCTTTTATTTATAATTCAAGAAAAAATTCTGCAAATTTAATTCTTTAGCAAATAAATATTTTTCATATCTTCAGAAAATTCATCCAAAGTAATAGATCTTTTACGTTTTTCCTTCTCCTCAGATTCTGAAGAAGAAGAGGAAGATGATGAAGAATAATCAGAGTCTTCATCATTTTCGATTACAATAGAATTAACGTCTGTTTCCCGCTTGGCTATAAGCTTTTCTTTGGAATTGATTATTTGCTCAGCAAAGTTTTCAATATTTGCAAATCTTTTCATTCTGTTGAAATGTTTCTTTTCCTTTGAATCGTGATTACTACGCTTAGCTCTTGCGGCATCACCAAAGCCTACACCCATCTCATTTTTTATTTTAGCTCCGAAAAATTCAAACTCTTTTTTATCGCTGGCAGCGGCACCGTTATCAAAGGTCTCCTTGACCTGGGCAGCTGCCATTATGACGGCTTCTTGAGGATCCTAAAGCATTTTTTTTTATAAGAAAAACTATTTACAAAAATTTTGCATTCATTTGTTAACTACTAACCATCGGCTTTCCATTCACTTTCTCCTTAAGTATTATTATGCTCACAATGGCTAAAAACTTAATACACTTCATCATGTTTTTATTTTATTTATTTCACTGCAAAAATATTTTAACGTCTACTTGTTCTCGTTTTCTGTTGGCCTTTGTTAAGGGTTTTAATTTATAGAAATTATTTTATTTAGTCTAATATCATGTTTCATTTTATTGGGTTTTTAATTAAATATGTATTTCATTCTAATTTGAAAATGATTTTAATAATATCAAGCTTTTGTTTAACATATTAATGCATAAAGATATCTATCAACATTATTTGTACAGGAACACAATCATACATATTGTTGCATGTAATTATAAGATAAGAACAATTTCCGCTTGTATCTAATGAATTTCGCAGTTCCATTTAAAGCTTAAATGATGAAAAAATTACAAATATATTGAAATAGATTTTGCAAAATTCTATAAAAGAAACTTTTATGTGGGTAATTTAACTTGCCAGCTTAAAAGGTTTCTATAATATTTATAAAACACCCTTACATTTATTTTTAAATGAACTAAGTTGTTGTCATTTTTATTTTCATTTTCAGTTCTTGCTGGAAAAACGCTTTTGTACTAAAATTTCTTAGCATACTTAGTGAAACAAATATGCCTTAAAATTCGCAACATACTTTTGGGAAATACTAACATCTTTTACATCTTATCATTATTTTAACAATAAACATCATGGTTTTATGCTGTCCTGTTGTAATAAATTTTTTATTCTCATGTATTTTGTTAATGTGGCCTTTAAGATTTAATGAATTGGATTTGGAAATTTTTCTATTCTAAATTTTAGAAGTGTTATGTTTTTTCGTAACGACTAATTCTGGTGGAGGGCCCAAAAAAAGTGTACCGGTGGCGCAGCAAAATAGCAATTTTTCGGCTATCATTTCTCAAAAATCGAAAGGTGCAATTCTACAGAGAACTGTTTCACTAAGGCCCAAATTCACAGTCATTAATTAGCTAATGACAATAGTTTAGCCAATGAATGATATTTTATTTACACTTCTTTGTTTACCATTAGTTAAACCGTCAAACGCCATTGGTTAACAATTAGTTAGATGCTTTGGAACATGGTGCAATAAGTATACAGGTGGCAGCATAACGTCAGCTGATTATATTTTGTTCTGGTAGTTTTGTACATAAATAACGTCTAGCACGTGTATTTTTTGACAAGCATTATCTAGTTTTTTGTTGTATTTATTGAACCTGCATACTTATTTCACCATGTTTTGGAAATTATTACGTTCATATAGCATACTTTTAGGAGCGACAAAAAATATTTGCTTCATTAGCTTTGTGTGCTTAAAAATTTTTTAATTGCCGCCGTAAGATGTGTAATATTCTTTATTTCTTTATCTTTGCTTGTTTATTTATATTTGATAGGGTTACCATTCTTTACCCATATTAAAAATTTTAGTTAAACAATACACTGTAAATATGAAGTTTTAGTTAAACAATAGTTATCATTTTAGTTTACTAATAATTAACTAATGACTGTAAATTTCGCCCTAAGGAAACTTAATAATTGGTTTTTCTAAAAGGCCACATTTTGGGCTAGAAAAAATGCAGTGAAGTTACTTAAATATTTTACCATAAAAACTGATGAAAATTTTTATGCAACTCAGTGTCTTACGCGCGTAAGACATTTTCACTGCTAACATTATCAGCCATGTCACAGAATAATATTCCGATCGGAAGTGGTTTTAATTCCGTAAGTTGCTTCTTCAGAAAACAAAAACCGAAAATTTTCTTCGTAATCAAACCACTTTTAAATTTCAAAGTTGATTTGAAAAACACTTTTCTACTGACTTCATTTGCAGTAAATACTAAAAAACGTGCATACTTTTAGGAGTTCAAATAAATTTTTGGTCATGAGCTCTCCATGTTAATAAAAAGCTTAATGTGAACTTTGCATCTAAAAACAAGAGTAAACAAGCGCCTCAAGGTATAACAACTTTATCATCGTAAAAACGAAATACAAACTAAACAGAATCTAAAGCAGCAAAAATGTACTTTTTCGGAATGACAACTACGGAATCAAAACCAATCCGAACGGAATTTGTGACACGGCTGTATAATGCCGTTTTTATTGAAATATTGCACACTCTTTTTAATGAAAACCTAATTTATTTAGGCCCCTATTATGATTCACAACTAAATTGATAGTTGAGTCGTAGTTGGCAAATTCTTATTACATATGTATTATCAAGGTAGATCAAGAATTTACATTTGGGCTTTGAAAAAATCTGCTACATTAACACTGTTGACAGGTTAAATATGTAAACATTTTCGCAGCTGAGCTCTTGCGGCCACCTAGTATGAATTCGCCTTGATAGATTGCAACTTTAATCAAAGTGAGACAACTTTTTCTTAGCAGTTGGTTGTGTTTAGGTTTTTATTTAGCCTATTGTGATACTTTTTCTTACTTTTAATATGATGATTTTAGGTGCCAATATATCCCATTTGTTAACCAATACTGTTTTCATATCAATAAAACATAAAGTCTCAAGAAAAAATAGTAAGGCCAAAACTAAAAATATTTAAAATATTTGTGATGGCTACTTTGGTTTAAAAAAAAACAGAGAAAAGAAATTAGCTGCCCCGTCTACCTCCGTCTTCTCACTAGATCCAAATGAAAGGTGAGAGTGTATTCTTTGAATTAATGGAAACAAAATTCTGCCCATTTCTGCGATCGCTGAACAAACTTATAAGTTTTCTGAAAAAGGTCAAGAATATTTTAGTGCAAGTTTGTAATAAAATCTGTTGCATACATTTAGGCTCAAACTTTCAAAGCCATATGTTACTTCTGTAAAGCAAAACCTTCCGAAAGTAATGTAAAGTAAATTTGATATTGAGGCTTGTAAGAGGGCATTTCGTCATTACATGCTCGAATAAAATTAATAGAATGCATACTTCATGTAGCTTATAATATGCCTTTCGAAAAGTGAAAAACAACATTAATTTAGTCAATATAATGCCCGACGAACATTTTTCATGATGTAGGACAATTCCTTATATTTTTTTACAAAAAAATATGTATGAAGACATCCCTCTGTGCGTTGTTTTGAAAGTTTACTTTTGGGATTCATTTTGGCGAAATTAAATTTTCCCGCTTTTGTACATAGGAAATCTTGTAAGAACTATTCTTTGTAATTTTAACTTCAACTAGTATCAAACTAAGCTCCTTCAGGTTTGAAATCAAACGCACCAACCACACGGCCAAAAACACAATTGCGAAACAGCATCAAGAAATTCACATAAACTTACTATTCTTTCTGGCTTAAAAGCCTGCATTCTGTCACCAGTATGAAAACAGCCTTTTTGGTATAGTTTCTTTCATATACGTTCACTGCTCTGAAAGAAGCTCTTATTTTAAAGCGTATTATTTTGAAATTTATTTGAAAATCTTGAAAATTTTTTACTGTTCCTTTGAAATGGAGGAACAAAAAAGCATTTGTATTTTAAACTCAAAATTTTTAATTACCTATTTTCCACAACTCTTGATTTAAGTCACTTTTGAAGGATTTTTGAATTTTCACAAAATTTTCGCTTTTTTCGCAGTAATTTGAATATTTTTTGATGTTTCAATTCCATTAGAAAATTTGGGCGACTTCTGGTGCATAACGAATCTGATCAACTTATTTCGAGCACACCCAGCCTGATATTCTGAAAAAGGCGACATAAAACAGCCAACTAAGTCTGAAATTTACCGTCTTTTTAGAAAAGTAACTAAAAGATATTTTAGAGGCGTGTATGTATGTATGCTTCGGATATTTTATTAAATATACTTCATTTTTGATATTAAGAAAAAGAATTTAAGAATTATGCAAATAGAATTTTTAAACTAATAAATGTTTTCCACATCTTTAGCAAATTGTTCAAAAACAATGGATCTCTTACGTCTTTCACTGTCCATTACAATAGAATTATTCTTTGTTTCCCTCTTGGTTATAAGCTTTTCTGTAGAACTGATTACATGCTCACTAAAGTCTTCAATATTTGCAAATCTTTTTTTTCTGTTCGAATCATTCTCTTCCTTTGATTTCTGATTACTTGCGGCATCACCAAAACCTCCTGCGCCCTTCTCATTTTTTGCTTTAGGCTTAGCAGCAGCAGCGTTGTCAAAAGCCTCCTTGACGTCGGCAACAGCCATTACGATGGCTTCTTGCGGCTCCTAAAGAATTTATTTCATAAGAATAATTATTTACCAAAATTTTCATTCTACCATGTGTTAACTAACCGCCGGCCTTCCATGAACTTTTTCATTTAGTAGCATTATGCTCACAATGGCTAAAAACTTAATACACTTTATCATGACTTTATTGTAATTTATTTTACTGCAATATTTTTTTACGTCTACTTGATCTGGTTCTCCTTTAGCTTGTGTTAATGGCTTTAATTTATAGAAACTATTTTATTTGGTTAAATTTAAAATTTTCCTTTATTTTGCTTTGAATTAAATATTTCGTTGTTATTTGAAAATAGTTATATTAATTTTAATTTTTGTTCAAATATAATAAGTTAAGATTTTCATCGATATTTTTTGTGCAGTAATACAGCCATCAATAAGCAATTAAACTTCATTATGATGAATAGAGATCAATAACAAAAAAAATTTTTTAATTCAGACAAAATATTTTATTAAATTCACAAATTAAAAGTCATAACTTTGGAATATTAGAGTGAGTACCTCATCAGACTAGCAGAACGGATCAGCAGTGATTTCGAAAACCCACTGTGTGTGTGGAAAAATAGGATAATAAATGTGTATCTTTGAAAGTTGCGATCCGATTACAAAACGATGTATGTAAAAGTCACAGAGCTTTAAGAATATTGAAATTTGGACCACCCTGTTGAAATATATGATGAGCTATAGGGTATCAAAGTTGTTTGCCTCGGGCACGAAAAACTTTGTAGGCCGATTTTAATGAATTTAAAATGGCTGTAAAGATTATAAATAGACATACTATAGACTTATAATTAAATAGACGTATTAAATACAATCATATTGAAATTCGAATTTTTTCCCACGTATTTTTTAACAGGGTGCTCCAAATTTCAAGATTCTTAAGCGGGTGCCAGACGCGTCAATAATCAGCTTCAATATATATGTATGTTTGTGTGCGTTTGTTATGAAAATCAAAAGCTTTTTGATATTCTTCAATATATCCCTTACGTATATGTGTGACTATTTTTTGTAAACAAACGTATACAAACACATATGTTACAACCACTTTAAAGTTTGGGTTCTCCTCTATGATTTTTGCATACGTTGTTTTGTATTCCAATTGGAGCCACTGTGCGTTTTCGCCTGCCAATTTCGGCCTTATGCTATTGGCAGGCCATTTTTGAGTTTTCAAGTTTGGTCAGCCACCTTCGTTTGGCCAAGTTTGATCGCCCACCTTTGACCGGCCAAGTTTGATCGGCCACCTTTGGCAGGCCAAATTTGATCGGCCACCTTTGGCCGGCCACCTTCGGTCGCTATGTTAGACGCCCCCTCATCTTTATTGCCCTTTGACACACCCCGCATAATCAACGGATCCGACGCTATAACATCTACCAAAAGTAATCGTTACAATCGAAGATGCTGTTGGCTGAGTTGGTGGTTCCCACGTTTACTACAAATCCTAATGGCCTGAGTTATAGAATAGTTTTAGGCAAGCCAACAACATCATTAGTTTTTCTTATGTGCATTGATGTATCAATGCGTTGATTGCTGTTACATTATTAAAGTGCTAAAGGCATAGCACTGCTCACTTTAGCAGTACCGGCAGCGATTAGAACTGATATATCCCAATAGACATCACAGCACCCACCTTCGTCGGTATTGTAACAGAATCATCGGCGAAGTAAAAGAACTAATAAATGGCTAAACAGATTAAATAAATGAATGCCTCGGCTGCAACACTGCCCTACAAAATTTAACAAAAAAACCCCCAAATAGCAGATTTTTAAATGAACTGAGCCCATCCACTTCACCACTTGTTCTCTCTATATTATCCCTTTCCCAAAGAAGGTAACATATACTACGTTTATACGCAGGGCTTATTTGCAAATGAAAACGTAAAATGCTTTTTTATTGTTATATATTAAATCACTGAATATTTATCTATTTATTAATATATTTACCTATTTATTCTTTTTTATTAACAAACATTATTCTTTTTTATTAACAACAAATAGTGCGTTCATCAGCAATGGTTTTCGTGAGTTAGTAAGTTACAATAAAAATACATACTTGGCAGCACTACGTTTTTATTTGCAAATAAGTCGTACGTATAAACGTACTAACATTAATTTAATTTACTGGTAGGCATTAATTGGCTAATTGTGTTATCACCTACCTTGATGACACCAATCACCTACCTTGATGACACCAAGTAAACGAAGATAGTAATTTCTACCTCTTGATGGAAAAAGAAGATAATTCGTCAGCAAAAAGAAATATCGCCTGGAAGACATTTAGGCGACACCTAGGCGATATTTCTTAAGAATTTAGTTGAGGCATTTGATGTTTATCCGAGACACCTTAATTTAGCAAGGGTACAAACCATTAGCCGAGACACAAAATTGGTTTGAAGAACTTGCACAAAAATCTCCCCAAAATCCCAAAAGTACCCCATATTCCCAAAAGCTAGGACAAAACTCTCCCCAAGCGCCTATTCACATATTACGTAATGCTATTTTCGGGTGTTTTATACCCTTTCCCCCCCCCCACCCCCCCTTCGTAACGCTTTTTACCAAATTTTCAGTATAAAGTATCTAATCCGTAACAAATCTGTAACCCCTCCCCCCCCCCTGGACCGTTACGTAATATGTGAATGGCCCACAAAACCAATTTTCGAGTTTCTCTAGATTCCCAAACTAGGACGTAAATCTTCCCAAAATCCCAGAACTTTCCCGGAAAACAGTGGCAACGCCGAAAACCGCGAAAATACCAAAGCGGTAACACTGAGCTTTTAAGGAATTTTACCTTTTCACCAGCCTGTTGCCTTCGTTTTGAATTGTCGTTACACAAATATCTTTCCAGTATTCGTTACACGTATTTATTTGTCAAATGTTTTTTTTTTTCATTAAAAAAAATTTGTTCTTTTTATCCCCCAGCATAGAAAACATTTATATGCTGCATATCAAATGCACAACGTGCTAAGCATACCATAAGGAACTTTGTTCCAAAAAAGCAACAACATAGAAAATAGTTAGTCCAATATTAAATAAATATATTTATTTCAACAATAAAAGATCATGTAAACTTTCTTAATAATTTTGTGGTGCCTTTTCAGAAAATTTTCATTGACAAACAAATAATATTGTTAGCCTTTTCTGTACAATTTTGTATAAATATTTACCAATTATTGAGAATCATTCTTTACAATTTATTCGCACGAATATTCATTATAACTTCATTATCACTTTCCTGCTTCAAACGATATCTTTCCTCCATTTCTGCCAGTATTTGTTGTTCTTGTTCTGGAGTTAATTCTCCTTCTTCTTCGTTAGCTTCCTCGCCAAACATAGCACGCAAAGCATCGATACAATGTCGCACTGAATCGGTTAAAGATTGCCACATATTTTTGAAACTTTCAGCAATTTGTTGTGCTCTTTCTGAAATTTGATCTCCCACTGTGTGCGATGAGGAATTTCCTCCGCCACCAGGTAAAACATCATAATTATCATCATAATAGTCGTTGTCCTTGGAATTTTGATCTCTTTCCTGCTGTTGTTCGTTAGCAAAAGTATCACGTTTATGACGCAATTGTATTAGAGATGAAGGACTTTGCAAAACTTTTAGATTGGTCTTCTAGGTTTTCGGTTTCAAAGATTACAATAAGTATTAAAGAAATGAAAGAAGAAGAAAATCGTCAAGGATCAGTAATTGATAATAACAATAACACTGTACAGCACAAAAAAATGCATGGTTCTAACGACTGATTCTTGCAGCGGGCACACTAAAATATATACGGGGCATTTTGAAAGTTTACATCTGGGTGTCATTTTAGGGGAGTTAAAGTTACCCTATTTGCACATAGTTATAGTGCCCTCTTTCAGAATCAGTAGTTAAAACCTTGCTATCTTGAGAAAAAAAATTATTTTGTTATACAGTGTAATCAATTCTTCATTGAAAATGAATTTAATAAGAATTGTTTTTAGAAATATAAAATTAACCTATTTCAGTTATGAACTGAAAGTACTTTTAATGAATACATACTAAAATATTTTCAAATAACACTGGTCTACAGAAAAAATTCCTTTTAGATACAAATATGTGGAATATACCAAGTTTAACGTGGTAAATTGAGATCAGTTTACATTTTTTTTCTATCACGCTCAGATTTTTTAATGGGTAGTCATGCCCATTAAAAAAAGTCATTGCCACTGAGTACATCAGTATATTTCACTCTAACTGGAGATTTCGATACAAATTTGTTCGCTAAATTCAAGCTTTTGTCGATAATGACGCAATAATAAGCTCAATTCCCAGCAAACCAAAACATTTGAAAATAATATCGCATTCGAATGTTGCATACACATTTCTCGGACAAAACACTCGAGAACGGCTATCGAAGTCGGAAAGAGAAAAAGCTGCTAGAGCCCACTCGTCGCTCAGTTTTTGGCAGCAAATCTTTCGATTTCGATGTTTCGCTGACAAATCAAAAGCGAACCTATATCGAAGAAATATCGTTACCACAAAAATGCAGGAAAAAGTAATTTTTCAAGATTGTTATCTTTATTTTTTTAATTTATCTATTTTATTTTATTAAAATTTCATAAAATGTGAATGTTCGCAGCATCGCACTATTTTCGATAATTTCTCAAATGTGTAATTTACACTCATGTGTGCAACAATTGAATAGAAAAAAAATTTCCACTATAGCCCAGTGGATGTGTGCTAATCTGTTAGCCAGGAGGTACTATGTTCGAATCGAATGCTGCAGTCAGTAAGTTAAAATTTAAAATAAATAAATATTCTATTTACATTAAAATAGATAAATTACCAAATAACGATAACAATCTTGAAAAATAGCTTTTTCCTACATTTTTTGTGGTGTCGATATTTATTCGATATTGGTTCGCTATTAATATGTCAGCGAAACTTCGAAATGGAAAGATTTGCTGCCACAAACTGAGCGATGGGTGTGCTCTAGCAGCTCTTTCTCTTTTCTGACTTCAATAGCCGTTCTCGAGTGTTTTGTCCGAGAAATGCGATATTATTTTCGAATGTTTTGGTTTGCTGGGTAGCTGCAATTGCAATTTAAAATATATGAACACACATTTAAAATCAGTGGTGTAGTGGATAGTACGTTAGACTATTAACCGGGAGGTCACATGTTCAATTTGAGGCGAGACCATGCGTGTGTTTTTTTTTATTATTTTTTTATTTGTAATGTGTTAAATTCATAAAATTGAGTAAGTTTATGATGTCTTCGTGCTGCTGGTTTATTTATATATTGTGCTTTGGTCGAGTGGTTAGTATGTTGGATTTCAAACCTCAACGAGTTTTGTTCGATTCGCAGTTGGAAGTTAACATAACAAACAGTGAGTAAAAATATAAATTGAATAAAACAATAATTAACGAGATACGAAATATTTATGACCTTATTTAACATTTAAAAATAAAGCAAAAATCAATCATTTGTACGGAACTTGGGGTTGAATATAAACAGAAAAAACAGCAGAAACAGCAAAACCTCTTATTTCTACGGAAGCTGCAATTAGTGCTTATGACAGTTAAATTGATCCAAACAAAAAAGGAATCATTAATTTTTTATGGATTTAAATCTGTTAATTTTTTAGCATTTAAAGTTTAATAAACTTTTTGTTAAAGTTAAATGAAAAATAAGTAGACCGGTTTTTAATTGAGTTTTAATTTATTTTATATTACAATTTCAGTTAATTTTAAGTACAGAATATTTTCAGTATAGTGGAAATATTAGTCTTGCCCATTAGAAAAAAAATCTGGACGTGATAGAAAAAATATGAAAACGTATTTGAGTTTAGCGTATTAAAATTTGCATATTCCAGATAATTTTGTTTAAAGAATCGAAAAAAAATGTTGCAGACCAGTGTAATATTGCAATCAAAATATAAGTTTTATTATTCATAAAATATAGAATAACTAAAGAAATTACCTTGGCATGAAGCAACGTCTTCGCCTGCACATTATTATTAAGACTTTGTAATACAATAGTCATTAATATCAGCATTCCAAAAAGACCACAAGTCATTTTCGAATTAAACCATAAACCAAAATTTCCGCCTACATGACGCTTTGTTGTCTGGGAATTCTTACATTTATTATTCATTTTGATTTAATTGCCACTTAATATCCTTCGCTCTTTCTTTACTGGCCTCAAAATTTATTAGATTGTTTTAATAAAAGGAATAAATTAATGGAAATCTGCTTTGAGTTTTATTTGTTCCGCAACAATTGTTGATTTAATTGTAGTCAAAATAATTTGCTATATAATAATTTTAGTTTGAGCTATAACTACAATGATATTCTGCTGATGACTAAATGAGATTCTTTTGTTTAAACTCCTTTTTATTATTTTTTAATTGGTCTAATTACAGGTTTAATTATTAAGTGTTTTTTGCATTTTTTTTTTTTTTGTAAACTATTTGCGTTGTTGTAATTAGTTGTCTAAAAACAACAAATATTATTATAAATGCCTTTACTGTTATACTTTCAAAATAAACAGTTATCATTTACAATTTTTATTTGTCTTTGTTAATTTGCTGCAGAGAGGATGCCAATGATTATGGCCTTTGTATCCGTAACGGAAATGCTTTAATACTGTTATCTACATCTGTGTATCTTTGTATCTGTTAGAATAATATTCAAATGCGAACAAAAATTGTTGTGTTACTTTTATAATTGCTTACCCGTACATTTCCGCTGGCATGTTGAAGTAGAATTGTTGCGAGACAATTGTTTTTGTTTTGTTAGGATTTTATAATAAAAGGGAGGAAGTTTTGTTAAGGTAATTATTGTTAAAAAAAAAAACAGCAGGCTAATTAATGATAAGACAATCCTGTTATATAAGATGGGTCGATTGCAAAGTAAACGCTATTTTTTGTCTCCACACTGTTTGAACTCTGTTTGGAGGTAAAAAGAGAAAAAAAAAACAATAAAATAGGAGTGTAATCATTGAAGAATATGTCATAAGAAACACATTTCTCAAAATTCTAAGTTTATTTTCATATTTGTGAAATTTTTTTCTTTTTAACCGACTTAAAAAAAAAAGAAGAAAGGCAATTCATAAGGTGTTTTTTTTCTCTTATGTATGTTCCCTCAAAACTCCGCCATTTATGAACCGATTTCGGATTTTTTTTCTCTATTCAAAAGGATGTAGCTCCAGATTGGTCCCGTTGAAAAGTGGGCGTGGTCACGCCCATACAAAGTAAGTACACATTCGTTTTCAACTACTTCTACTCAACCGATTCTTAAGAACCTTAGCACACACGTTAAGCTTCTGTTTAAATACTATATCAGGAGAAAAAAAGTGGGATGTGCCACGCCCATGCAAAGTAAATATTCTTTTTCAACAACTTCTACTAAACCGATTCCTATAAAACTTTGCACACACCCTAAATTATCATTACAATACAAAATTATGTTTAGAAAAGTGGGCAGTGCCACGCCCATGAAAAGTAAATATGCACATTAACTACTTCTACTTAGCCGATTTTTGTGAAACTTTGCATACACAATTAGTTCTAGTAAAATTACAAGATGATAAAATTTGGAGGGGGGGGGGGTGTCACGCCTATTTTGTAGGTGGTTTTTTTTTTGCAAGAATTATTTATTCCCAAAACAATCTAAACGCGGACTAGAATTTTTAAAAGAATTTTTTCCCCACACTTTGTTGTGACCGTCGTACTTTTTTAAGTGCTGTGTTAAAAAAATACGAAATCTAAAGAATAATAATAATTCTCGCATCGACTGCAAAATAGGCGTGGCACTGCCTATGATTTTTTTCATAATGCTGTATTTTCACAGGAACTAATTAAGTGCAAATTTTCATAAGAATCGGTTAAGTAGAAGTAATTTAATTGAATATTTAGTTTTCATTGGCGTGGCACTGCCCACTTTTCTAACTATAATGCTGTATTGTAACAATAACTAAATATATATGCAAAGTTTCATAAGAATCGGCTTAGTAGAAGTTGTTCAAAAGTAATATTTACTTTTCATGGGCGTGGCACTGCCCACTTTTTCAATCATGATATAGTATTCAAAAAAAATTTCACAAGAATCTGTTGCGTAGAAGTACATGAAAAGGCATGTGTATATGCCACGCATGGGCGTGACTCCACCCACTTTTCAACGGAACCGAACCAATCTGAAAGTACATAAAGAAAAAATGCCAAATCGGTTAATAAATGCCGGAGTTTTAAGGGAAAATTCATTAAAAAAATACATGACGAATTGATAACCTTTCTCCTCGGTTAAGAAAAAAAATTAAACTGAAGCATTTTTTTACGTCTGTTTCTAGTACATTATTGTAAACTACGAGTAAAAATATCTTGACCGTCATAGAAATATTCGGAAATCCGAAGATCTATACATATTAAAAAAAACATTTATTAAATTTATTATTTGAGATATTCTCCCAATTTTATTTAAAATAAAGATTTATTGGTAAAGGTTTAAGCAATGTCTAAATGCATTTCATTGGTGCTTTAATAAATCATCCGTAGATTTCAACCATACTTTTGAAAAGTTTCAAACCTCTCATCTTATGCACAGACTTTCCAAAACCAGCTGAGAGTTTACAAATAATAATTTTCGATAAACCAAAAAGAATAAAATAAGCTTAGTAGGCTTAGAAACTTATACAAAACCCAACAAACAATTTATATTTGATATGAAGCTATTTTATTTATCTATACCTTTCGGCAAATATAATATCCTTGTTTAAGGGAAGATTTTTACTTCTTTTTTAAAAAGGCATAATAACTAAGCATACAACAAAGAGTTAGAGGTTTCATATATTCCTCAAAAATGTTCCTCGCAATGTTTTACATAAAAGTGCCCAATATATCTTATACCTAAAATGTCAGAATTAGATGATTTCCTATGCCGATTCAATATAACAATATGCAAAAGGGGGAAGGTGGGGAAGACTTTAACTCCACCTAAGATAAAAGCTAGACGTAAACTTTCAAAACGTCAATAGACGTGTTTATTTTTTTATTTTTTTTTTGTCCCTCTGCTGGAACTCGCTGTCGGAATATTTTCTAAGAGGGTTAAAACCATGTCAAATCGACAAAAAAAATCCATTTTCGGAAACATTAACTCCGATTTCGATGATATCCTGCACAAATATTATATATTAAAGGTACTAAACAAATTTAAATTTTCAGATCTTGGACCCATCCCGTTTCTAAATATACCATCATAAAAATTGGAAAAATTTTAAATTATTATTTGAACTGAAAATGTGTATAAGTCGGATATATTGATAAAAGGAATAATATAATTCATATTATATTTCCTCATAAAACTTGGTTAAATAGCTCATGTTTCATTAATACTAGTATCCACGATCAAACGTGGTAAAAGCGTACAAAGGATGCTGATGAGGACAACGTAGCGGATGTCGATGTCTGATTAGATATTCTAATATTCCACTCTTAAAAATAATTTGAATTTACATTAATTCAATTATTGAACTTAAGCCGAATAATAATAACTTCCGACTTATACTAAAAAAGTTTTATTTGATGTTATTTTGCAAGTTACATCTCGATTTTTGCCGGGATTAGTTCAAAGGTCATATGTGGAGGTCTTGAGCTCAAAGAGCTATATCTCAAAAAACAGTTTTTTTTTAAATCTTAAACACATATATGTTAGTTATAAAACTCTTTTCTACACATCCGTAAAATTTCATGGTGGTGCCGCTTCTAGTTTCATAGTTACAAAGCAAACGATGGCCCAAAGTTTGATTTAAGTTGTATAAATACTGCTTTCCAATTTTTAATTTTTGAAATGTTTAAAATTTTTTATGTATTTTTTTTAAGGAATTAGGATGTGCTGAACACAGGAACAATATTTTCTTCTTCAGTTCGGCCATTGTCCAGATAATGGTCCTTTCTTGTTTTCCAATCTTGTCTTGTTTTTAAAGCTCCATCTAGAGTAAAAGACGGACTCAATTATGATTCTTTCCATTTTGTGTAAAAGGTTGCTGAATTGCGCTTCGAATAGTGGATCATTTGATTTAATCGGATAAAAAATGACTGGGCTGTAGCCCAAAATTTTACAGAATTTATCCTGAAAGTCATAATTCTTTAAAACCAAGATTTTTAACGTCACACCCGTCGCAGCTTTCTGGCGACTATTTTGAGCAGAAATTGTGTTCTTTCACTGCTTACCTGTTATCCAACGTCTTTAAGCTTAAAGTCCTTTGCGAGTCGCAGCCTTTTTTAATTAACAAATTTTATATTCTTGATTTATAACAAAAAATTCCTGTAAAATGGTTACACCCGGCTAACTGGGAATTACTCATTTCCAAAGAGCACTTTTTCAATAATGCAAATTTTCGTAAAATTGCCCTTTCTAAAAAGTTCCAGAAAAAAGTACCTTTCCTGAACATTTAAAATTTTCAAAACTAACCAATGCATATGATATATAGTTGAAAAATAGTTGTATAGAAAAAAAGTACCAAAAAGAGGTCTAATTTTTACTCTTTGTGTATTCGAATTTCCAAAAAGTACCAAAATCCTTCCTAAGAAGAGAAGAAGAGAAGAATACAATTCAAATTAGTGAAATTTAGGCCCCTATTATGATTCACAACTAAATTGATAGTTGCGTCGTAGTTGTCAAATTCTTATTATGGAATGCAACTTCATCAAAGCAGTTGTCTCAGTTTTTTTTATCAGTTGTGTTTTGGTTTTTATTTCGACTATTGTGTTACTTTTAATTACTTTTAAAATGGTACTTTTAGGCGCCAATATATCCCATTTGTCAACCCATATTGTTGCCATATTCATAAAATACAAAATGTCGAGAAAAAATAATAAGACCAAAACTAAATATATCTAAAATATTTTGTGATGGCTAATATGGTTTCAAAAAATAGAGAGTATAGATAAGAACCTGTTTTCGAAAATTTTTTCGAAGACAACTAAAAAAGTTGGGTCGTAGCATTGACAACTAACTAGTTGAGTTGTGAATCATAATAGGGGCCTCAGCTTATTACTTGAGAAGATAAATGGCTTACAGAAAAAGTTATCAAAATAATGTTTTAACCCTTTTGTACCACTAATGTACAGTTATCGAAAAAGGCCGAATATTTGTCTACTTATTTTACTTTATTTTTTAATCTAATTATGATGTGTTTGGAGTTTTAAGCCACTTCAGTTAGATCAATTATTAATATCCCAGTAAAAAACTTGCTTCCAATAAAGCAGGTTTCTACTATTATGCAATAAAAGTAGCGCTGACAAACCTGCTGATATTGCTTCTGATTTTTGTATGGCGAGTTCCCGGATTGGAGTACTACATTTTTGCTCACAAAAGCGCTTTTGAAGCACTGAAAATCATCAAAATTTTCAGCACTAGAATTGAAAATATATGAAAAAAATGGTTCGATGTGGATTGGCGTCATTAACGCCATTTTGAATTTTTCTTATTTCGTTACTTTATTTATTTTTATTAATTTCATATTTTTACTCAATGTTTGTCATTCTAACTTTAACTAGTATCGAACTAAGAACCTTCAGGTTTGAAGTCCAACGTACCAATCACTCGACCAAAAACACTGTTGCAAATCGGCTCCAAGAAACTCAAATAAACTTACTCTTCATTCTCGCTTATAAACCTGCTTCGGATCAGCACTATAAAATCAGCTTTTTGTGTATAGCTTGTGTACGAAGCTTTTCTATAAGTAAAAAGCAAATAATTTTCTCGCTTCAAAACTTGCATTGTTGTGACACCATGAAATCAGCTTCTGAACAAGCTCATATTTCAAAGCGAATTATGAAGCGCTTTATTTCTTTAGTGCTTCAAGAAACATGACATTTTTTTACTGTGATACTACTCCTTTTTACGCCTTTTTATCCCCTTAGCATTCGAAAGTAAAAAAAAACTGTTCTTAATGGATCTACACACCGGTAGAGGATATTTTATGAAACTTTGAAAAAAATACGATAAAAAAAGTGGGCAGGTCCACACCCATATAAAGTGCTTATCATTTTAAACTACTTCTACTTAACCGCTTTTTATGAAACTTTGCACACTCATTGAATTTCCCTAACCATAGAACATTATGATCCGAAAAGTGGACAGTGTCGCACCCATTTTGTTTTAAAAAGTTTTTTAGTTTGCATTTTTACTTATTACTAATTTGTTTTTAATATCTTTTTATGTAAAGCAATTAATTTAAAAAATATATACATATAATTAAGTCTAACCGACTTTAAAGTATTTTGGTAGAAAGGTGCCTTTCTGCAAGCGAGTGGCGTAAAAGGACTCGCATAAAGGCTTCCCCCGTTCGCTACCTGTTTTAAAAAACATAAAATTCCTTACTGCTTTATTAAATAGATAGTATATTACAAAATTTAATTCAAAATATATTTAAATTCAAATTAAATTTCTTATATTTCCTCCGTTGCACTTGCAGAGTCTTTTCCACTAAAATGCTGTTTAAGTTTCTGAGCCATATCGTTAATTGAACCCATAAAATTTTCCCAAATATTGCGTAGTTGTTCCGTAACTTGTTGAGCCTTTTGTGCAAACTCGTTGCTAGCATTCGCCACATTCTGATTTAAATCGTCCAATTCGGTTTGACGTTTGCGACGTTCTAAGACCTGATGTTCATTATCATCACCACTGACTAATCGTCTCTGGCTATTAGTAGTTCTCCTGCCCGACGTAGCCTGGTTCCTACCCGCTGAATTACGTCTGCGTGCATTACCACGACGACGACGTTCAGCAAAATCAATGTCACCATCATCAATTATATCACCTCCAGTTCCATCTCCAGCCCCTCCGCCACCACCAGTACCTCCACCGCCACCTCCAGTACCTCCACCTCCACTACCTCCGCCTCCATTACCTCCACCTCCAGTCCCTCCACCACCACGACAGGGAGAACGTTTGCCTCTATGTATATGCTGATGCTGAAGAGGTAAAGCTATTAAATTATTTTCATATGTTTGCAAATCTATAGAACGTTTGCGTCTATCCTCTTCTGAGGAATCGTCGTCATCATCGTTATTTCTCATCGCCGCACCAGTGCCTATTTGAGTTTCTGAATTTGCACTGGCAAAAGGCAAATCGAAACCCGTTTTTTTACTGAACATGCCGGCATTGCCTGCCATTTCGGCTATATTGCCGGCCACAGCTATAGCCTGGCCGGCCAACTCACCAGGATCCTTAAAAACATGACATTTGAATTTTGCTAAATCGCTTTATGTTAAACCAAAAGTCTTAATACGCACCTGTGGTTTGCTATAAACAAATTCTGTCATCATTGTCATTATTAACATCGTTGTCCTTATTAATAGAGGGACTCTCAGTAGGCGTGGAAACATGGTGTGGCTTGTTCAAATTTTATTTTAATTTAATATAAATATATTTTTTCTGTATTTTTCTGTATTATTTAACAATTTTATTTATACTGTAGCTAGTGGCTCTTAACTTTGCCAGCAGCAGCTTTCCTTTATAAGTTTTCGTTTGTACTGTACGCGAATATATTTTTTCATATTTTTTTATTATAAATTTGTTTTTGTTTACATGCAATTTAAATGAATTTTATTAAATAAAAGTGTTGCATGCATCTGTACATTTTATTATGATAATAGTATTTAAAACAAACGTATCTGATAGATTTAATCAAAAGTATTAAAAAAATAAACAAGAGACATGTTTGTAAGAGTGTTTTTAAAAGTTCAGTTCTATCAAGCCCATTTAAGTTTTGATCTATTATTATAAAAACAAAAAAATCATCTGTCGTCTGCCAAAAACCACACAAAGTTATAAAGTTTTTTCTGGTCGTTAAGTTTTATTAAAGTTAGAAATTTCTGAATATTAACTTGTTGCGGATGTTGTTTCCCTTCATAAACTCTGCGAATTTCGATATTAATCCAATGAAAAACTTCGCTAAAACTCAATCATTGTTACGCTCCATTGGATTAATGAAACGAGTTTTAATAAAATTATGTTAATGAAAATTTCATCAAATATATGAAATAATTTAATTGATGCATTATAATAATTTTACTAAATGAGTGATAATCAGGTATGTGATGGAAAGCGATTTAAAAAACGAAGCAATTTTAGAGTAGGCGCAAAAGAAAAATATCTACAAAAGAGACGTGGGTGGCACTGCCAACTTTTTAAACATAAAGCTGTATTATCACGATAAGTAAATGTGAGCGCAAAGCTTCATGAGCTTTGCTTGGGCGTGATACGGGGCACTTTTTTAATATTTATATAAGCGGAAATTACTCTTGGTAGCATATTTTCACCTCTAGGATATAAACTATCATTTTCTGCTACAAAGAATGAGTGTCTTCAGGAAACATGTAGGAAATACATACTACACAAGAGCTTTTACTATTATTCACTGGATTTATTGAAAAAGTAAACAAGCAGGCCTACTATTAGTTTGTATTTTATTTTCATGTGTATGTTTTATACACTCTCAGAGAGCTATCTGAATAATTTTGCTAATTGAATATATACTAGACAAGTTTCCTACAGTTTTTAGTATTGCATAATTGCTACTGTGTAGGAAATGCAAGTTTCTTATATTTTGTTCTTGTTGTGTATGCTACCAATACATCCTAGACTTGCAAGAGCTGCAAGGTTTGCAATAACAGTTTCCTACGAAGAGTGATTTCCCGTATAGTATTGAAACGGAAGCTTAAGGTGTGTGAAAAGTTTTATAAGTATCGGTAGTATTGGAGTATCGAAGTAGAACTAGTCGAAAACGAATGGGTATTTACTTTGTATATGCGTGACTCTACCCACACGTTTCAACGGAGCCAATCTGGAAGTACATCCTTTGAAATAACGAAAAAAATCCGAAATCGGTTTATAAATGGTGAAGTTCTGAGGGAGCACACACCAAAAAATTAAAATATGCACATGACAAATTGATAACCTTCTCCTTTTTAGGGTTCCTTACACCAAAAGTGAAAAGAAACCCTATAGTTTTCGCTGCACTGTCCATCCGTCTGTCTACCACAGGCTGTTTTCTAGACAACCGTAAGAGGTACGGAACTGAAATTTTCAGAAAATACCCAACATACCATACAGCAATCAAAATCCAATACAACTTGAGAATAAGCTTATATAAATAGTAGGACTTAAGCTTTTCTTAACTTTGCTTATAATAATATTTATAAAATGTGATTTCACAAGCAGTTTTTAACAATGCTTGGGAAACTATTATTATACACAACTGTTTCTAAAGTATGCTTATAAACGTTATACATATATTAAAGAAAACAATATAACGATTGAAGGACTTATCCTTTTCAATACATTCTACAGCATAGTTTTGTAAATTACAACGTAAAAAGCATAAATATGTACGTAATAAATAAATGAAATCCAATGAGTTTGAAGTAAAAAATAATAATTTTCTTTTTCAACATTAAATAATATATTATTGTGACTTTTATTCTTCAAAGCTTTTACAAATATTAAGACAAATTAGATTTTCTATACAAAAGTTAATATAATAGTATTTTCATAAGCTTATTCTACAATTGCAAGAATAAGCTTATAGTAAGCATGCACTTATAATAATTTCAATTGTTACGATAGCTTTTTTAAATTGATTTTCAATACTTTTTCAAGCTTAAGGCTTATGTTAGTAAGCTTATTATAATATTTTTCTTAAGCCATTTGGTATGTTGGGTATGTATAACTATGGCCGCTAACACAACAAATATATAAAAGTTAAAAATTAAAGGGTAACATACAGAAACTTATACAGTCTGGCCCAAAATTAACGAAGGGGTTTGAATAATCTATAACAATGAAATACAGCCCTAAGAGTGACAGTATGAATTGATTAAAAGTAGATGAGATTCAACTCTTGACTGCTAATCACCGACTTTGGTCAACTGGTCAGGCGGAAAAGAATTCTAAAGAGATTAGCGGGAGCTATCGAAACGTCAGTTCAACCCTCCGTACAGTCAACAATTTTCTTTGTCTATATGCTTCACATTTTATCTCTAAATAAAAATATAATTTAATTGAAAAATTAAATTAAAACCGATCTCAAGCCAAAATAATTAAATTTCTTTGGATATTTTTATTCTTGTAAGACTGTAAGCCAAAAGTCCGCAAAAAAATTCTGGTTGATTTATTTCATAAAACAAACAATGAAATAAGTTCCAAAAAACGTATTTGTTGCATTCCTTGCATTTTGTTTTTGAGATTTTCCGGTTTGGAAGTTACTTCATGCAGCTTTTTAAAATATATTTGCTTAATTCACAACCTGTTTTATCTGTTGTAGATCGTTAAAATGTTGTTGGTAATTTCCACATAAACATGTTTCTAAACAAATGTTTATTTGGAAATTACCAACAACATTTATACGATCTACAACACATACAACAGGTTGTGACCAATTATTATTTACAATCAGTCCCACTGTATAATAATAATATATTCCCATCGATCTTATAAGGAGCATAGGGCCTCAGTCCCACTGTATAGATTAACAGAAACATTTTGAAATAACTTTTCTTGGAAATTTGAGTCATTAGAAAAAATTTTTTTTTATTTTGTTTTTAAAGTTTCCAAAAAATAAAAAAAACCATAAAATTTTAAAAGTACTGGAAAATAAAAAACCAAAAATTAAACGTATTAAGAAATCAATCAACGTAATGCACAATATGAAAACAATGAATATGCCAGGAGACTCTTCAAACAAGTATTATGCAGTGGTGAGCAAAAACTACAGTGTAGCATAAATTTACAAAAGCGGAGTTCAGTGTTTGATGCAAATGGTCTTGTGAAAGTGCAAATGCAAAATATCGTAGCTTTTTTAAAAAATTTTTGGTATTTTGTTGTTGGATTTCACAAAAAAGCTACGATATTTTGCATTTGCACTTTCGCAAGACCATTTGCATCAAACATTGAATGAACTCCGCTATAGAAATTCTATTGATCTTTTAATATGCAAGCAAATTATTTTAAAATTTCGCAAATATTAAATATTTTTTATTTTTATTTTTATTGTTGCAGTACAATACTTTAGGAGGAAGCGCACCTCAATACCAACAATATCAGCCACAGCAACAATATGCTGGTCCTCAATATGCCCAGCCATTGCAACAGAATCAATATAGCCCAGCTGCTGCTGCTGGTGCAGTACCACAGGAGCCTTCTTATCAAACAGCTGCCTCTCCATATGCTCAAACTTTGCAACAATTCCACGCCTTACAGCGTCAACAACAGCAGCAACAACCGCAAGTGCAAGCACAGGGCGCCCAACAACAATATGCCGAACAATTGAGAGCTTACTATGCACAACAACAGCAACAACAGCAGCAACAGCAATTATATGCCCAACAACAGCAACAACAACTTTTGAAGCAACTCTACTCCAGCCAGCCCACTGCCGCACCCACGACTACTGAACAGCCTCAACAGGCCAATCAATATTTTACCGCTGAACAGTATGCCAACTATTTGAACAGTCAGCATCAACAGCAGCAGCAACAACAGCAGTCTTTTAATGAGCAACAACAACAACAGTACTATACATCTCCTACTCAAGCTACACATGTGAGCCCTTACTCTACCACTGCTTCCCCAGCTACCGCCACCACCACAACAGGCCCACGCAATGGCTTGCAATATTCGGCGGCCGATCAAGTGTCTCATGTTAAATTCCAAAGTGGCAATTTGGCCTATAATTTCTAAGATGATGATATCACGCGTCGTAATGTTCTCTGAGTGCCACCTTTTTTGTGTTCCACTGTAGTGCTACATGCAAGCAATTTTATTTTTCAAAATTTTAATTTTTTGTTTGTGTAAAATTTATTATTAAATTATTTATCTTGATTGAGTTTTTATTTTTGTGTCCAATAGATTTATTAACCAAAAGAACAAATATTTCCAATTGGAAATTGATTTTTCAAAATAAACACCAAATTGTGTAAAATATTTATTAAATTAAAACTGTTGTGCACTTTTATTGCCTTTAGTCCTTTAGGGACAACAAACATTTTTCTGGGAGGTTGTAGTGGCAATACTTTTTGAAAATTTCATTTATTAAAGGGAACACGTGTAAAAAAGGATGGAAGGAAGGAAGAAAACAACAGAAATACATACTCGTACATACATAAAAGAAACATTTAATTTTGTATTGATAAGATTTTAAGGTTGACAATATTCAGGCAATTACACTGGTCTGCAAAAAATATTATTTTTCACTACTTTAAATAGAAGTTCGTTTTAATTTTTTTTCTATCACAGAGATTTTTTAATGGGCATGCCCAGGATACACTCATCCACCTTAGACATGCCTAATATGACTACTGAAATAGATCGGCCACGCTATCTTAACTTGAGAATGCTTTGCCCGATTTGGATAAACAAAAAAAAAGGGTTGACAAAATTATCTTCCAGCAGTTTGAATATAGTTTCTTTATTTGATCAACTCTTTCGGAATTACTCACAAATTAGTATCGAAAAAATATTTTTAAAAATTTTCTGAAGTCATAAAACATGCAAATCTGTAAAAATTTTACCCTTTAACTATTGTTCTTAAGGATATGTGTCCTACAAACCAAATAAGTCATATATCATTAAAATCCAAGGCAGATTTATTTACCAGGTACTCTTGATTCCACAGCTGTTTACTCTTTTTAGGGTTCCGAATACGAAAATTGTAAAGGAACCCTATTGTTTTCGCTACGCTGTCCGTCTGTCTGTCCGTCTGTCACAGGCTGTTTTCTCAGAATTTTAATAACCGCCAAAAATCGAAAAAAGTCGTCAAAACGAAAAAAGCACTAAAACCAAAAAAAATCGCTAAAACTAAATATATCATCAAAATCGAAAATATCGCCAAAAATGGTAAAAATTGCAAATCGAAAAAAGCGAAAACAAAAAAAAAGGAAAAACAAAAAATCGCCAAAAACCGAAAAAATCGCCAAAACGAAAAAATTTTTCAAAACCAAAAAAAATCGCTAAAAATATCACCAAAAACCCAAAAAAGCGCCAAAGCTGACAAAAGGCGCCAAAGCTACAATAAATCGTTAAAACTAAATATATATCGTCAAAAAGCGAAAAAACGTTAAAACAATAACCAAAAATCGCCAAAACTAAAAAAATTAATTCGAAAAAAAAAAATTACAAAATTAAAAAACTAAAATTAAACGAAAAAGCAAAACGAAAAAATTGCCAAAATGAAAAAAGGACAAAAATGAAAAGGGATATACATATGTGTATTCGTATGGAACCCTACGTGTGCGAGCTAAAGTCGCACTTTCTTTAATTTATTTAGAAAGTTGTCGAAAATTAAAAATATTTTTTAAATTCTAATTTAAAATTCTAATATTTTTCAACCCATACGACAGAATTTCATTAAATTTTTTTTAAATTCTTTGAAATTTTGTTCCTTAACTAACGAAGAAAATTTTATAAATGGGAATTGGATGAGAAACAAAAAAAAATAGCAAGCAGTAAAAAATTTTACATCGCCGAAGTGGCCTACTTTGAGACTTTATAGCTCCGCTCCTGAGCAAGTAAGAGAGCTGATAGCAGCTCTAAATTGTCCGTGTGAAATTTTATTCTGATAGAAATGCCTGATGCTATTTAGAAATGCATGATTTATATATAAAATATTTGGATTCTGCTACACTGTGCGATCGATGCTATCACAAACTCATTTTTTTTAATGGAACCTCATGGTTTTTCCCCTGTGCCTTACATATTTTTTCCATAAAAAATTTCATTGTTTTTTATTTTGTTACGATGTGGTTAGCAAAACAAACAGGAAAATCTAATTTAAGCAACACTATTATACTCCGTTTTCTTTGTTTATCTCTAAATTAAAATCTTGCCTTTTAAATTCTTTTAAAATGAAACTGATATTTCTTCCCATGGAAAATTAACTTTTATGGTGAACATTTTTTTCGAATTCATAATTGTGTCTTTATCTACGTACAAATGAAAATGTCTTTTACACAAAAAAAATTTAAGTTCATATCCAATTCCTTATTTTAAAATTCATACTTTTGTAGTTTTTTTTTTCTAAATTGTCTGTAAGTTAAACTGTAAGTACAACAAGATACC